>VZTM01015118.1:4701-138074 GCA_013400555.1 Jacana jacana
TGTAGGGGAGAACTTGTAGAGTAGGGCTGATGGTTGGACTTGATGATCCCAGGGGTCTCTTCCAACCTAAATGATTCTATGATTCTATGATTCTAAATCATATTTGTATAGCACATGCTTAGGAGCACTATACCTGTTCCAGTGCTATGATGGGTTGTCACCTCTATTTACTGAAGAGGCACATGAAAGTGTTCATAGAATCATAATGGTTCGGGTTCAAAGAGACCTTATGATTGTCGAGGTCCACCTCTCCTGCTGTGGACCCGGACACCTCCTACTAGACCAGGCTGCTGTGTTCTCAGGTTCAGCCAAGAAAATACTTGAAGCTTTTTATTGTATTAAACTAGAAGCAAAGAACAAACGGACTTAAAGTGAAAATATTAGTGAAACTGTATTCTGATGGTGTCCAAAGAATCCAACCAGAAGAGGGCACCAAAGTCCTTGGTCCGTGGCTTGAGTGTCAAGTCAATCTAAGTGTTTCCCAAAAGGATGCTGGGTCAGAGCTCAAGGAGGCTTGTTCAGTCCTGGGTTCATTTTCACATGTTTTTGGGTAGACTAGCAACATGTGAGATCACTGCATCAATACAGTTGTGTTCAGTTTTTTTTTTCATTAAATGTAACCAGGATTTAGTGAAACTGCAATGTAAACTTGTCAGCTGAGCTGTCTGGCGCTCACATGTGGTGCTCCAAGGATACCTGAAGAAAATAAATGCAATTTTTCAGAACACCCGTAGTCTTGTACAGTGAAGCTTGACTTTTTGCACTTGTTTATTCAACGCTTTCAGTTAGATCTTTTTCCTATACAAACCAGGCTGTCTGATATTAACTTAAAATCTGCTTCAGACAGGATAAAAATACGATGGAAGCTGTTAATGACATATGACTTATGTTAATGACATAAGTAAGTGTTCTGTTGAAGTAGGTCTGACAGAGGAGTATCTCCTTATATTGCAGGTTGGGCAGATAAGTGCTTGTAATATTACAGAGCTTGTATGCTTTGCACAGTAAAGTGGGTGATGCTTGCCAGATGATTCAGCCCTATTTAGAGAAAGGTGAAAATAAAATTAAAAAATCAATGATAATTTTAAGGTTAAAATATGTTCTTCTTACTCTCTGAAAATTTAAGTATTAATTCTTTTTTCAAGGTAATCTAGCCAGATGGAGCATGGTATATGCAAGAAAATTACTGCTCGTCTTGTTGTGTTTAAGTATCCTTTTTTGGATCTTAGTCATGTTTTCCTTATTCTGTTCCAAACTTAGGTGAGTTTTACTTTCACAACCTGCTCACCCATTCAAATCTATGCTTGTTTTGTGTGTCTGAAGCTATTTCTAAAATGTATTTGCTTGGGGCTTTAGCCTCTAAATAGGAGGTGCATTGGTAGAATCGGTGGAAAACTTGTATCCAGAGCAGTCATCTGAGTGCTGCAGCAGTGATCTAAACTTATTCAATGCAAAACTTGTCCATAAAGCATTTTTAGAAGGCAAATGCAAATGTAGTTGTTTGTTGTGTTTGTCTTTTTTTTTTTTTTTTTCCTTGGACTGGTATGTTGCTGAGCTGTGACAGAACCTAGATTCCTTACTCTTTTTGAGCTTTTGCAGATATCTGTACAGATGTATTTTAAGACAGTTGCTGAACCAGTTTTTGTGCGCAGAGGCATGAACTGCCTGAGGCGCTCCAAGGACATCAGCTAGAAGAAAATTCTATTTTTTTTTGTTCTGGCTAGCAGTAACAGCTTTGGGGAAGTGGCAAAGAGGTATAAGGGAGAGCAGAGCATGTTCATGTCTTCAGTAGGCACTTGAACACCCGTGATCAAATGCAATTTTCTGCATGTGCCTGTGGCTGAACATTGCATCCCTTCTTCTATCTTTTTTCCCCTCTTCATTCAGTGACTGCTCAACTTTCAGATAACGTGGAATGAGAACAGGGCTCTGCAGAGCAGGATAATGCTATGGAGGGCTGCTGGCCCAGAGCTAGCGAATAATAAAATCTCCCTGTCGTGCAGGACTGACACACTAGTGCTGAACAGAGCACACTCATTTTAATAAACATCTCCCTGCACCAAGTCTTACATGGGAAGTTGACTCCTAATCTTTTTTTTTTTTTTTCCTATTTAGCCTGTATCACCTGGTGAAAAACATAGCCCAGCGGGGAGTAAACAGGCTCTGATGGCTTTATTTTTTCGCGAGGTAATCAGGAGAGAAAGCTCTGCTGCAGTTTGCCAGATTATGCCTCACAAACCTGTACTTCCTGAAAATAGTTTCTTGTCTCAGTGTATGAACATCAGGCTGTCATGAAACTCACAGCACAGCCAGTGCCAGTGCCCCCAGGCCACTGAGCTGGGCAGTATGTAAGGGATGTACGAGTAGGTTCTGCTGTTTAATACCATTCTCTGAACAAATTCAGATGCTACAGTTTGAGAACTGCTGATGTCTGTAACTTTCACTTGTGTTATAGCAAGTGCTGACTGGACTTAAACTGGGAAAGTCCTTTTGTCAGGTGAAATCTCTAGAACCTTTCATAGCTATCTTGTTAAAGACAAAATGAGTTTTTTAAAGACAAAATGAGTTTTTTAAAAACAAAACAAAAACCAGTGCCACCAAAATTAGATTGACTAAATTAATTACCAAGAAGACTACACTGTCAATATTATATCAATACTGTAATGAATTGTCTCTAGCAAACACAATACTAATTAAAGTGTGGCTGTTTCCTTGGAGAAGAGAAACATCTGGATGCTTTGGGATGGGAAAAGCATCCACAGGTGGTTGGTAAGCATCTGACATAATATTTTAGAATCTTTAGGGTTTTTATCTTGTATGGTGTGACATGAATGATCACTCTAAGGATGCTCAAGGAGATCCTGGGAACTTCTTTGTGCTAATTCGTATTAAAGATGCTGAAAAATTCAAGACTAACATTAATATAATGGTATAAAATCCAATGTAGCATTAAAGCTAAAAAGCTCATTACAACACTAAATGGAAAGAATGTATCTGGCCTTGATGTTCTATAAGTGACTTTGCTAAAAGATTAACGGCTGGATTTTTGCTTATTACTGTTCTTGAGTGCCACTATCTCAAACTAGTGAGAATTAAATCTCATACTGTCTTCAAATGAGGCCTGCATTTCACCCGGCATATGAATGACCCAATATCAGCAGCTTCTTGCCTTTTTCTAGGAACAGGGAAAGGTTATTATGAATACTTCACCCAACAGTAAATGTTACAGAAATGATCCAACAGTGTAACTAGCCAACTATTACAGTATCGATTATCTATAGAGTTGTTCTATATTGGCTCATGAAACGTGAATTGCAGGTTGCTTACCGCATGGTCAGAATTTAAGATAAGAATATATTTTACAAATACTTTGCCTGTGTTCTGCATCCGGGGTTGATGGTTACAATTTCTAAAAGCCCATCATCAAAAGAGGTGCTGACCTGGAACCCTGCACTGTTTGGTGAAAAGCTTGACTCCTTGCATTTTTCTATAAGGAAGGTTCGGGATGTCACTGCTGAGAGCCAAATGCATACATGAAGCCTCCAGTGCTCAACAGTAAGCACTTGAACCAAAATGACTAGGTAGTCTCATTGAGGCTGATTCCTTTGCATGGGTTGAAGAGGAGCATGGCTTCTTCTTGTTCAGAGAACCCCTAGCATGATCATTCTTTTGCTTAATTCATTAAGTCTCATTTATATTCATTCTGTCTTTAATAAATGCTTTGAGTGTCCTGCTGCACAAAGCACTTTTAACTTGTTTCACCAGTGGTTCTGCTCTTTGGAGTTTTTGATGTTAGCTACTCTGCTTATGATCAGTCTCACATTGTTATTCAGCCATAGAAGAAACATACATATATATATATATATATATATAATTTAAGACTAGTTGTATGTGAGGATAGTAGTGAGCAATGGTTAACTAAGAGGACTGTTGCAGTTCCGGCTTTGGCAATATCAAGTGCTTGTTTTTTTTGCTGGATATAGAGCCAGAGTATATAAAGACTGTAGCTGACACTACAGATGCATATATGGGTTGGTTTGGGTTGTGGTTTTTTTAGGGCCAAAACAAATTACTGGGCTTTCTGATGCTTTTTATACCTGTTTAACCAAGTTTGATTTCTGGCAAATCACCCTTAATACTAGAACGTCTATATTTTTAACTTCTATACATAAAGTTCTTCAGTGTTTTCCTTTTCCCAACTAGGTTAAAGACCCCTTCACTAATTGTGTTTTCCTCCCATGCAAGAGTGTAACCACTATGATTACGTTATGCCATGGTTTTTTTTTCATTTGTAAACAAAGTGAACTGAGGTTTCTATGCTTTTTAAGGTGGTAAATTATTTCTAGCTCTTGCGTGTTTACAGCATTCCTTTCCATCCTCTTAAAACATGGGCATCAGAGGACGCAACTCTAATGGTGGTCATAGGATTGCAGGAGATATGATCTGCAGGACTGCAAAGCCCACGGTCCTGGGGGAAAGTAACTTTCCGATGAGTACTGGGAGTCAGGGCTGGCAGATACACGCTGCTGAGATGTGACTCTTGTTGAAGCCTGCTTCTAATGAGAGCTGATTCACCAATATTATTTCCCCCCCCCTCTGTGTATACAAATCAAAAGCAGCCTCTCTGCCTCCTGGCAAGTTACCAAAGCCATCAAGTCAGGCTGGAGTTGGCCAGATGTCTTCTACACTGAGAAGCGCTGCCTAATATATACTAATTGCAATTATTATGCCAGGATTAAATACCACCATCTGTTTTTATCTGAGGTCAATGTCACTAAAGGACTTCAAGCTCTTCAAGGTATTTCTTTAAAATTCAGGGGTGATGGCATAGATTTTGTGTCCCTGTGTTTTTTTTTTGTAGTAATGCTTACCTCAGTGGTGTTTGGATGGTCAAATGTGGCTGGGAGGGACTTCTTAACTCTTCCTTTTTGTAAGTGTAGTGGAAACAAATAATGAAGGTAAAGGAGGATGAACAGTTTATATCGGTAAAAGTCTGAAGGGGGCAGGTCATACAGTGGGGAAGGACACAGCAAAGCCTGAGGCGTACAATGGCGTCTTTCCTGGCAAGACTGTGTTGAGGCCTCTCCTGTCTCCAAGGGCTGGGAGGACAGAGGGCCTACATTAGAAGAGGATTGAGTTAAGGATCACCTAATTAAACAGATATAATGGGTGTCTGCGGCAAGGTGTTGGCAGGGCAGGCTGCAAGGTGGCCTTTCTGCTTGCAGGGAGGAGAGAATGGAGCTGCCTGGTAAAGGACGCAGCTGGCTCCAACAGACCCACCACGGGGCAGAGCGGAGCCCTGCAGCTGAGGTGGCGGCATCTCTGGGGAGGTGTATTTAAGAAAGGGTGGAAAGCACTGGGCAGAGAAGGAAACTGGGGGAAGACCAAGGCTGGAGGAAGCAGAAGTACTGTGGCCCAACAGCAGGTATTCTCTGTAGCTCATGGAAAGAATCCATGCCACAGTGGGGAGAAGCACAAGGAAGATGGACTGGTAGAGAGGAGCCATTACAGACTGCGTGCTGCCCCCGGCACTGCTCACTGCAGGGAGAGGAGTCTGGGGTGAAGCTGAGCTTGCTGTGGTGGGGAGGAAAGATGTTTTAAACTTTGCCTCTTTGTTTCCCACTAACAAATTGGTAGTTAAATAGTTATTTTAATTGGCAATAAGTTGCTTTTCCCCAACTCAAGTCTTGTTTTCCCTATGAGTGAGGAAGTTTAGCCTGGTGAAAAGGTGTCTAAGGGAAACTCAAACGTTTTTAACTGTGTAAAGGAAGCTCATTAGAAAGACAGAATGGGATTTCTTAGGGGGGAGCATAGCTGAGGTTGGGACACAGCAGCTGCAACTTGCAGCAAGGGAGGCTCTGACTGCACATGAGGAAAAATATTTCACCACTGGGGAGGCTAAGCCCTGGTACAGGTTGCCCAGAGGCACTGTTAAACCTCCATCCTTGTGCCCGGAGGTGAATGAAACAAGCCTGGAACATCTGCTCTGGCTGTGAGCTTATCTCTGCCCTGGGCTGGTGGCTTCCAGAGGATCCTTGTTGCCATCCCACAGGATGCACTGATGGAGCAGAAAACACTTGTAGACAAACAGGTTTTGCCCTATGTGCCTGTTCAACATGAGCAGCTAAACATTAATTAAAATGACAGTAAAGGATAAGAGCAACATTATGTAAAATGGTGTGGAATAGTTATCTGTCCATCTGAGCTATTGGGCAACAGTCTCCTCGTTTTGGTATATGTGCTTATTTTTGTATAATATCTATACATACACATATGTAAATATATACATACACATTGGGGAAGAATGGTGAAAGGTTGTATCCAGGCTCCCTATGTTCAGTGCCTGACTTGAACACCGTGAAATTTAAGGCTGAGAAAATGCTGATGGTCACAAGTGGTGTTCCTCAGGGCTCAGTACTGGGGCCTTTCCTTTTTAATATTTTCATCGATGATATAGATAAGGACATAGAAAACACTATTAGTAAGTTTGCAGATGACACTAAGTTGGGTGGGAGTGTTGATCTGCTTGAGGACAGGGAAGCTCTACAGAGGGACTTGGATAGACTGGATAGATGGGCCAATGTTAATGGCATGGCCTTCAACGAGGCCAAGTGCCGGGTCCTGCACTTGGGCCACAACAACCCCATGCATCGCTACAGGCTTGGGGCAGTGTGGCTAGAGAGCTGCCTGGCAGAAAAGGACCTGGGGGTACTGGTCGACAGGAGGCTGAACATGAGCCAGCAGTGTGCCCAGGTGGCCAAGAAGACCAATGGCNGGGAGGAAAGGAGCTATGGTCACTGAGAAGTAGTCCAAGTGCAATTTCATCTTCAACAGTAAGCAGTTGTTGAATCCTAGGATGTATAGGGTTGCTTGGCACTCATTCTGCAGAGCTCAGGTCAGTACAGAGATCAAACAGCAGTCATCTTGCTGTAGCTTCGAATCACAGATGTGTTGCTTTGCTGCCGTACATGCCAGAACTATATAGATCTAGCTTATTCTGTATAATATAGATCAGTAATATTTTTGTTTCATCAGTAAGCAGACTCTTCCTAAAGCAGAATGCAATATTTTCAATCAACTTTATTTGACACATATGTGCCTCCTGCAATCTGGAGGCCTGATCCTCAGAAGTTTAAAATGGAAGATAGAATTCTACCATTAAAATAAATTTCCTACCACTGTGACGTCTAGAGGGGTTTCTGTATTTTTCCTCCCTTTATGTGCACCTGTGCATACAGCCTTTGACTGATTTAAATGTGTTCTTGGTCATCTGTGTGCTGACACCCTCTGTTAATTTTGAGATGCTGCACAGAGCTTCAATGTCTGATCTGCCACCTGGGGCCTTCAGTTCTATCATTGTCATCTCTTGTAATAGATGACAGAAATGTTGTCATAACAGTTTTCATAACTGTTTCACACCCATTTGATCCATTGTGCCATCTGCTACTCTGATAAACAGAAAAATTAGCAATTAACTTTGACCTTTGCATCCTCGAAGATGAAATAAACCAAATGCACTCCACAGCATCAAGTTATTAGAAACTATTTTGGACTAAAGTTGAACTTGTATGTTGGGTGTAAAATGCTCCAGGTGGCTGACACAGGCCATGGAGAAATTTCAGGAGTGCCTGGATGAATATATGGATTCCTTCTAGTATCTGAAGAGAGCCTACAAGAGAACTGGAGAGGGACTCTTTGTCAAGAAGTGTAGTGACAGGACAAGGGATAATGGCTCTAAATTGGAAGAGGGGAGATTTGGATTAGATACCAGAAAGAAATGCTTTCCTGTGAGGCTGGTGAGATGCTGGAACAAGTTGTTCAGGGAAGTTGTGGATGCCCCATTCCTGGGAGTGTTTAAGGCCAGGCTAGATGGGGCTTTGACCAATCTCCTCTAGTGGGAGGTGTCTCTGCCCATGGTAGAGGGTTGGAACTCAATCTTTGGGGTCCCTTCCACCTCTAACCATTGTATGATTATATGACGTAGGACTCCTTGAATTTAAGAGACTTATGCTCTTTATTTATTTAGATATTTTGAAGAACTTGTACATACTGGGTAAACTCTATGGAAAGCATTTAGGGATTGCCACTACCCAGCTATTCTTGCCTGAGATTCTGAGCTTACGTGGTGTGTTGGCTGCTAGCTCTGTGCTGAGGACCTGGGATTTGTGAGGTGTGTCAGGACTGGTGCTAACACTTTACCAGGGCTTACTGTGTAGCTTGTTCTCACTTTGAAATGCACTGCAAAGTATATCCCACCTCACTTCAGTGCATTTTAACTGATTGCATTGCTAGTGTGTGATAAGTGGTTGCAAACTGGCAAAATTTCTTTCATGCTATTTAGGAAAAGCTCATTAAGTGCTGCAGAAGCTGAATCTTTGTAAGGTAAGGTACAAAGAGCAGAGATGTGGCAGTCCTGAACCTCAGTGAAGGTTTGGGATTTTCAAAGCACCACTGGACTCAACTGCTAATACCTTCTAAGGTGGCATCATACTGGAATTTTTTCATCATCTAACGCTTCACTAAACATTGTCCCATTGATTTTGATTATGGCAGCAATTTACAATGTATTTCACATTTTGAAATGACTAAGTAAACACATTTACTCAAACTTCCACAGGAATCAGGGCTGTAGAAAAGTCTCAGCAATAACCCAACAAGACATGTCAATTCTGTTCACTCTGGGGCTGGAAGTTCTGCTTATTTACATACTGCCTCTACATTAATAATTCTATTCATAATTGATTTCCATTTTTAGAAAGGACTGAATATTGCATTAGACGTGTTGAGCAGATCAGCAGCTGCAATGCTTAGTCTTTTGCCCTTTCATATGTTTTATGGGAAATGGCTTCAAATCCATGCTGGCATTATTGAAGTGGCCTAGCTTCATGGATTTTTGTATAGTTCTATTTTTCTGGAGTCTTTGCACAATTGTTTTGCAAAATGCTATGTTTATGATTTCCTAGGAACAGATGTAGTGTTTACTGACTAAGAGGAGCCTGGGAGTTGGGCTTCAAACTGCTTTGAGGCAGAAAAGTAGGGTGGGGGTTTTAAAGGCACTCAGTGTTGATCTAACCTTTATTATTGTTGAAGTAGGCGGGGGTGTCAGAACTCCTAGGTCTGCTTGAAGGAATGATGTGAAGCTTTTTACAGTAAGTTTAGCCTCATTTTCTTACAGTTTCTCTGTCTACAAAACTGAAGGCAATAATAATCTATCACAGATATGTCAGGTAATGTCAAGTACAAGGGGGAAAAAAACTGTTAAACTTTCATGTAGTGGGAAAAATTGTGTACTGGTAACTCTGATTTTTCTGGTTTGGTATTAGAATGATCTGTTTGCTTCCCGTCTTGGGCAAAAAAAGCCCAGAAGCAGGGATCAGAGTAATTTGGTAGACATCTGGGACTGATGACATCTGGTCAGAGAAGGGATTTGGCCAAGAACAAGGCAGCTAGTAAGAGGAGATGGATGAGGTGCAGAAATAAATTGTTGTTTGGAGCTCACCAAGAATGAAGTCTTTCACACCTTCTAACTCGTTAAATCCTAGGCTGCAATGTGGAGAGGATGAGTCTAATTCTCATTAAATAAACTGTATAATCTTTCCTTCCTCTCTCTAGAAGCCTTTACTCAGGCAAGTTAGAGTATTCAAAACTGCTTACACAATCAGGAGAAGAATAAAGAGATTAAAAAAACCAAACAAACCAGAAAGGAACTTGATCTTTCCAACTACTTCGGTCTTGATAATAGCCCAACCAGAGGTAAGCCTCTTGCTGAGGAAAAGAGAAGGATGAAAAGATATTGTTGCCCGCCTAACAGGACTGTCTTGCCCTGAGGCATCTCTGGTTAAAAGCTTTGGGGCAGAGGCACCTGCCCTGCTGTAGATGGTTTACATGCTCCGGAGCTCCTGAATTCAATTCTGTCCCTGCTAAGGCAGGTTCAGCCTCTTCAGTTTTTCATGATAATTGTGACAAACGGGAGCCTAAGGGCTCAGCTCTTTCCTTCTGAGAACCAGGCTTTCTGTGTGGGTGGTTGGTAAATTGAAGTCTTGAAGCTTAAAATGTCTGCCTTCTGCTCTTCTGTACCTTTTTTCACCCACAAAAGTAAATATATTCCAACCCAGTTTTCTAAAGATATTCTGAGACTTTTTTTTCTGATTAATTAGAAGGTGCAACATTGTTACAATATAAGAAAACAAATACTTTTAGTTATAAGAGTGTGAGCATGAAAATATGTAGCAGGACAGTTCAGCGTGGAAATTGATCATCTCAGGGATATTGCTTATGGAGTTTTAAAGTCAGGTAGATAGATATCTATTAAGAGTGATACAGGTGTGGGAACTGCTCCCTCAGGAATGGGAAGGGCAAGATAACTGCATAAGGATATCATCTTAACACAATAATAGGAATTTTATGAAACAAGCATAGAAATGGTAGGGCAGAACTCATATATGGCACTATGTTTTCTTCACATTTTCTGAGGACATGTGTAAAACTATGAGCTTTTTATAGGTCTTTACCTACTACTTCTGCCAAATCAGGATCCAGTTTGAGGGCTTGATGACTGTCCAGTCGATAATTTTTGCTCATGCTGGTATTTGCTAAAACATGGTTTGGAAATGCTGCTGATGCTAGAGAAGAGAATAAAAGCCAGCTCACGCTCCCATAACTCTGTGGATTCAGCACTTTTCTGTGTATTCATACTGTCTTTGCAGTTGTAAATAACTCTGACCAAAAGAACAGCCATATAGCTAACATGAATATTATCCATAGGGACTTGACCCTATTGTACTTGTAAACCAAATGCTTCAAATTAAATAAAATAATACTAATAATGAAATTGCGGTGGGTAAACATGGATATCTGACAGAGGTTGTGCCTTAATGCTTATGGAGAATTGGTAGTATAAAGTGGAAACTAAAATACTGACAAGAAATTGCTGTATAAAAGGGTAGGTGGTTTGCCTCTTTGTGCTCTTTGGGGAGAGAATGTGAGTTGTCCTTCAAACCTAACTACATAGCACCTGGTGCCTTGCCTTCCTGTGCTGCCAGCAGTGATAACTTCTATCTCTTTTGGAAAAGAGGAAACTGGAGGAAAGGAGAAGATAGCTAAAGCTCTAAGAGTTCTGAATTTGAAGGCTGCTTATGTGGAGAAAGAATAAAGCGAGTGCATTCTGAATTTCTGTAGTAAAAGAAAGATGACAGGCTTCTCTTCTGCTCTGTGAAAACTAAGAAGAGTTCAACACAGTCTAAGATAATTCAGTAGGAGGGTACCTCAGGAGTTCTCTACTTCAACCTCTAGCACGTAATGGGATTGACTATGAGGGCTGCGTTGGCTGCTTGGAGCTTTTTTCTCCCTAGTCTTGAAAATGTCTAAGGATGGAGATGGCACAAATCCATGTTGCAGGTTCTGGGCAACCTGTTCCACTGCTTCACTATTCTCACAACGAAAAAGTTTCTCCACGTAAGCAGACTAAGCATTCCTTGTTTCAGCTGATAAATATTGTATCTCATCCTCCCATCATGCACCATTGTGAAGAGCCCAGCTCTGGTCTCTTGATAACCTCCTCATAGATACTAGCTCTCTTTCTCTCCCACTTCCATTAGTAAAGCAATTTATTATTTTTTTTTTCAGTCTTATCACTAATGTATTTGTCCTTGGGTTCCAGGAAAGCACCTGTACCTCATTTTTTAATTTTTTTTTTACAGATAGAGAACCAATCTCCACTAAGTTAATTTATTACATTATTTTGATATCCTGTTGATCTGACAGTAAGGTCTAACTGAGCTCCAGATTTAGACACATAAATTTAGGTTTCTGCATCATGGATATCTTCATGTGAATGAGTATCTGAGCTCCCATTATATTCAGCAGAGGTGAAGTTCATAACAGCCATCAAAGCTTAGAGGTAATTTGTCTCACAGCTTGGTACGCTCAGTTGCCTTCCGGAGACACACTCCTCTGGAGCCCACTACCTGGCCTGAGTAGATATTCGCTTGCATTGCAGGCACGCAAACTTGTTCCTGAACCTGGCACTGAATCCCACTATGAGAAACTGCTTCAAATTGATACAGGAAGACAGTAGCAGAGCATCAATTGAACTTGTGTATCTCTGGTCCACGCTGAATGTCCCACATACTGGAAGAGCCGTTCTGTTTCAGAGTAACTGCGTTACTTTGTCCTGTGCATGTCAGCAGACAGCAAGGCACAATTTATTTGAAGCAGCAATTTAGAGAATGTTGCGGTTTTTTGTTGTGTGGGTTTTGTCTTTTTTTTCCCCTCTTACATACCAAGCTTTTTTGACAGATTTGCAGCAGCATTTTCTGTGGTTTCCAGTTCAGTGGCACTGGGTCTAAACACTGATTTATTCTCTCAAGTAATTTACTTAAAACTCTGACAGCCTCCTTTTGGACTGACATGTGGAAGTGACAGTGAATTCAATATTGAGCAAAATGAATGCCTGTTAGAGGTGAATTCAATGTGTGTGGAAGTAGAGTGACAGTTGTAATTATTTAACAGCAGGAAGAATAGTTGCTCTTTAGAAAGCTTTAGAAATTTTAATTCCTTTTGTGGTGACTGAGATGAGAGTGCACTATTAAATATATATAAAATAAAAAATAATACTGAAAGAGGTGTTGCTGTTCAGAGTATTTTGCTGTGTGGTATTTAGCTGTCTGTTGATACCTCTCTTTTCTCTAGCTCCTCAGGCTCTATCAGATTGCATTTCCCAGCTCTTGTGTTGCATTGCTAGTTTAATCGTACCCTAAGGAGTCTGTGGCTTTCAGGATGAGGACTTTTGTTTAATTAAGACAGGAAAATGATCAACTGGAAGCGAACACAGGATGACACTGGGCTTTGTCAGTGGTCAGGAAGAGCAATGAGTGCTGTTTGAAAAACCTCTGCCTTTGGAGTTTAGACGTTTCCTAATTAATTCTAAAAAAATAAAATAAAATAAAATAATGAAGTTATATAGAGGCATAGTGTGAGTCCTCTCTGGGTAGGGGGTGAGAAGACCAAATCTCCTCTTATGTTTTTAATATTCTGGGAAGATAAACTTAGTAGAGTTATGAAAAATGAGAGAACTTAGAAATGTAAAATTGCAATAGAAAAAAAGCAAATAAATCCACATCTTTGCTACTTGTAAAATACCCAGATCTCCCATTTACTTTTCATTTCTACTTCTTTTCCTTTATGACAAATATTCTGAAATGGAAAAGACAAAAAATGTAAAATCTTAAAATGTCTAAGGCTAGGTATCTGCAATGTGCTTTGTACTGTGCTAATTTAATCTATGTTCAATTCTTGTCACTCACATTCAACAGATTTAAATTCTACAGAGGAAGAGAAGGTTAGTAGGATGTTTGGTTCTTTCTGATGAATCTATAATCCAAAAGGAAAGTAAAAACAGCTTTTCTAGTTTATTCCAAAATGTTAATCGACTCTCCACAGATACAGTATTTATTGTTGTATGAACATTAGTAGGGAAACAACCTCTTGAAGTTAAGAAGCATGGAAAGATGAAGCTCAGTAAGTTTATCCTGGTTCTAGATATTGTGGAAATGAGATTCTGGAACAATCTTCTGGTAGAGTTGTGGACAAAGAAGGAGCTTACTTCTCCTGGATTATGCCAATGGAGCATAAAATGTGGTAGCATGTGACAACACATTGAAAAAGTATATCTATTGTCCTCAATAAAAGAGGCCAGGAAGCAAACTAAAATTTCCCAGCTCTTGTTTGTTATTAGCTTACTTCTTGGTGTTGCTTTGGATTGTGCCAACTAGCGCACTCAAAGGTGATGTCCAGGCATGGTTCCGAGGACAGTTTCCTTCAAGGCTTCCACCCAAAACCCAATATAAACGTGACTGCACCAAGAAGAGATCCCATGGCTCTCCATCACTCTCCAAGGCTTTCACATGCAGTTTTGCACCCTTAACCATGTTCTTATGCCACTTCCTGGGAATGTTTAGCTGCTGCATGCTGTCTTTTCTGCTCTTATCTCCAGAGCCTGCCCACCCTATAAGAATATAGATTTCCTAAGTTGGTGCCTGTAAATCCTCAGTCTCAGTTAATGGTGTCTTGAACCCCTTATATTGGTACAATTACTAGGCCTCTGTTCCCAGCCCATTGGAAGTGGTAAGAGGCCATGGAAGGCTGTGCAAAGTCTCAGGGTCTAGTGGAAATGTTTAAGAGCCAGGCAACCTGAGCCCATATTTCCTTTTAGTGTGTAACATGGTACCTTCACTAATTTTTCCTGCTAGGAGAATTGATTGGCACATATTGGAGACAAACCCATGTGCACATCCCTATGCAGGGAGTAGGCACTGTGAGAACTGACATTCAGATACCAACTAAAAACCAGACTGATGTGATCACTTAAACATTGCTGGATCCCAGAATGCTTCTTCAAATGATTTGTTGTCTCTCTCTAAAGGTGGAGGCTCTCAAGGGGTCTTTGGGAAGTCAGTGGCAGTCACACCAGGTTCCTAAAAGACTGGCTTCATTTCTACCATGTTACTATGCCTAGCATCGGTGTGAGGAAGAGGCTTCACGGAGTATCCTTGAGTAAGAGATTATCACCTGCCATTGGTTTCCCACTTTCTGAACATGATTGCTACTGTTTAGGTGTTCATTAAGGGCAGCACTGCGTGAAAAGCTTGAGGCACTTGACTGCTCAGTTCAGCTCAAAGAGTGAGTCGTGTGACATCCAGATGACTGGATAGCTACTATAGGCAGTTCCCAGATCAGCTATCCGGTCTATCATCTTCCTGAAACTATCTTTCACGCAATCTCAGTTAATGGATGATTTGCAAAAAATTGCAACCTTGAAAAATTGTAATCTTCCTGCAGTTGTGAGCAGGAAAAGATCTACATCTATGGGATGTTCCTCTTAGTAGTTCAACCAGTCCAACGACAAGAAAAGTGTATTACACAGAGGTCTCATATTTTATTCCATTTCAGAAAATGATGTCCCTATTTTACCCTTGTATCTAGAGGCCAGTGGTTTTCCTATTCTTACACGTATGCTGTTTTGAAGTGCAATCAGCCACCAGATTTCTCTATGTCTCAGGCAAAGACAGAGCTGGAGGGCTAGTGGCCAGCTTGTGGGTTGTAATGAGAATTGATGGAGAAGGAAAAATGAGAAAGCATTTGGAAGCCTTGACATTTCCTCTTTCTTTTCCTCATTAATATTAGCAGGTGGCACTAAGCTATAGCCCAAACCTCTGCATTTGGGAAGGGCATAGACTCACATTTCATCTATTGCCTAGCTAAGATGTAAAGCAACAGTGTGGCCTCAAGTTTGGATTTTTCAGAGCTTCTGGCTACAAAAGAGTGAAGCTCTGGAGTTCTGCCATTAGTATGCTGCCACCTTTCAGGATTGATTGTTATCATGGACATGTGCACCTGAGGAAGGTGGGCTACTGAATTTCATTTTTAAGCAACTTAGGTGTTGATAGCCACTGAGATTTACATAAGGTTGTGATATTAATAGCTCACTTTTTGAAAGGCTGAAGCTTCTTCTAGGATATCTTACAGGTTTTTCTTCCCTTTTTTACTATACCAAAACCACTATTTTCTATTTACTCATTTTATCAAGCCCAGTTTTTATTTGACTTGCAGAATAAAGGTAACAATCTCCTGCTCTCTTTTCTTTGAGCAAAAGTAATAGCATATGTAGTTTAACTAGCCCAGGCATCAGGTAGCTGAAACAGATTTTTTTTTATTGCTGTAAGGTAAAATCAGAAAGTAAACTTATTAATGAGATTATGATTAATGAACTATTCTGCTTTATACAAAAGCATTTATATAGTTTTATATATATATCACACATAGTATATGTATATATCACACAGGAAGAGTGGCCATCTTGTGTCTAACTCCTTTGGGATTAAAACAACTCCTTTTGGATTGCATGGTCTGATTTCCTGAAAGAAAGGAGTGCTTTTCTTGTTATTTCTGTTTAATGAAAATACAGATTGGATTAGTTTTAACTATAAGATTTTATATTATATGCTAGCCTTGTAGCCAGTCTTGATTTCTTATGTATGTATTTAAAATCTAAATGTCTACAGCTCACTGTCTTTCCAAAGTCCTTTATTCTTCCCACCTCCTCATCCCTGTTTTACATGAGGAAAGGTGTTTTTCATTAGATGATTGTGGGTGATAATGCTATCAAAGTAGAATTTGCTGTGGTAGATAAATGTATTTCAAATTCATATATTCAAGCCTGACATTCTATTTTCTTTTTCTTTTTTTTTGCTTTTTTTTTAAGTGGTAAAGATTTTAAAGAGGTTAGAGAGGAAGTATGGAGTTTTCAAGCAAAAATAAAACAAAAACCATATCTATACATTATATGCTAAGGTTCTTCCATTGGTCAGGGTAGAGGCACTACACAATCCACTCTTATAATAAGATCCTTCAGAATTATTTTGCATTTACTATGGAATTTGATCACAGATGAAAAATACAAACAGACCCCTTTTCAATAATCAAAAATTCTGACTGCTTTGTAATTATTAAAGTGTCTTTAGGATACTTTGAAGTCTGTCCATTTTTCTAGGTAATTGGCCTAATATATACAGGCTAATGATTAATGTATTGGCTTTTGAGTTTTACAGGAAACATCTTCTTGGATTTTAATCTGATTTGAACAGACAAGGAACATGTTCTTATCTATACTGCCAGGATGAACGCAGTAGCAAAGTCCCCTCCTTTGCCTTTTGATTACATTTAAACTCACTACTCATGCTTTAATTGAATTTTTATCAAATGACTTGAAGCTTCCAGGCAAATGAACCAAGTTTAAATTTTGTGTTTATTATCTGCTAATACAAAAAGCACACACTTATCAATTTGTCTTATTTTTCATAGGCCGATACTGTTATAATATTTTGTCAACAAAGGCAAGCATTCCTTCTGAAGACCAGATCTCAGAGCCTAGGGGCTAATTTGTAGTATCTGTTAGCCACACAAGCATGCAGGCTCAGACCTACCCTTGTGGTAAGCAGCAGTGAATTTCTGTATTTGGAAATACTGGAGAAACAGATCATCTATGGCAGACCAGGGCCCTCTGAGAGGAGATTAATTCAAGTGGTATTGTCTGATAAGCCAGTCCATGCCTCTGGAGTCATATTCTGCACATCACTGATGCCTTCAGCAAGAACTCGACAAGCCTGTTTCCCAAGAGTGGCTGTTAGGCTCAAGTGTTTTTTCTAAGCCATGTTCCATGATCTTTCTTCCTGGCCCCTGCACATTATTTTTTTTTCTCTACTGGATGTGTCAAAAAAGCCAGTTGGGCTCTGGTCCTCCTGTGATTTTTATATGGACCAAAGATCCTCCAAAATCTAACCTTCCATACAAATATGCCTTTAATGTATGGTAAATCTGAACTGTATGTAAGCATAAAGTACAGGCCTTTTTATATATTTCAACATCAGCAAACTTTTTGCAGTATCAAGGTGGAATTACTTTGATCTAAAAGTCAAAGGCCTTGTCTAAACCAGCTGCTTGGTCTTGGACTCCCTACAGTCAATGGGGAGGTGAAGGTAACTTCAAAAGCTGTTATCCCTTGTGTCTCACACACATGACTTAAGATGAGATGAATGACTCCTTCGAGGCAACTGTTTCTTTCTGCTGATGCTATAGGAAGCTTCATTTCCATCTAATCTTAAACATCCACAATGATTTCAGAACATTTCCCTCTGCTGTTTCATTGCCATCATGGGTAGTAATGATGATATAATTGCTGCAGAAAAAAATAGGCAGGTAGGAGAAAACGTGAATGAGAGAAAAACATGGGGAAAAAAGGGAAATGGGTAATTTTCCTACAAAAGATAAACAAAATAGTAAAATGAAATGAAGGATACAAATAACAGTGATTCTAGAAGGCATTAATTCTTCCACTAAATGAAGTGGCAAGGCACTGAATAAATACTGACATTTAGATATTTCAAGGCACCTTCTATCCTTCAGCTCTGCTCATGTCTACCATTATGTCCCTAGGATATGGTGTGTTTTGGTCTCGAGATTAAACAGCATTCCTAAGAGTCTTTCCTCTTGGGTAACTTGGATGCCTCTTTTCCTTCTTCCCTAGCATGATCTTGTATCTCCCTGCTGTCATCTCTGAAGTCTGGATGTGATTCCCTAGTTTACGCCTCTGATCTTCTCTTATTTCCGTAACTGTGCCTTCTGAAAGTATTTATAAGCCATGTGCCACTGGTTAAAAATGACCTGTTTCTCTTTAGTCTCTTTACTCATACTTCCTGAGAAATTAAATTATTCTATCAGAAAGGAAGTTAATCTCTTGAGTGCTCTGAAAGCCCTGTGAGGCATTAGGGTACCACAATGGCATACGAGCATTTAGAAGTGATCATGCAGTGCGATGCACCCAAGGAACTGGCATAGTCTTAATTCAAAATAGGCTCCCACAGAGCCAGGCTACTGTGTTCATGTCATGGAGATGAGAGCAGGTGTTTTATTGACTGTTGTGTCTCTCTGATGGAGGAGAGGAAATGAGAAAAGTCTATTGGGGGGGGAGGGGGAGGCTTGATATTTTAGACTCCAGGTTCTCATTAATTTGGAAAATTATACTTGAGCTTGTTATCCTGAGTCAGTGATATCTGAAGGAGGAAAGAGCTTTTGTTTGCAGGCTGTGGCAGTACTTCAGACATCTGTGACAGGTGGCTGAGCTGCTCCCACACCTCCCACCAGACTTACCAGTAGTACTGCCTGGCCTGGTGCAACCAGCTTTGTTCCTCCTACCTGCCTGAGACAGTGATTTTTACAGTTCTTCACACTTCACAAAAGTACCATGCTATCTCAGGGAAAGGTTTAATTATAGGTTTGGGGTTTTTTATTTATCTTTCTTTATAATTTTAGGATCTGTGGTACCTGAAGGCTTTGTTCTTTACAAATGCTGGGCTGGCAATGGAAGGCTGCAGAAACAGTTTCTCTGCATTCTCCATTTATGTGTAAATAAATGTGTTCTTTCCCAGTGAGCCAGGGTAGGTAAGTTCAAGTAGGTAATCTCTCCTCACCTGGCTTTGTAAGTTATCTAGATCTAAGTCTCACAGGATCCTGTTCATAGATCTTGAAATGGTGACCATTATTTTATCAGTGGTGAGTTGCTCTTCCCTGTGACTTCCTGAATCCAGGTTTCATGGAAACTGCATCTAATTTCCAGGATGTGAGCAAAAGATGTTGTTTATTGATGCAGAAGGAGCAATTAAAAGATAACGACAATTTAATGAGATGGTATCTTATGCTGCTTCTGATGCTATAATCCCCAAAGTGGCAACATTGGATGGACCCCTTCTTTGGTGTACAGCACTTTGCAAAGTTCCATCTATGTGGGCTGGCGGGCTCCCCCACCTTTTTCCAGCACACACTCTTTTTACTCTCCTTCCTTTGTAGCATAAACGGCTTATACACCACACAGTTGCATGCTTAACTTGTTGCCAGACTTGTCTACAGCCACTAGATCACAAGAAATCACCACATCATGATAACAAATACCTTCTGTGGCTACAATTGCCATTTTATAAAAGTTGTTTTCTCCCATAAACATTTGTAAGTTTGGATTCTCCTGCTGCATATTTCCCTCTGCACTTTTATGAATATTAGTCTTAATTCAGAAGCTCTGAACACTCACGGTCATTAAGCTAACAGTAAGATATTTTTGCATTTTTACATTAACTCTGACTGGATAATTTTTGGGGTAAATGTGAGGGAGACAAAGCAAAATGCAGACTCCCTGGTATTTTAACATTGTGACCATCCTGCTAAAAACGTCTGAAGCCTCCAGTTTCTTTTTGATGTCTAGTTCAATAGAATATCTGGCAGCTTCATCATAATATTGGTGCACTTTGGTTTTGGTTAGAGAAGTTTGAAGAATCACAGGAGGAAATGAAGTGCTATCTGTCTTGCAGGTTTATTTTAATCTTTGTAGAAATTCTGCTTCATTGTCACTGAAATTCTTGAGACAGGTCCACAACACATGTATCTGTACAGAGCTTTCTTTTTATCTCTAAAAAGCAAGCCCAAGGGAAGACAGTGCAATATTTCATAGGAACCATGTGGAAGAACGCCTTTTTGATTGCTCCTGCCAAAAAAAATGTTGGAATGAAGAACCTTCAGCTGACCTCTCCTTTTACCACCTTGCTCTTCAAATGTAGCACTTATCTAAAAGAAGTTGTATTTTACTTACTCAGTGGGATTATTTTTTTTTTTGCCATAGACTGGAGTATCTCATGCCTTGTGTGTGATTCTTTATATTCTCTTCCTAAAAGTGCAAAGAATCACCAGATCTGCTTTTAAAGTAAGAAATCTCTCTTTGGATGCCATGAAGGAGATGCTGATTTTCAAGTCAATACTGCTGCCTGTAGGAAGCTTATGCAATGAAACTTCTCATTGCTATTACACTCTGTGTTCATTATTACAGCACATACTCCAGAACTGCTTCCTCAGCTGCTGGTGTTTCCGTGCCACATTAAACATGATTTTCCTTAGCTTCAGCAGAGGTCTAAAATTGTGCATCTCCTACACCAGTACACTACTCAAAATATATGAAGTCACAGGAAAAAAAGACTTATCCAGTCCATAGTAAAGAGTATCTGAAAAACTTGGAAATCCTTTCTCTTCTATATCCGTGGGACATGAGGGCAGAGACAGCAAAAGGTGTGCTTCTCCCTGCTTTAAACTCTATAGTTTCACATCTTACTGGAAGTACTTTCTGCAGAATCATATCAGAAGAGAAAGGAAAAAAAAAATCAAACCCCAAAACCAAAGGAAATAAGTTAGTATATGTCTGATTGCAAAAGCTCAACAGAGACTCACTTTATTTTGTAACATATTTTCCTCCAATAGTATTCATAGAGGCAGTAAAGATGCAGGGAAAGGGGCAGATGTTAGTTATGATTGTGAATGCTAGTTAAGCCTTTGGTAGTAACAGTGCAGGAAGTAACGTATTTAAGATATCAATAAAAGATAATTGATCTGGATAACTCCCTAAAGGAAGGGCAAAAATTGTGCAAGATCTATGACTCCATATCTTTACCATATCTTTGTGGGAACTATGTGTGCTTGTGGTGTACTCCTCTCAGATGGAAACATCGATTTTCACAGGTTTCACAAGTGAACTGAAGGAACTTGTGCTGTGGAGACATCACCTGTTGTAAAAAAAAAATAATCTTCACAGCTTTATGTAACATGGTCAAAGAGTGTCTTTCATGATCCCTTTCATGAGGGGAGACACTAACAGCCCAACATAATTCTAGTTTGTAGTTTCTTATTTTCCCCTATCAGGCACAAATAACATTTATATACGTTAATAGTGAGCAATTCTACCAACTGTGTCCTTAGAGTGCTCTGGATTCTTCCCATAGGAAGTCCAGACCATGCTGGAGCTATAATGATTCACTTATATTATGTGACCACAATTAACACAAATTAAAGACTGCTGTATGCTCTGTAAAGCTCCTAGAAAGAGAATGGATCTGTGTTTTGATGCTGATTCCCTGAATTTCAGTTAAGGAATGTAGCTTACTGGGGGTGGGGGAGAGGGAAATGTGTCTTGCTCAGGTCTCTGTAAGTGCTCCAGAGATGTTTTACCATGGACATCTTCTCTGGAGAACTTGCACACGGTTTGGTACAAGTCAAAAGGAGTATTTTGTGATGGGAAGTGAAATATTTGCCTTTTATTCCCTCTCCTATCTGTCTCCTGCTCACCACATCCAAATCCCAATTGTTAAACTAAATGATTGGGTTAATAAAATAATTAGGATAAGACTGTTCTGCCTGGATAACTAGGCATGCAATAGTTGGAAAATAGCACTGTCGGTAGAAATATGATTTCTTGGTCATTGATATGACCACGCATTACTTTGTAATTAATACAATGTATTAAGACACGTTTTCTGCGGCTTCCATGTAGCAGAACCATATATGACAGAGTCCTTGAAAACAAAGCTGTAGATTAAGATGTACTTCAGGCATATATTTGTCTGGTTATCACTAGTGTAAATCTGTATACCTTTAATAAAACCAGATTTCCAGCAGTAGGTTTAGAATCATAGAATCATAGAATCATTTAGGTTGGAAGAGACCCCTGGGATCATCAAGTCCAACCATCAGCCCTACTCTGTGTTTGATCATGTGTTTGATCCACATAAATTATGAAATGTAAGAATGAATGTTTACTGGAATGCCTAAATTTGCTATGTAGTTAACTGAGCCAGGATGCTTATAACGATTGAAAAACCATGTAGGTATAGGCCTTGTTAAACTGGCTTTGTGCTGTATATGACTAAATGTTTTGACCTTGGAATTGCCTAGGCTGTGTTTTTGTATTTGTACAATATGTAAGACTTTCAGATCCAAATCTTAATGTCTGAGAAAAGGATCTATATGTAAAAAAATGAATGAGAATTAAGCAGTAAGATGCATAGAAATTGCATGTTATGCTGAGATAACCCAGACCTCAAAGGTGGCTCAGGAACCAATTGTTGGTGACCTGAAAAAAGTTTTATCTCACATGAACACAGTCCTCGGGGTGTGCTGTCAGGATAATTAACTGGCAGCTAGAAAAAAAATACTGCGTACAGGACTACATGTAGTTAATCTCTTAAGAAGCATAATTTAATTTTCTATTGAAAGTGGTGTAACTGAAACTTTTAAATTTTGCTTAGGGGGAAAAATGTATACATCTTAGACCAGATTCTTAAAAGTATTCAGATGCTAGAATGACAATGCATATTTGGCCCTCAGTCCATGTGTTTCTGTAGAAATGCAAAATGCCTAAGTTATGTTCTGTTCATTGCTGCATAATTGCATATTCCCCCAAGAAATGAGCTTTACTAAGTTCTGTTTTTACATATTAATTTCTTAACTGGAACATTTAATCATCAAGTTGAGAAAAGAGTAATATTTAATCATGATTAGAGAAGTGGGAGCTTTAGCAAAAGAGTAGCTGGGCATAGGGACACTGATCACCTGGGGTGATCATTCACCTTCAGGTCACTTTTTCCCACTGAGATCTGCTTGGGAATAACCAAAACCTGTTCCTGTCTCATAATGTTTCCTTGATTACTAAAAATGAACTTGTAGTCTCAGGCTATCACCTTTGCCTGGACTGTGACCTGGGAGCTTCAGAAGACAGTCAGAATCCTGGCTGACCACAGAAATAACAGGGATAGCTAGAGAAACTGTTATTCCCACCAGAGAGGGAAGCCTCACTGGTATGAAGGTGACTTGCTCTATTAAACTGCCCTTTCTGCAAACAGCCAGACTCCAGTTCCCACCTTTCACCAGCAATTTTCCCATGTCCATTCTCTCAAATCCTTATTAGGATTTATGTTGTCTGAGATGTCAAGCTTACAGTCATGGATGTAAAAAAGACCCAAACATCCACATAGGTTTTTTTGCCCACAATATCTTGTGTTGACGGGTAAATGTTGTTCCCTCTTGCCTGTATCTGCTAATCAACAAAGAATCACAAAATCACAGACTCGCAGAATGATATGGAGTTGGAAGGGACCTCTGGAGATCATCTAGTCCACCCCCCCTGCCAAAGCAGGTCCTCCTAGAGCAGGTTGCACAGGAACTTGTCCAGGCAGGTTTTGAACATCTCCAGAGACAGAGATTCCACCACCTCTGGGCAGCCCGTTCCAGTGCTATGCTACCCTCAAAGTGAAGAAGTTCTTCCTCATGTTTAGATGGAACTTCTTATGTACAAGTTTGTGCCCATTTCCTCTTCTGCTCTCACTGGGCACCGCTGAAAAAAAAAACTGTCCCGTGCCTGTCCTCACTCAAAACCCTGCAGGCTTCTCAATGTCTTCTCTGGTTTCCCACAGAAATGAAATTGCATACAGTTTCTGTGTGGAGTTGCGACCTGTGCCATTGGCTGAGTCCAAACCATATGTCTGAAGGGAGCCATCTCAGCCACAGTACCCTCCAACAGGTCTGGCTAAATAGTAGAGGGGAGAAAGTGTATGTTCCCCGACTGTGAGAAAGGCTGCAATCAATGTTCACCTGAACAAAAGAATCCAAGAGTGTGAGAGAGCAGGAAGTGATAGTGTGCATAAGGATACACCTCTTCTTGCTGCGACTCTTGAGAAGGTTCCTATCTAACACACACTTTTTCAGTCATCAGCATGAATCAACCAAAAGGCAGAAATCCAGGGGAAAACAACCTACATTAGTTCATCAGCTCATCAGCCCTATGGTGTCATTGCTTCAGTGATGAGCCAGAGATACTATTTGACATGTCTGTGTATATTACACAAGTCAGACTCAGAGCTAGTTAAGATATAAGAACCTTGCTTGGTATTTACAATAGTTAAATGCTATGAACTACTTCCCATCCTCAAAGGAACACAACATTATTATTTCATCTTCAGAAATTACAGATCCTGGGTAAGTAAAGCAAATGTATTTTTTAATTACTGAGGCTGAATAAAGCACATTTTAAAGGCTCTAGAGCTAGCAGCAATAGTTGTACCAAGTAGAAAAAAATTAGTCCTGTCAACTTGCTTATATGGGTATGTCACATAAACTCTGATGAGGTCAATGAAGTTAAGAGACATAGCTAATGAATATGAGACAGTTATCATAGAATCGTAGATTAATTTAGATTGGAAAAGACCCTTAAGATCATCAATGTCACATAGCATGTTCCTCACTTCTCAGAGTTAGGTGTGATGCCTTTGCCTCAAGTGAGGAAAAGTAACAATTTCAAAAATTCAAGTTACGTGAAGAATAAAAATGCTTTTCAACTTATACCTTTTCTGCTGTGCAACTGAAACAAGGTGGCATTCATGTAATTTTAAATTCATTGCATTTTGAAGTATGGGTAAAATGAACTGAAACATAGAAGCACATTTTCTGTATTAGTCTGGAAAATAAGCTGTTGCAGTTGGTCTTTCTGGAGGGGAAAAAAAATCCTATTATGCTGAGTTTCTTATTTGATGCCAAGATAGTCTGCTTGGCAGAGTTAATCAAACATTGGTTCTTGGACTAATTTTCACTTTACTGTGTGAATGTGTGATAGCAGAAAGAATAGTCTGTACTGATGAGGTATGCACACTGGCTTGCTCTCTCTATCTTTGCCTTTGCAAAGCTGAGGAAAGCTTTGAACTCAGAGCACGAGGGACCTAGAAGGAATTAAGAGGCAAGTCTTGTGATCAGAGGCTGCAGATAGAATCATTACATGCAGTCTAGACATTTGTTACGTAAGTATTTAGTCTAGGAAAAACCCTATGGCTTGTGTCCCTTTCTGAAAAGGATGCTTTTTGGTGTGTGGTTAGCAGCCACAGCTTTTCCTTTTTACAGGAAAGAGTATAATTCTTTCTAAGCAACATGAATTCTTGAGATGGGGTTGTTGCAGTGGCACAGTATTCTGAGGTCTGGACATTGCCCTTGGACTTAAATAGTCAGTATTGCTCCAAGTTGAGGGATCTGGTGTAGGGGAGAACTTGTAGAGTAGGGCTGATGGTTGGACTTGATGATACCAAGGGTCTCTTCCAACCTAAATGATTCTATGATTCTATGATTCTAAGTCAGGTACATGTGGGTGGAGTCATGTCCATGTGTATGGGCGCATCACGTCATTGCTTGTTTCCCATGGTAAGATGACCCGGGATTCTCAGCGTCTGCAACTTCTTGGTGGGTGTTGGTCTCATCTCCTAAGTAACATGCAATAGGACAAGAGGAAATGGCCACAACTTGTGCCAGGGTAGGTTTAGATTGAATATTAGGAAAAAATTCTTCAGTGAAAGGATTATCAAACACTGGAACAGGCTGTTCAGGAATCTGGTTGAGTTGCAATCCCTGGAGGTATTTAAATGATGGGTAGGGGACATGGGTAGAGATGGCTTAGGGACACGGTTTAGTGGTGGACTTGGCAGTGTTAGGTTGATGGTTGGACTTGATGATCTTAAAGGTACCTTCCAACTTAGATGATTTTATGATTCTCTGAACAAAACACTGCTCTCTGTGACATATTCTCCTGCTGTGGGTGATGCCATTTTCCTTTCTACACAACTATGTAAACTCTTGCTATGCAGCGTCACTATGCTTCCCTCCATCTCATAGTCCTTGGGTTATTGCAAAGCTGCATGTGCAGAATCCCCTGCAGTCAAAGAAACGTTATTGTATTTTTCAATATTCCCTTGTCAAGTTATGTCACCCCTTTTTGTCTTCTCTCTCTTCCTCTCTCTAGGTTCATTCTTAACTTCACAGTGACTTCTTTTCAGTCCCACCAAACATGCTCATAACTGTCAAGGCAAAAGCTTTCTTTACAGTTTTTGCCATCAAGAACAGCCTTCTCTGCCCTGTTGACTCATAATTTCTTTTTTTTTTTCCCTTCTCCCACGTCTTTCCCATCTTTCCCTTGGTTGATGTGTCCCTCCAAGACACTCAAACTAAAGCTTTTCATGCTTTAATTTTCTTTTTCACTTCGTATCTGAAACCTGAACCCCAAGTCTAATATTCAATAGCTTGGGCTTCTGTCCTTCCTCAATGTATTTTGGAATTGAAAGGTGTTAGATCTGAACAAAGCTCTATTAGGTGGTTTCTGAGAGTAGGCTAAAAAAGGCAAATTGACAAATGTTTTAATAAGAAGTAAGACCAGTTAAAACACTCCCAAGTATCTGTTGTATGATTCAGTAGGGAGTTTGTTTTAGAGAAAAATAATTTCTCTTTCAGTGAAGACAGCATTTTCAGAACCCTGTAAAGAATTAAATAATAACAGAAGCCGTCACTGCTCGACATTATCCAAGTGGAGGAGAATTGCAAGCATTACTAATTAGATGAAAAGCAAAGATGAAATTTATTGTTATTAAAAAAAAATGTGAGTTCTCACCTGAGATTAAAGAGATGGTCTTTCTCCACCTGTCCAAGCTGATTGCCTTTGTAGGTACAAAGGCTCAAATCAAGGGCTCACTCATGTTCCTTCACTGTAGTAAATATATGAATAAAGTGCCTAGTATTTTCTTTCAGTGCCTGTGTCTCTGTAATGTTAATAATGGTAGGAATGTTCTTCCATTAGGGCATGAGGGATTTAAATCCATAAATAACTTGAGTGAATAGAAACGATTTCCCATCCCTCAAGTGACCAAATTGATTTTTTTATAACTTACAAAGAGAGAAGGTGCCATTAATATTGAACGGGAACATGTCTGCAAGAAAAGGCAGCCTCTCTCTGAAGCCAGAGAAGGTCTGGTGTACACTTAAAACCTTTACAGCCTTTATGTTAGTGGTGAGGGCTAAAGCAGCAAGTCAGTGCACTTCGAAGTTTATATAAACTGGTTTTATTTTGGTAAGAGAGTCAGAGCCTCACACTGCCAATCTCTTAATGAAATAGCAAAGATGCTTTCTATTCTGTATTATGAAACTAGAAGTTGATGAAATGAAGAATGAGGTGAAATGTCTTAAGCAAAAAAGTGGTTTATGCCACATTCAAATATAATACAGCGTGGCTTATACATTCATCTTTCTCGTTGTATGTGAGCATGACAGAAGAGCAGTGCCCTAGGGAACTGGGTATCCTGCCCTCTATCCTGTTCTGTATACACAGGCTAGCTGTAACCTTGAGATGCAGATTTTGGAGGACAGTCTCAAGATCAATTTTTCCAATTCAGCTTTTCTAACTGGAGCCTTAGCTGATATTACTTTACTGTCAAGGTTTGTTATATGGGGTCTTGCCAGACACTGGATTGGTGTGAAAGGAGCTTTAAATGAAAGCTGAGGACATGCCTTGTATTTTTATTCTGAAGCCATCTGTGTGGAAGGACAGGTAATTAATTCAGCATGAAAATTAAAAGGCATAACTGGAATCTGTTAGAACAAATAAACAGACTGGATAGCAGACTGCTTCCTGGGGGGGCTCTGTAGCCTGACTCCTGGCTGCGAGACTCCCACCAGTGCAGTGCCTTCGCAATAAAATGGTCAGTCACTGTAGATACCTTCTGCTCACATCAGCAGGGACACCAGCCCGGGGTGGAAACCTGCCTGAGTGGCAAGAGGGGTCACTACCCAGACAGTGCCGAATACGTGGCTTCAGCTGCGCTATCAATACCTGAGCTACTTAGGTAGGACATGCCCGAAAGACACAAACTGTGGGCAGCAGCCTTGCACTGAGACTTGCCAAATCCTGACCTGCCAGCAGTGCCAAACCCAAAAGCAGCCGGCGGCCATAATCTGATCAATGCTGTAATACCTGTGACACAGGGCAGTTCAGACTTGAGCCTCTGACCTGAGCAGTGACTCTTGGGATTAGGGGCACCACAGATACTTGCCTCCTGGAGAGCAAAACTTCATTTGATTTCTGCTTATTGTCTTGAACTAGCAGCTTGTTGCCAAAAGCAACAGTACTGGCAGCTCTGCAGCTCTTCGTTAATTCATAGCAGAGGTTGGTGAGGACAGCTTCTGCCATTAGGTCTCCCTCCCCATAGCCTGGAATCCTTCCATCACCAGGACTGTGCAGGGCAGTTCTTTCTCAGCCGTTATCAGCCTTCCCTCAGGGAAGTCTCTGCTGTAAAACCAGTCCTTTGTTTCCATGAAGACCAAGTCACAGAATCTGATAAGCAGCTCTGAGTGAATACACCACAATGCTGATTCACCTTCATTTGCAAGTTGCCACTTGCTGGGGTCTTTTTTGCTGCTTATTTGAACTACTATCACCTCTTCTCCACAAGCAGGCAAGATCCACACACCCCTACTGCTGGTAATGAAGTACAATGCTAGACTAGCTGACAAGGGATTTTCTAACTGAAAGGCTTTGGTGCCAGGGTGTTTCTTTAATATGGAGTTGCACAGAGAGTGACACAGAGGCTTAACTATGAGTTTACTACTACTAATGACATATGAAATGTCAGTGGAGATCTTGAAGTAATTATACCCACTAAAACCCCCCAATTAAGATGTTACTTTCCACAGGAGACAATGGGCCAGATTCTGTATCCAAGGGAACTCCTCAAAGCACTTTAGAGACGGAGTTTGTACTTCAGCAAAAGGTTAATAAAGTGCAATTGATATTTCTAATTCCCTTTTATAATAGTAGTCCACTGGGGACCTGGAAAGGACTTGCTAAAGTTATTTATATGGTAAACTGAGGTAAACTGAATAAAGACATATTTTACAGGTCAAAACCTGTTAAGAAGCATCCAACAACAAATGAAATTTCTTATACTGAGCAGCAGCATCACTGCTGCAGCAGGTTCATTGGATTCTATTATGCTCCTTGATGAAACTGATATCACTGGAGTTAGACATTTAAAAAATCTGGGTCATGACCTTTTTTAACTTACTGCACAAAGGTGTAGAAACTTCAGCCTTCCCCTTTAGAGTATGTTCAGAGTGGCAGCACAAAGTGCAGATCCACTGCAGTTTATTTCTGTGCAACGTAATTCTTTAATTCCTCAAGCCTCATTATAGCCAACCCAGTAAATAAATTATATACATAAGCAGATGAGAAATATGGAGGGAGGATGAGAGAAAGAGCAAATGTAAACTTATAAAACAGCTATACCTACTGAATATCCCAAGATGGTCAGAGCGCTGGAGCACCTCTCCTATGAGGAGAGAGGCTGAGAGAGTTGGGGTTGTTCAGCCTGCAGAAGAGAAGGCTCCAGGGAACCTTATAGCAGCCTTCCAATATCTAAAGGGAGCCTACAGGAGAGTTGGAGAAGGACTATTTGTCAGGGAATGTAGTGATAGTACGAGAGGTAACAGTTTTAAATTGAAAGAGGGGAGATTTAGATTAGGTATCAGGATGAAATTCTTTCCTGTGAGGAAAGAGGGTGGTGAGACACTGGAACAGGTTTCCCATAGAAGCTGTGGAAGCCCCATCCTTGGTAGTGTTAAAGGCCAGGCTGGATGGGGCTTTGAGCAACCTACTCTAGTGGGAGGTGTCCCTGCCCATGGCAGGGGGGCTGGAACTTGATGATCTTTAAGGTATCTTCCAACCTGAAGCATTCTATGAATAAAACTGCACAATGGAAGACCTTCCTGAGATATTTTGAGTGTTGCTAAAGTGTTTCCTATGCACAAATAATGTTGCCAATGTATTGATGAGTCACACAGGGCTTAGTGTCCATAATTATAGTCTAGGAAGCTCAAGATAATAACAGAGAGAAGACATTGGGTTGTTACAATGAATCTATGGATACAGGTATTCTATTCAGAGTTTCAAAGTCTTCTTAGCTACATCCAGAATTTACATCCTTGCATCCATTAAGATTTATGGAGATAAATTTTTTTAATTCCTTCTTTTAATTCCTTCTCTGGTGGCTTTCCAATGTCCTTAAATTTAACTTTACAGCTGTAAAGCTATGGCCAGTTGTAGCAGGGAGATTCTATTTTGTTTTCAAGTATAGGACATTAAATATATATTAGCAGCTCAGTGAAACATAAAATACACTGGAAGTAAAAGTAAAATGTCTCCATCTACTGTACCCTACTTTTATTTAATATTTGGGGCCAGATGATAAAACTGTATACCAAGGGGGATCTTCCCAGAAAACTACAACTCAATTATCTGAAAAAAAAGATCACAAGCTCTGTCACCCTATCAGTCAAATCAGCAAATCTGTACAGTGCCCTAGTAAAGTAGCCCTCGTGAAAGCAAGACTTAAGCATTTTGGGGCGGCAGAGCACTTGCGGCCCAGAAGCGAAGTGCTGGAGGGTGCAGAGGCACAGCCATCTCTATTTGCACTGAATCACATTGCAGGAACCCACAGAGCTGTGGGTGCAGGTCTTCAGGGCTCACTTTTAACCTGACACTAGTTAGAAGCCTCTCACATCACACGGATGAACCTTCACCATGACTTTCTTTGCAGGCATCAGAAGTTATGTCCAGTTATAGTTTGTGTAAGCTGACAACCTCTGTAAAAATAGATGCAATTTTAGACCTCAGTAGCAAAACCTGCTGTGAGCTGCTACAACTCCCAACAGCTGTTACAGTGTGAGCTGTATTTTAAAAGAACATTGTATCCTACTGGGTACAGAAGATAATGGTATTTCTTGGGCTTTTTTTCCCCTTGATGTTGTTAAAACATATTATAACCACATGTCAAGGTCAGTGTGGCTGATCTATAACGTAACTTGCCCTTGTGATGAAAGTTCTGGGACTGAATAGTAGCACCTCTGTAAAGGACTAACAGATATGCAAGTCAAACAGACTGTCTCAATTAAAGTATTTCTAGCAGAAAATGTAAAAAATTGGGTGCATGGTGCCTTTCTATTTCTCAGAAAATCTTCAGTTGCCTTTGCTGGATTCAGGTTTCTTTAATTTCATTTCACTTCTTACTGTTCTTCTGTACTGCCACTCTCCTTTATTTGACAATATGTTATTTACTTCTCTTCCTGTGAGTTTGCACATATACACTGGAGTGATCTTGGTGTCCAGACCTAACATTTGTGTTAAGCATGCTATTATTTTTTATTTTTAAATTGATGACTCTATATTCTTTAATACTGTATGTTCCCTTTCCAAAAAAAAAAAAAAATCTCTTTCACTAGATGCAGGCTACTTCTAGATTTCATTCATGGACCAAAATACCTATCATGTTTACCACCTTACAGCTTCACAGAGCTGTTGTGGTTGCATAGCTAGTAGTAATATGAAAGTTTTTGTGGATACTATGATAATATAAGGGATCAGCACCTGATTTAACTGTAGAGTCTCCAGGAAGGTTTTTACCCAGAAATATGGCTGGGTCTTAGAAACAGTGATCTGTTTCAGACAATTACATTGTGCAGAAGCATTGGTAGCTTGTGTCCCTTCTTCACCTGCCAGCTGAGCTTTCACAGTGCTCTGGGCTATGGTGCCTCAGTGGAATGAGCTTGAGTTTCTGTCAGTTTGTCTTTTCTGTTTTAGATTAAAAATATGCAATTACAAATTTGGTTCTGTGGTTGTCTTTTCACATGAGGAATCAATAACATTAATTTTTTTCCTCCCTTTTAAAAGATTATAGAAATTTAGGAGAATTTCAGGTGTATTGGTAACTGCCTTTTGTTGACATTAATACCACTTTAGTTCCTTTCTTTCACACACTCTTCTTGCAGAAAACTTGAAAGATGACATGTAATGTGGGAGACTTTATTCAATTTCCAAAGTATTATTTTTGATCGATAGGAATGCAGTTGAGACATGTTTTTCCTGCTGTCAGAATCTGTGCATCTGGCACAACCACAGCACACTCACCCATGACAAAATCATCCAACGATCTTCACATGGTGCGTAGGGCAGTGGCTGATCTCAAATGACTTTTGTATGGAAAAAGCCTGCAAGACCTGGCAAAGGGATTTGACCTGCTGTGACACCTGTATTTGGATGCTAATCATGGTGACAGAATAAAAACATTTAACATGCAGTCTTGTAAAACTGGTGCTTTCCTCTTCTCTCTTTTGACAATGGTAACATTTGATCCTATGAAACTGGCTGACTGCAATTTTTGAAATGAGTACTTAATTCTTTTTGGCTTGTCTTTTTGTATTCCTTGGCAATACATGTATATATTTCCCATTAGAAGAATTATCTGATCTAATTATTTCGGTCCATGCAGCCACTTCCCTCTTTTGCTTCCCTCACCTTTGAATTAGATAATTGCAAACCCTGATGCTTGATACCCACTAATCACCTACTTGAAGTATCGATCTGCAGCCTTCACGTCTCCTAGAGATGAGAAATGACCACCTAATGACTTGATTTCTGCAAAGACAGACAACGGGGAAACATGCTGTACTGAGAATTTTATACAGGAAACGGCATTACCAGAGGCTTGGCCTGCCTCTCAGCTGTGTCTGAAATATAAAAACCATTCTGCATAGCCCCACAAATGTATTCTACTCCCATGGCTGTTGGCTCTGGCTTTTGGATCATCTCCCATTTAACAATTAGCAATGCTACGACATTATCTTTCCCCCCTTCACAGCTTTCAGAAATTTATACATGAATAATCAGAAAAAAAAACCTTGATGTTTTTATTTCCCTTTTATGTTTTACAAGAGTTTCATCAATGTGTTGGAATCAGCAGCTCCTTCTTTCTCTTCATATATACACCCATGTAAATAAATCAGGGAGAGACAGAAGTTCAGTGCATGAACTGGCTCCCACTGAGATCCAATTAAAGCTTGCTGGGTTAGGTTTTATTCTAGAAAAAAAAAGAAACAACCAAACCCCAGCCTCAGGTTTTCAGAGCTGAATCACAAGCATGTAATTTTCATAAAACATATGCATATACTCAGTGCTTTACAGCATAATTGTGGTCTTGGATTTAAATGATTCACATGTTGCACCGAAGTCTGCATTTTTACAGGCATTCTGAAAAAAAAAAAACAACCAACACAACCCAGTTTCAGGACAGGCTGGAGAATTAGAAAAGTTATCAAGAAGAAATCAGCACCAAAATTCTTCTGCTTTGTGCCATGCCTTATTAAACATTAACAAATGCCTTGGAATGTCTCATTCCTTAATTATCTGTTTTGAAAATCAATTATTAGTGAAGCAGACATTTTTAGCTTTAACTAAGTATGATACCTTCTGTTGTGAAGACCTCTGTGTTAAGTTCACCCAAAAGAGTGGTTTTTTTCCTGTAGTTCAAACATAAGAGCTGCCTTTCCAATTATCTAATAATTTGTTTCTGCTGTATAGTCACGCTGGGTGCAGGATGTTATCACAGGGCAGAGACAGAAAAATTGGTGCACTGGCAATCTTTAAATAAAATCCTGCCTTTCCTTTCTTCCCTTGCAGCTCCCTTTCTCTTTCCATGCTCACTGGGTTCAGAGGACTAAGGGAATTCTCCAGGTCTGATGTGTGTGATAAAAACACAAGGCACTAGAAAATTGACATGGTATGTTGAAACTGCTGTACTAAATCAGAGCAGTGACCTCACTGGTCCAAAAGTTTTTCTTTCATAGAAATCAAGCTCTGATGGAAAGCCCTGAACACAATAGTGGAAAATTAGAGACTTCCCGGCTAGTATAACTTCTACCCATTCTTTTTCCCTCCACTAGCTCACACGGCTGTGGGCCCCCAGATAAGTCTGAGATTTAGATTAGAGTGCTGTAATTTGTTAAACACATTTAATGCAGTTACATAATGCAGTTCATAGTACCTACATCCTCTCTGACTGTAACATTTTTATAAAATGCAATGTTCTGTCCTCAGTTATATTTGTGGCAATATATTTTGTGTTAATATTATGTTTAAAAATTATATTTTCTGCCTTTAAGTTTCATGGATGCTCTCTCAAGAGAAGGTAAATAGGGGAATCTAATTTACTTCTTTCTATTGCATACTCTTTCATGTGTCAGACCCCTCTCTTAGATTCCTCCTTTAAGTTAATAGCCTGTATTTTGTTGCTCACTCTTCACTCTAAAAATCTTTCATCATCATTAGTAGTCTTTGAACATGTTCTAATATCTTCCAGGCCCTTTCTTCAGGTTAGGGCTGTGAAAAGTGCAGATGATGGCTAGATTGTACAATGGGATTATGGAGGGATAATGAGAAGCAGTGAGAGCAGAGGGGCCACTCTGTGGTAACAAATTGGAGAGTAAAAGGAAGTGAAAGGATATGAATGAAGGAAAAAGAAAACACAATACGAGTAGGAAACTAATGAGGGAAGTAAATCATTAGCTACTATGTCGTAATAGTACCCAGGGATACCAAGTGCCTGTCTGTAGGAGGCTATTATGCCAACTCAACAGCCTCTCTGAACTCTCCCAAGGTCTAAGAGGACAAGGTTTAAATAATTTCCTGCTGGGAATGATTCCCCATTTTGCTTTTGGGAAAAGTATTGGGCAAGTGGTCAAATGGTCACAAAGGGTCCCAACCAAATCACTGCCAGTGGTTAAATTAAGCACCAAGAACTGGAATTAAGGGACACAGTTTTGCTGTATATGAAGGAGATATACTCTGAAGTCAATGAGAAGAGGTTGCGTTTCAGTGACATCTTCATTCTAACTGAAATGCCTTTGCCTAATTTTGTTTGCCAGCGTTGTAAAACTCATCTGTTTATCCATTAGGCTGGTTGGCAAGGTGTCCTCTGTAGGAAGTGGTGCACTGTTCTCCTGGCCATGAGTTTCATACCAAATGGGTCTCTTACAGCAGACTGCTGGATGCTGCCACTGCCAAAGGCCCCCAGGTGCAAATGGCAGTGAGAGGTAATCGAGAGAACCCTGTAGTTGTCAAGTCTATGATTAATATATTGGATGTAGTCTCTACAGAGAGCCGACGAAAAGGGAAGTATCCCTCAAAAAATGTGTGTGGGATCTGTGAAAATCCTTGTTACAAGTTTACATGCAATCTAAAAGTTTAGAGGGGTTCAAAAGGTACCACGGAAGGGAAACCCACTGAGAGTTTTAAAATACAGAAAACCTTTCTCTAATTGAAGACAAATTTGTGCCACAAATCTTAAAAGCTGATAATTAGAGGAAATATTATGTATGTTTACCCTGTTGTTAAATTCTTTTGGTGGTGAGATGGTTTGACATGGTACAGTAGCTAATGTATTCTGAAATGAGCTGAAAATTTGAATTTATTATGGTGTACATATATGGATTATACTTCTTGTGTTACCAAAATATAATAGGCATGGGTATATGATCACTAAAAACAAAAAATGCCAAAGAAAATAATTTCTTGCAAAACAACTAATCCCTCTCTTATCTTTATGTTCAGGTTTTAGGAGAAACCTCCACATTTTCAAGACAAGAGGCTAAAATCGAAGGTGATAATTTCTAACAGATGAAAGGCATGGACTCAGAGGTTTTACAACACAGTAACTTTTCCACATCCCTTCTCATGTTAAAACATTGCTATTCTACAGAAGGAGATGTCTCTTTTTGCTGTTTCACAAATGTTAACAGTTTTATCATAGCTCCCCTTGTTAACATTCTCCTGTCCTCAACAGGCAGCAGGTACTGTATTTAAATCATCTGCGTCTAGTGCAAACATAATAGTTAAAACCAGTACTATTTATCCCACACTGTTAATAACCTAAAGTCTGCTCTTCCTGTTGCAAACCTGTGGAAAGGTTTGTGTGTCTGAAAATTTGTGAATTGTTTCACCTAAATTAGTTCTAAAGGAAAAATTTGTCCTTCTCTACAAGCTTTGCACCAGTTAAAAAATACAAGACTCAGAAAAAATATGGAGGGAGGAAACACAATCTGAGAGAAAAGAGGACAGAATACACAAATCATTACACAGTGGATGTGTTAGGTCACTGTTAGTCTAAGAAAACAAAGGTAAAGACCAGTGAGAATGAGACAGATTATTTAACCCTGAGGAGTGACAGGAATTAGATATTGTCTCCAAAACTCCCTGGACCAAAATAGGGCATAGAGGCTGGTATTATCTAATAATAGGCAGAAAGGGAAAAAAATTCTTCCCTTCAAAGACTGTTCAGTCTTTCCATTGCAAACCAGGCAGTGTGGGGTAGTATAAATTAAAGGGGGAAGTACTATCACATCTTCCTGCTAGAAATTGCAGGATTTCTGAACCAGGGCTGCTTGTACCAAATTGCAACAATCTTGGCCAATCTCTTCCACTGCTAGTTTTTTGAAGTTTTGTTGGGCAATGTGATCACATACTGCCAAATTCTTTTGTCAATATGAAAAAAATGATCCCCATGAACTTGGGACTTTGCAGGTAGGTGGAATAGGCTCTCTGGTTGCTGGTGCTCTGGTCACATAGCTGATAAAGAAAAAGGAACAGGAGGGTGAAAGTAGTCATTTCTGGGTATTTTTTCAAATTCTCTTAAGAAAAGGAGACTTTCTGAATCTATGAACCACAGAAAACATGCATTTTTCCCCCAAATGACTCAAGCAGGAAGATGGCTAAAGAAAGGGAAATTTTATTCTGCAGCAATTTCCTTCTATGAGATTTGATTCTGGTCTCAGCCAGTGAGTCAGTTATTAATAGTTGCCATCAGGAGATGCTAGATAATGAAGCAGCCAAACAATGAAGTCCATGCAGATCTCACTTCTGGATTTCAGAAGAATGGCGTCATGGTTCTGCTTCTTGTGGATAGATGCTGCATGGCAGAATACTGAGATTTGGCACTGGTACTTTTCATCTCTGACTTAAGATGGGACTTCTTTCATCTAATTTTTGCTATCTATCTAAATGTTTTCTACTTTAAACTCTTTTCCTACAATCATTGCTTAGTCCCTAAAGAGAGGGGTAGCTTTGCAGACTGATTCACTCTTTATTTGTTTTATATATCTTTCTTAGGATAGGCTGACATCCTCTTAAAGTGCCTACCTGCCTCTTTGGCTGTAGAGGAAAGGCACCCAGACAGCTGACCCAGACCATTAAACAAGGTGAATCCTCTTCAGTCTCTTGGCAACCAATGATCAAAATGCTCTTTTCTCACAATTTTAGGATGATGTGTCCATCTTTATTTCCCTCTCTGGAGGAGTTAGTGAGAAGGCTAGGTATTTTTGAAGTAATTTTCCCTTTGCTAAATGTTTTCTGTAGCAGAAGTTGGGTGGCTGGCAGCCTGCAAAAGGCAGTAGGCAGGGAGGTAAAAAAATAATTTTTGTCTCTGTGATCTGTCCCCTGACTTGGAGAGTAGGTCTGAAGCAGAAGAACTTTGAGGTGAGCTGATCTAAGTTGTTTTAAAGGAAAATATGCATGAGAAGTTGCCTTAAATTTATTGGAAAAGGCAAGGTCAGTGTTTTGCTGAAACCATTATAGTGGTAACTCATGGGCTTTCTTCAAAGTATAGTGCATATCACTGAATACTGGTGTGGCAAAATCAAATTAGATGACAGGAGCGTATAAGAAAAGGAAGCAGATAAAACAGGAGAAATCGGAGATTTAGAATATTAATGTAAAACAAGAAAAGAAACAAGTCAGTATTTCCAAATTAATTGCTTTAATTATCTTGAAAATATAAGGTCTTCCCAACATAAAAATCTCTGTATGTAAATATCTGCAGTAGGGGAATCGTGTAATAGCCTGTAACATACCGACTGATTATGAAGGGAGACTCCTAAAATTGATATCAGTTTCTGCAAAATGATGTTCCAGGCCTCCTGCTCTCGTTACATCCGAGTCCAGCCAGTGCTGTGGACCTGCACCCTCCTCCTCTTCTGTAATGAGCCTTTAAAAAGTGACATTTGTTATTAGTAACACATAAATTTGCTAGAGTAGTGCCACTTGCATCACAGTAACTGAGTACCCACTCGTAGGTTTATTATCCACAAACCATGCTATGGCTTATAGTTTGTCTTCATGCATTTTACTGAGCTGAAACACAGCATACAGAAAAAAAGAGACATAAAAACCACAAACGAAACAAGCAAACAAACAAACCCAAAACAAAACAAACAAACAAACAACAAAAAAAGAAAATAAAACGGTGTCATGCTAACTTACACAAATATGCCTAAATATATGCTGAGCCATTAGAATTTAAACAAGTGCTGTTCCTGCTAGGAGCTGGAAGGCAGCAAATTGCAGAGCTGTACTTGCCTACTCTATCAGGCAGTGGAAATTTGTGTGGAAAAGAGCAGCCGTCTTTGATGAAGTTCATAGCATATTTCTGGCTAAAACGGCCTCTTTATGATGGATGTTGCTGTTATGTATTTTAATACAGGAAAATACTTAAAAAACAATTTAGCCACCTTCATCATCAGCTGAAGGGACTCATGAGGACTTCTGAAATTACCACAGTAGTCGTGTGCCCTCGACATTGTGTTTCCCTCAGATGGGTATCTTTATTACTCATGAAACCTGCAAGTTCTTGAGCACTTTCTCTGTACTGCTTGGCCTAGCCCATAATTAATGTAGGTAAGCCAAGAAAAATGTCATTTATGCTGAAATTTTCCAGCTCACCAATTTGTCTGGTCCTTGGTCAGCACTTTTTAACATATTATTCAAAAAGTCTGTGATACCAAGTGGTATTTTTAAAGCCCCTAGGACTTGAACTCATGTAGGAATATTAAAATCTCTCCAGCTACATAAAAAAGATAAATCAAGACTTTGTGTAACCTATGTTTCTAATGCTGCAAAAATAATAACATTTCAAATCTTGACAATATACTCATCTACTCTGTTATCTATATAACAGAGTGTCTATATACAGAGTATATACATCAGTACTATATACGTTACCATCAGTATCTATATACAGACACGAGCTTGCTTGTTCCAGTCCTATCACAAATCAAATCTGCTTAAGCTTCTCATGTTTTATAAAAAGGATAATGGAAATTAAAAGCATAACTTCTTTTTAAGTCTTTTTTTTTTTTTAATTTAAGGACTACTATGCAAGAGAGTACAGGAGACAAATATATTGGTAGTCACTGCTTCGAATTAATTAATGAAAAAATAACCAAGATTTGATGCAGTGCATAAAAGGAGAAAGGAATAATTCAGGATATCACTCAGTGGATAATAATTAATTATTTAATTTACTGTATTCCTTATCCTGGCATGCGAGAACTACCTGAAATTATGAGAATACATAAAACAGTTTCAAGTCCCAAGCCTGTAAGAAGCTTTTTTCCTCCATTCTAGTAAATAAGGAATCTGCCACTGATACCACTGCATCACACCCAAGATTTTCTAAGACTGGGAATATGACTTAGTTCCTATGTGCAAAATAAGGTCTAATGGAAAGGGAAAAGTTATTCATGATATTAACATGAAGATGGTTGGATGGGCTTTTTCTACCAAAGAAGCAAGGGATTTTCTTCCCAGCTGAAGACAATGGTATCAGAAATATCAAGAGTGAACCTTTAGAATTTTAATCCAAAGAAACCCACAGAGAAAATGGGGGTCCCTTGGTAGAAAAAGCACATCATTTCATGAGCTTTCAAGCCTGGAATAGATGCTGTTTCAGAGAAGAAAAAAGGTTAGGATTCACCTCATCAAAGCTGTGCTGTTAAAAGGCTGTGCATTCTGGCTAACTCTTCCAAGACTAGGGTCACTAGTTGTTTTCAAAGAAAAGTTTATTTCGCCACCCTCTACCCAACTGCCTTTCCAGTGTGTGTGTCTATGGATTGACTCCACTAAATCAGACATCCAGCGGTAAGGGACAAAAGGAGGTGGGGGCAATGTCAGCACTCATCCTGGAATATCAGCCAAGTATTCAATTTAGCAGGTCACACTTCAAGCCTGAATGCTTTGGGAATGCCCCAGAGTCCTTGGAGTTGGCTCAGCTCATCCTCCATCCTTGACTGCCTCCTCTGCCTGCCATTCATAACCATCAGTACAGCCTGTGATCAGTGTGTGTTTCTAGAAAATATGAAGAAAAATCCAGTAAAGTGCTTGGAGGTCTGAAGCAATGAGCTGACTTTCAACATATACAAGATTATTATGACCATGTTTTAAAAAGTCAGTTTAAATCAAAGGAGTTGCCAAATGGAAATGAATTAAGAAAATTGCTGGATATTTCAATTGCATACACAACCAACAGAAGGGAAACTCATACACTGAAAACTTTATCTGCAATATGAACAGCTACTACCAATTTCAAAGCACAGTGCAAAGATGTTTGATTAATTTCCCACTCCAGATGACATCAGTAACAATTTTATTAGATAGAGGCCTTTGGATGCCATCTTGATACCTGATGATTAGTAATATTGATAAATATATTGTGGTTAGACATTGTCTATTCATTTCACAGAAATCACAGCACTTCGTCTTATTTTGCATGTCACAAAAGCAGCTTCAGGTTGAGCTCACTTGCTCCTTTTTTCCTTTTTTTCCCTCTGCTGTTATGCAGTAGTGCAACCCTTGGGAGTTTATGCAGAATAAACTCATCGTTGATCCTTCCAAGCTGATTCTCATAAGTAAGTACTTCAGAAGCATCTCCTGCAGTTGCTGTTTTTGACAAGGGAGGAAGCCTCCCCTCTTCACTCTGAGTAACTCACCATGTCATACCAAGCCTGACCTAGGTTTTGTCTCATCTGGAATGACTGATGTATTAAATATTTATAAACTATTGATCATACTGACTCATCTGCTACCTACTGGAGTGTTTTCTTCTGGGTTTTTGTTTTGTTTTGTTTTGGGTTTTGTTTTGTTTTGTTTTGTTTTTTTGCTAGGTGCAATGCTGTGTACCCAAAGGCAGCTCTGCAGAAGTTGCGGGAGGTCTGCTGGTTGACCTCCACCTAGTGATGCAGTTCCCTGAGCCTTCACTAGCAAAGACGCTGGTGAAGAATTTGCTTGTTGGAGTTAGGTTTAAGCTTTGGCTACATTTGGAAAGACTTGGTAATGACCGTTAAAAGACCAGGATTTGAACAAGGTAGCTACTTCTTTGGTACTTGCCTACAGAACTTATTCTTCTATCAATATATTCCCTTAGGTCTTAAAAAAAAATCAACTGTCACCGGTCGGGGCGACAAACCCGCAGGGTACAGATCCCGAACGGCTTGTGGGAGCATACAGACGACCCAATATGAGCTAGTAGTAAGTTCCGAAGTTTATTGACAGCACAACAGTTATACAGCCTTGTACATAGTTATGGATACTTGGTAACATTTGATAGGTTCTTAGCAGAGGAACTGATTTGCATAGAGCTTCCTTATCTGCGGTTACAGCTGTGTTTGAACTCCTCCTCGAGCATCTTAACTCCAAGGTCACTCCAACCCTGGGGCCTGCCTTTAGTTACACAAGCGCAAGCAAACTCCTGTCAGGAGGCCCTGTGCCCCAGCAAAAGTTTTACTTGTGCAAGCCATTTAGACAGAGGTCGTGGCCATCTTCTTCCAGCCGATTCCCGACAATCAACCACATCATCACACCTCAGAAAGACATATGCGTCCCACACCATGGTGTGGGCCACCATTCCTGGTGTGTGCTAAGTAATTTCTTCCTAAACTGCTTCAGGGGATTACTGTCCGATAAACTTATTGTCATGTGTTATTGTAAAGCTGTTGCTGTGCAGCAGTGCTGCTGTGTAACTCATTGCCTCGTGGCACAAGGTGCTTCGCTTTTGGGCAGTGCCAGTAAACTTCAGAAAGTAAACAAAAAGTCAAACAAAGCACTAAACTATATGCTGAGGAATGAAAAAGAATGTAAATATCACAGTTTTGATATTTGGAGGCACAACCTGTCTAAATTGATAACTAAAAATTCCAGAAATTTTCTTGCTTCCTTTGGGAGCCTTAAGGACAATGTCAGATTTTGATAGAACACTCATTTGGCAATGCCACTATGTTGTTACACTGACCAAATATCTGAGTTTCACAGGAATAATGTTTTTTCTCAGAATCAAGTTCTTGGGTACATTTTCAGGTCACCTCTTGGGCTTTGCCCCCTGGTAATGGCGGAGGTTTGACCAACTGCAAGCATTCCCACAGGGGCTTTCCCCTACCAACCACCATCTGGTGGCACAGCCTGTGAAGGTGGCTCATGGTTGTTGCATACATCCAGCCCAGCAATTTTTTTCCCTGGAGGAGTGCACATTGGTAAGTTCACTGCCATCAGTGTCTTCTGAGCTCTTGTTGCAGCTAGATCCTTGATATCATGCAGTCCCTCTGCTAGGACTGGGGACACGATGCTCAGCTCCTTGTAACCATTCACTGGCCCTTATGCACCAGTGCTTATGACCAGACCAGTGCTCTCAGCTACATCTCACCTTGGCCCTCTTAGGATGTGTCTGGAGACAGCTTCTAAAAAGACCCCTTGTCAGAAACATTTCTGACATTGGATGATATTTGAATATCGAATGCTTAGATTATTATTTTTGATTGTCTATGAACATTACTGATTTTAATGATTATTTACATTGCAGTCCCCATTTTTAAAGGTGAATTCAATGAATGTTGACTGAGGTGGAGGAGGAGCCATAACCAGTAATAGCCATTTGAATGGTTGTTGTGGTTTTGAGCCTCAAACCAGGACAATGGTCCCTAGTGATTTTCAAGAGCGTTCTTTACTGGGATGAGCTCTGGCCAAATCTGATACCACAGGGAATGCTCCCAGCTCCTGCCAAACACTGCAGGAATGGAGGAAATTGGGCACTTACAGGACCAGGCCGTTTGGCATTGTTCTTGCTGAGCTGGTCATCTTCCGTAGTTTGCAAATCCCTGAATCCCTCCTCAGCCCATGGAAGGGAGTAGGCACAGCAGCATCAACCAAAAGACTGACAGCCATGATTCATACTGAAGTGTTTCCTGCTGGGGTGGATTGAAAGCATTGAAAAAATGCAGGTGGCCTCTTCAGACAAAAAGGCTTCTTTTCTTTTATTCTTGGGTTTTTTTGCAGTTCTGATGTGTCCTTCCTGTGGAGGGCATAGTTATTCTTATCTCTCCTTGTTCGTTAGGCTGGTTGGAGATTTATCTCTAGTCTGAGATAAAAATTCCTGTAATAAGGGTGAGTACCCCAAAGAAAGCATAAAAACTCCATCTATCATGAATGTTGCTGCTTTCTCTATTTGTTGATTGCTCCAAGGATTTAGGATGGAACATGACTCTCCAGTTTAAATTTGTCTGTTTATTAAAGATTAAAAATATTTGTGGATCATCCTCTTTAGGTCTGCTCTGGGAGGTGATTTGGACTGTGGTGGGATTTGTACATGTGGAGTTACGCACACCTGCTTACATCAGCCCGGTTGCTCACCAGAACCACTGTGGCTTGGAGAGTAAGATTTATATCTATTCTACTCTAAGGGATTTGAGATTGCAAAGCAGTTAGTTGAATGGAAGCAGTCTGCCGTGAACGCTGAAGACAGGCAATTCCATCATGTGCTCAGGACAAGCTCTTGTGCTCTACAGTCTGATCCCTTTTATTTGCACCAAGAGCCACCCAGCACAGTGAAGATTAGTAGAAGATATTCTCAAAGAGCTGGTTATTGGCCAGTGTGCATCAACACAGGGCCCTGTACATCACTACACCTCACCCAGCATGCCTAGGTGCTTACAATGTGGCAGTTGTCCCCTCTGTAGATGGTACTTGGAGTACCCATAGTCTGTTGTATCCCACACAAAGGTTAAATTCAGAAGATCTTCCTTTCTATGTGATTTATATTAACCATTTTTTCAAGGGATAGGAAAAAAAAAAGCCTGAAAAAAACCCAGAAAAAACAGAAGCGATCACTTCAATCAGCCACTACAGGAACAACCAACCCTTTGAACTGCAAGAGGGATTTTATTTACTAACGTGAATAAGCCACCAAAGGGGGACTGCAGGGGAACTGCAGGTTATACTTTGGCAGTGTGATACATTGCTGTTAGTAGGGAGTAGAAAGATGATGAGGGCGAAAAACCCCATTTTTCTGGAAGGAGACTGCATAGTATGCAGAGCCAGGATCACAGAAAGATGGTTGTGAACATGGGTCTGGTGTACTATTTCTGAAAAGCACTTGAGTTAGTAAGGAGGGTTTGAGTCACCCATATCAGAGTTGGCCTGTTGCCAACTCTACTGCAAGTGACAGCTCATCTTTCTGCACTTATTGGACTGTAAAGGGAGGCAATGATACCTGACTATCTTCTTGAGCTCAGAGATAGCATCTTAATAAAAAGTTCTGTGAAATATTTCTAAATAAATAGGAAGCAGCAAGGGAACAAAAAATCTGAAGTTACCAGTCAGCTTGATCTTAGACAAATACATTTTCCTTGTGCAGAAGGGGAAAAATTACTTTCTCTATCTCAGACTGTCTGAATGGGATTCCAGAGGGCTACACAAGGTGAAGGTTAGCCTTCCTGTGTAGTAATAACATACTGCAGCTTTGCACAAATGAATAACTTCCTACATTCATAGTATAAGAGGACAAGAAGGAGTTTTACATCATTGCATCTGACCAATTTCACAAGCCATTGCATTTCACACAGTCACCCATGTATGAAGACACCTTGTTTGACTAAAGCATGTCTGACTAAAGAGTGTTTAACAAGGCTGAAATTGAAAACACCCAGAAGTGGATGATCTTGCTCCTTTCTTGGATATCCATTTTAATGGGAAATCATCCTTACTTTTAAACATGTGTGTAAAATTTCTTATTGAAATGTGCATAGCTTCAGCTTTCAAATGTCTATAAGCGTTCAAAATAAGCCTTTCTCACTAGATTTGAAACTTCTTGAGTGTCTAGATTTTACTACCTATGAAGGTACTTGGGCCCAGGCAGCAAGCCACCTGTCATTCTGTTTGTGATACACTGAACAGTCTGCCAAGCTTCTCACTGTAAAATATTTTCTCTGGTTCTCGAAGGTCTTAGAAAAAGCTCACATTTAGCATATATGTACAGTTAGCTCTATTGACCTGATTTCTGAGCCAGACCCTATTCTTCCCTTTTAAGAGATGGAAAAGCAGTTTTTCTGTAAATCTATGCTGAAAAATGAGGGATAGAGAATGGAGATTTATGTTGACACCTGTTGATGGACAGGGAGATAAAATACACTGGGCTGCTTGAAAACCTCCAGTGACAGAGAGAGGGCCCAGAAAATGAGGAAAGTTTGTGTTGTTTTTTTGTAGATAACAGGCCTAATTTGTTTTTAATCATGCACATGAAAATTTTGCTTTACTATATATTTTTAAACATTTTTATAGTGATCTGCTATTGCTCTTTTAAGGTGAGGAAATAAAAAGGGAGAATAGGTTCCTTGACAAAAAAAAAAAATTCTGGACAGGGGTGTCAGAACAAGAAAGAAGAGTTTTCCCCTTTGATGGTCTGTGGATGCTAGTGCAAAAAATTAAAAAAAAGAAGAAAGTTACAGGAATCATCATTGTCATTATCAAACTTTGCAAACTGAAATGGTGAATCTTTTGAAAACATTTAGAGCTGATGCCTTACTTAGAGACTACAAACTATAGATTGATAATTATTCTTAGTATGATCAAACACTTCCTTTTGGTGGTTAAGGAGAATTATTATGACATTACTAAAACTTTAAATGGTAAAAAACAAATCTTGGTAACAATAAAACATATAGTCTCTCCAAGTATCCCGAGCAAATAATACAATATTTTGCTTTGATAGAGATGTGAGATATTTTAAGGCAGGAACAAGGGGAACTTCCTTCCTGGTTAGACACATACAGTTTATTTGTCTACATGTAAGCTTGATAGTTTTGATTTCCCTTTGGGAAATCCCTTTTGATTTCCCTTTGGGCAGCAGGGAAAAAGGCACTTAACAGGACATGTTTCATGTGGTCTATTTTAGATAGCTCCTTTAGGATGAAATGAATCACAGTCTGGATGTACCTAGATAACAAGTTCAGATGCCGAAATCCACATTTTCACAGCTGTTTAGCCGTACAAATCCTACCCTGGTCACATTCTCCTCTACAATATGCATAGCTACACAATTCCTTTCCTCTTTGTCCAAATCCTCACTAAAATGATCTTACACGCAATCTAACAATACACAACAGTAGTTCTGGCTCAAAATGATTTCTAGCTTGTAGGTCTCTACGCCCTTGAGTGTATTACTAACAAATGCATTCAGTGATTCACGTCACAAGGATCATCTTCAAATGCTTGCAGCATTCAACTATATTGACTTTTAGTGATTTACAAAGAATGTGAATTTCTGCAATTTCAGAAAGAGATTTTGCAAAAGCTCCTATGGCTGTCCAAATTGCAAAAAGTATGTTCTGTGAAAAAAAGTGTTCTTTTCCACGAGTTTTTCTTGCTTGCAAAAGCACTAACAAAATGGCACCTTAAAAAGGGTTGTGCCTGCTTCAATCACCACAGCCACATTACCTTATTGGTGTTGCAGAATCTATTGTTTCTGCTAAACCCAGGAGTGCCTGCTAATTCTGGTTATTCCTGTGTGTAGCAGACTGCCTGCAAATAACCTCTGCCTTCCTTTGAGATGACTGCTGAAGTTTCATTTTCTCAGAGTGATTTTTTACTAGCTTGAACCAGAAGGGTTTTCATGTGACAGAAAGAATATTATCTGATAGGTTAAGTCTGTAATGACTCTTTTTTTCTTCCCTTTTAAACCCAGGAATTCTATGAGATTTCATTTGTTGTAGGGAGGCAGCAAACCCACAGAAACATCATTACACTGGCTGGACACCTGAACCTTCGTTTTTTGACAAAAAAGGCTTATAGTGGAGGTTTTTGGTAGATATCTAAGCACCTTTTCCTGCTGTCTCCTAGTAAACATCAGACACTGCATTAGTGCTGCACTGCCATGTGGCTAATCCGCACTCAGCAACCGCTGCAACTGTGTCAATGGCAGAGTTTATCTGCAGGTCCAGAATCATTCCACCAGTGACAGAGCGGGCATGGTTTTGGCAAGATCCACCATCTATGCAACCACCATCAACTACTTCTGATATTTTGTTTCCTCTGTCATCCATCTGCTGTGGCCAGCAAAGGGAATAGTGTCAAGTGGAAAAGGCAATTCTCAAACATGTCTCTGCTTTCTTTCACAGTAACACATTTCTCCCCAGCTCATGCCCACTCCTTTCTGCTCTCAGTGCGACTTCTTCCCCTGACTATTTCAAGCCTTCTCTTTCTACAGCATGGAATCATATTTTAAGTTTCTCTTCTGAAATCATTATAACCCTTCTTTAAGGAATGATCATTATCAAAGTGGTTTTTCTTGATACCACTTTATTTCTTCCTTACATCATGTACTTTCAGGAGTCATCACCATCGCTATCTGGTCGGTCCTCAAAGGCCTTACCTAATTTTCTCTAGCATTTTGAACAAAGCGTAACCAGTACCTATGTGTTTCTGAAATCTAGACGTCTCAATAATTACTTGAATTATTGTTCTGTCATGTTCTTTCATATGATGCTAGGCAGTTGTCTAGTTTGTACTAGTCCCAGTATACCAATGCATCCAATGCATCAAAGTGGGAATCTCAGAATCATAGAATGGTTAGAATTGAAAGGGACCTTAAAGATCATTGAGTTCCAACCCCCCTGCCATGGGCAAGGACACCTCCCCCGACTAGAAGAGGTTGCTCAAAGCCCCATCTAGCCTGGTCTTAAACACTTCCAGAGAGGGGGTATCCACAACTTCTCTGGGAAACATGTTCCTGGGTCTTACCACCTGCAGAGTAAAGAATTTCTTCCTAATATCTAATATAAATCTTCTTTCTTTCAGTTTAAAATCATTACCCCTCATCCTGTCACTCCATTCCCTGATGAGGAATCCCCCACCATCTTTCCTGTAGGCCCCTTTAGGTACTGGAAAGCCACTATAAGGTCTCCCCAAAACTCATTTTTTTTCTAAAACGCCCACCTCTTACATAGATGAAATACATTTCAAATATGTGTGCGATTAAGGAATATGTAAAATTATAAAGAAATGAATTGAAATGGGCTTGCCACTTATCACAAGCATTGCTCATCTATTTTATGCTTCTTCCGAGGCAATGTCATCAGAAGCATGATTATCCCCCAGCCAAGGAATAAATTGTTTCTGGGACAGTCTAAGAAGAGCTTTATACATGACTGTGGAATAAGACTTCATGGTTAAAATCTGTCCTTTCCTGTCCCCTTAGGCATATCTTTGAGGTATGATGCTAGTTCCTATACATATTTCTCACAGATCTTCATCTCAGAAACATTTATCAATGGTAAAAAAATTATTTTTGGTGATATTAAGTGTACCCTTCAGAAATAATGTTTTAAACACAATGCAATATACCAGTGCTGTTTTTTTGTTTTTGCAATACAGGTCTTTGTCCTACACACTTGAGTTATGTTCAGCAGGACCAGTGTTCCTATGACAGAGATTGATGTATCATGTTATCAGTGGTGGATATTTTTTGTTTCAGAGCAGCTGAGAGTTTAGAAGTAGCCTATGTTGATGTAGATCATTAGAACATCAATGCAGATAAGACTATTCAGCTGAGTTTGCCCTGAAGGTAGGGGTGCAATGTAATTGTAAAAGTTGGATGTAAGCAGGTAAGCATTCACGTGAGACAACTCTTCTTTGCTTTATATGTTGTTCTTATATTGTCACCCTTTTGAATTGGTAACGTGAGAAGTCTGATGGCAGACTTGCCAGAGCCAATATCACATAAATTGTTTTTCTTGATTCATTAATGCAGTACTGAATTTCTCATCTGATTTTTCCTCAGCTGGCACCTACCTTTGATCAAAATCAGGTGGCTAAGGAAGGCACTTGCATCTGAACTGCCTGTATATATTCCTCTTGTTTTCTTTTATATGGAACCTAAACAATTCCAGGACATAATTCCTCTTATACAAAACTGATGTCTAAAGTAGCTCAGATATATGGTACTTTAAAAGTGCTTGTTTCTGTCCACTGACAATAAAGACAGTTAAAGGTGAAAGGCTTGGGTGTGGGTGTATAAACCTACTGAATGCATTCCTGAAGACTGGATACACTGACCCAGGCTAAGGCATGGTATCTGAGGTGGCAGATGTTCACTGGCAGCATAACATCTTGGGGTTTGGTGACAGTTCCTGCGTGCAGAGGATAATCAGTCCCTTCTGTTATTCAACAGAACAGAAAATGTCTTTATTTAGAATTAAATAAGCTCCACAATAACGTTTACTACTGATTTCACAACTAATTCTAGGAAATTGTGCCTTGAGAATTTTTTTTTCTATATATGACCACCCAAACAAAGTCTTCGCAAAAAAGATGACTTAATCCCCTAAACCAGGGTAGAATGACTGATGAATTTCTTTACCCAAGGTATAGTTTGGAAGAACTCTTCTGTTTCATCTGCTAACATTGTAAGAAAATCTTCATGCAGCAGAAGTGGATACATTGGCCTTTGATACAGGTTGGGGAGAGAGGAAGCCATGACTCATTCACTTCTAGTACTTTGATGTCATCTCTCATCGGTAAAGCTGCTCAACTCAAAATCTCTTGCACCATCTGTTGCTTTTGATCTGGCTGCTTTCAGTGCTGTCATTAGCACTTTATTACATACGGAAAGCTTATCCATTAACAAGCTGTCTTGTTGTTAGCTACACGTTACATTTCCCTTTGTCATCATGGATAATGTGTAATACTTGTCCAAATTCAAACCCTGGTTTTTGGTGCATGCACTTCTTGGCTGAATCTTGTGTTTTACACGCTCCCATGTGGTTTCAGACATACTGCTAGTCCTAACTGCAGTAGGTCATCATTACCAGTCTTTGCAAAGAAAAATTCAAACAGGTTTTGCTATATAGAACTTTTCTGTTTTCAAGTATGCAGTACTTGACTCATCTACCTTGTATATTTTTACACAGTTGTTGTTGTCCTTTTCATTTCTGAAATTATAACAGTAACTTTTCATCATCTTTCACCTGACAGTGGCAAGGTTCTTGGTGCCAATCTTCTTTGCTGCAGCCTTTTACATATATTCTGTCTGTACATCCACTACTTCATGGCTTCTGTGTCCTTGTAAATACTTGTTTTATTTTTTTATGAAAATATATTCTGCTGTACATGATTTAGATTTCTCAGGTATTTCCTGGAAGTTTCTTCTCTGTCAGAGTCATTGCTGTCTTGCTTTCTTGGCAAAGTAGTGACCAGAAGTTATTTCACTCTAAAGCTGTTGTGACATTTTTATGATCAGTAAGTGATACATCAGCTTAATTCAAATTTCTGGAAACATCAAGAACTGGAACATGCTGGTCAATCCAGTCAGCTCTCAGATAAGTATCCTTTTAAACATCTCCTGGAGGGACAGCTATGTGGCACTGGATCTCCTGAAACTTGAGAAGTCCATATGTTTTCTTTCCATCTTTGGCAAAGTTTCCACTGGCTCATCCTTCTTTAGGGCTTTATATTTATGATGAGAGTTGCCTGTTTATAGTGAACAGCTTGTTATTTCCCACTTCTAACTCCCCAACATTGTCATCAGCGTCTAAGTAAAATAAACAATAAACAGTAGAAACAAACAGACAAGCAGAACTAAAAATTTTAACAAAATTGTCACATTTTTACTACCATAGAAATATTAACACTAGAAAAAGTGGCTCTATCAAACCACACAAATAGACATTCAGCTACAAGTTTGCCAGGTACCTATTCCCCTCCGATCCAGGACCGATATAAAATCATCCCACCTGCAATGAGCAGAGCAGTGAGGCAGCCACACAGAGCTGCTGTGATGGCAGAGTGCCTTGAAGATGCAGGAGGTACTGTTGGGCTTTGACTGGGCTTTGAGCTCTAACAGAGACCTCTGTGAAGGACTTGTTGAGGACCATGGTGCTGACTGCAACACATGAGCACATCTGGGACATCACATCCTTTCAGAGCCAGGTCAGACCTGCTCAGATTTTGAACTCTCTCAGTCCTTAAAACAAACTGCAAATGATGGGAATAGCAGGAGAAACATTGTTGTCTCGTTAACCAAGTTCTGAGAACAAGGCCAGAATTAGAACAATATTTGCACAATCTTTACAGGCCACGTCTGTAAACTAAACTGTAGCACTGCAGTCACATATTATAAACGATTTAGGAAAAAAGACTGTTCCCAGTGAAAAATCTTTCATTGCTGGTGCCACAATAAAAATAAATTTAGCAATATTTTTTCTGCAGACTAATGAAGAAACCACTCATTTTAGCACCTTTAAGCTAAATGATGGTCATAAATCATCTGAGTGTTTTATTTGATCTTCTCTCTGTGCAATAACAATATTTGTGATCTTCCAGAGGTATATAAGTTTCTATCATTTCTTAATGAGAGAAGATGAGAGGGTCATACTGTGATCAAATAATTTACGTCTTTTACAGGAGACATTGAGCCCTTGAGGTCTTTCGTACTGCTGGGTCACTTAAACCACCCCAACATCTGCTGGAAAGATAGCACAGTGAGCTGTAGACAATCCAGGAGACTCCTGGAGTGCATCAAGGAAAACTTCTTAAGCCAGGTACAGCCTTACCACAGGGGATGCAATACTGGACCTGATTGTCACAAATGTAGCTCACCAATGAGCTCACCAGTGATGTCAAGATTGGAGGCAGCCTGGACTGCAGTGATCATGCACTGGTGGAGTTTGCAGTCCTGAGTGTTGGGTGAAGAGTATAGTCAGGACCTTGAATTTTAGGAAAGCAAAAGTCCAGCTGTTCAAGGAGTTCGTCAGTAGGACTCTCTAGGAAACAGACAAAGGAGCAGAACAGAGCAGGCAGATTGTTAAGAATGCTTCCATAGCCTTGGTTTGGTTGAAGAGACCTTTAAGATCATCAAGTCCAACTGTTAACCTAGCACTGCCAAGTTACCACTAAACCCTGTCCCTCAGCTACACATCTTTTAAATACCTCCAAGGATGGTAACTCAAGCAATTCCAATGCTTGCTAACAACTTTAGTGAAGAATTTTTTCCTAATATCCAATGTAAACCTTCCCTGGCACAACTTGAGGCCATTTCCTCCTGTTCTATCACTTGTTATTTGGGAAAAGAGACCAACCAGCATCTTGCTACAACCTCCTTTGAGGTAGTTGTGGAGAGTGATAAGGTCTCCTCTCAGCCATTTCTGCTGGCTAAACAACTCCAGTTCCTTCGGTCTCTCCTCATAAGACCTCTGTAGACTTCTCACAAACTTTCATTTCTCTTCTTTGAACATGGTCCAGAATCTCAAGGTCTTTCTTGTAGTGAGGAGCTCAAAAGTGAACACAGTATTTGGGGTGGGGCCTCACCAGTGCAAAGTACAGGGGGGTGATCACTTCTCTACTCCTGCTCATCACAGTATTTCTAATACAAGCCAGGATGCTCTTTGTCATCTTTGTCACGCAGGCACACTGCACAAGAGCTCTTGATCCCCAGGTGTACAAAATCAGGAAAGGAGGACAAGAGACCAGCATGGCTGAGTTGAGACCTGCTGATCAAACTAAAGGGCAAGAAAGAGATGCACAGGCAGTGGAAGCATGGACAAGTATCCCGGGAAGAGTATAGTGACACTGTCTGGTTGTGTAGGGATGGGGTAAGGAAGGCCAAAGCACAACTGGAGCTGAACTTGGCAAGGGATGAAAAGAACAGTAAAAAGGGCTTCTACAGGTGTGTTAGCTAGAAAAGGAAGGTCAAAGACAGTGTAACACACCCCACCACCCCACACCTGCCCCATGCAAGACTGGGAAATTGGTGACAACAGTTGAGGAGAAGGCTGAGGTGCTCAACAACTTTTGCCTCAGTCTTCACCGGCTTCCTCTCTCCCCACACCTGTCAAGTGGATGGACTGCAAGACAGATTGGGCGATCAAAGTCCCCCACAGTATAAAGAAGATCATGTTCCAGACCATCTGAGGAACCTGAACATTGAGAAGTCTATGGAACTGATGAGGTGAAGCCCAGAGTCCTGAGGGAATTGGCTGATGTAGTTGTCAAGCCATTCTCCATAGTATTTGAAAATACCCTGGTGACTGGTGAAAGGGAAAAGTTACACCCATTTTAAAAAGAGTAGAAAGAATTCTGGGAACTACTGACCTGTCAGCCTCACCTCTGTGCCTGGGAAGATCATGGAAAAGATCCTCCTAGAGGTTATGCTAAGGCACACAGATGACAGGGAGGTGATTCAAGACAGCTAGCATGGCTTCACCAAGGGCGAGTCCTGCCTGACCAATTTAGTGGCCTTGTATGATGGAATGACTACACCAGAAGACAAGGAAGAGCTACAGATGTCATCTACCTGGACTATTGTAATGCCTTTGGCATGGTCCCCCAAAACATTATTCTCTCAAAATTAGAAAGGTACAAATTTACAAGTGGACTGTTTGGTGGATGAGGAATTGGTTGGATGGTTGCATCCAGAGGCTAGTGGTCAACAGCTAAATGTCCAAATAGAAATCAATGACAAGTGCTGTCTCCCAGGGGTCTGTATTCAAACCAATCTGTTCAATACCTTCATCTTGAAGATATCCCTGCTCATTGCAGGGGAGGTGGTGGACTAATGGACCTTTGAAGGTCCCTTTTAACCCAAATTATTCAATGATTCTACTCACAGGGCAATGAAAACAATAATCTTGGGGGACTTTCCCCTTCAGTCATTGCTTCAAAACAGAGTCTTGGTTTGTGTCTGACTGAAGCCTCTTGGGGAATCCTTTCATGGCCATTTTCTTTTCCTGAGAAACGGTCAATCTTTTAGGAAGTGACATCACAAGCACAAAGCAGAATGAGCTCTCTGAGAATCTGCTCTGCCTAAGTGTCTTCCACTCTGCCAAACCTGTGTGTTTGCAGCACCAGGTTTTTCCATCCTCCCACTTTTACTGGCTTCAGTGAGTGCCAATTTTTTCTCTAACTTGATTTTGTAAAGTTAATCTATTTAAAGATATCTTATTCTTTTTTATTGATTGAACTCCAAAAAAGGGGGGTTATTTTTAGTGTAGAGCATTGGCCCTGTGAGTTCCCATTAACACACCTGTGGGAGGTTTGATTTGGATTAGGCTGGAAGCAATACAGACGGAGAGATGGGAAAAAGATATTGCTTAGGTCCATCCCCCTGCCAATCCTTCTATTTCTTGAAACCTCCTGCTCTGTAATGAGCCAGACATTTCCACTTAGTCTTTCTGGATTTGTCTCCTTGTACCTTTGTTGCAAAGTTTTTTGCTCCTTGTGGTTATGGGATAACCAGTCAGAATTGCACAGCTCTCAGAAATAAATGAAGCTTCATTGCCCAGAATAAATATTTCATTTAAAAGCAGCTTTTACTGGCCTCAATTCAGTGGAAAAATATCCAATAAAATAACTGCTGCTTTACAAAGATCTCTTGAATCCTTACAAAGGCAATTGTGAAAAGTAATAAACAAATCCTTATGATAAATTCAGAGAATTCTCTGACGATTAAAGTCAAACTACCCAAAGATTAAGCAAATTAAGAAAGTATAGTCTGTTTAAGATCCACCTATAAAAGACTGTTATTCTGATCAGATATGGAACTGATTCTCAAAAACAAAATGATTGTGTTTATTCTTTTGGCTTTCTAGAAGTAGAACCATTCAAATTACATTTATTCACTAAGGCAAAAAACCCCTGGTTCATACATATGTGATATACATATGTGTGTGTACAATATGCATGTGTTTTCACTAATTACATTTACAATTAATAACATTCAGATTATGTTTTTCAAATAATTTCCTTTCACTCTTTATATTGGGGTAGGGTAAATAATTTGTAACAGGGAACTTATCTGATGAATATTCATTCTGTTCAGGAGTTGCCTGTGAACAAAGCCTGATTCTTCCCAGTGTAATTGCCATTCATAATTATTTGCTTAATAATTCATGCAAATAATTTGCAGACACAATTCATTCTTAAGCAGGTTCATTGAGCCCATTTGAATTCTGAGCTACGTTAGTTGGGAGCATGATCATTTTGTGTGTTTCTATCCTTGACGGCAGAGGCAATTGAATCAAACTTTTCATTCAGCATAATTGCTCTTCTAAATTGGGATGGATTTACGTGTGTGATTTAGTACTTTTCAATGATGGAAGCAAATTGGCTGCAACTCTTTTAATCAGGTGCCTGCTTCAACCTGAAACTTTTGATGTCTAAATTTTTGAATTCTATAATCGATCTGGAACAAGTTGTACCATTAATCAGTCTGAATGTAAACCCTTTGCTTAAAGATTGCAAAAAGGCAAACCAGTATTTTAAAAATCAAAGCAATTTTTGGAAGGGTTGCTTCAGTCTGCTTTTGATAACAGCTAGGTAGAAATGTCCTAATTAACTTAAGAATATGTACCAGTGTACTATGTAGAAAAATCACAGGGAAAAACCCCAAACCTCTGCTGAACTATTGCAAATTGTATGGCCTCTGAATGAAATCCTCCCCTTATTTGTGTGTGTGTGCGAGAGAGATTCTTCCTCAGATATCATCTCAATGATTTCAGTGACCAAAACTGCTTTGAACTAGACAGAGGAAAAGGGAAGCGTTAATTAATTTTTACTTGAGACAACAATCCAGGTACATTCACTCGGACAACTTAGGGGAGTTTAGATTATTTTTTTTTTTCATTTTCTTGATCTTATTCCTTTTTTTCTTTTTTCTCTTAGTGTTTTCTATTTACCAAGTCTTAAGTTCTTACTGACACTATTACTGCACAGCTCTCCTACTACTCCACTATTACTCCACAGCTGCTTTAACTATGACATTGTTCGCCTGAGGTTTGGCCAAGTTAAAAATTGTAATGTGGAGGAGTGAGTCCCAATGACTGAGCACCTACAGCTGCAGAAGAAGTGTGTTAAATGGTGGATGCTAAAATGCCTAATTTGTGGCACACACCTGCTCACTTTCAAAAGGCAAACTAGATTTTTAGTTTTCACAATACAATACATGAGGCAAAAGCTCTGGCAAGTGGTTGTTCACTGTTAGGCTATGTTGAGCAATATGGGAGTCAAATTGGCTTTTCAGAGACTGAGACCTCTCTGAAATAGGAGGAGGCCCCTTCTTGGGGAACCTGGACTGAAAGATGGGGAAAAGATCAGCATCTGCACTGCTACCAAAGGAGAACAGAGGCACCAAACCCCTCACCTACCAGATTATTTTAGCCCTACCTGACCACCCTCTTAGGCAAGGTGATGGAGCAGAACATCACCTGGGCCCATGCCCTGGGAGGCTGCCAGGCCCAGGGGTTGCTCAGCCTCCTTGGACATGCACCAGCATCTTGGATTAGCACTGCCATTGCTCCTCTGCTTCTTTGCATTTGCAGCAGCCAGCCTTTAATCACAGCACTTAAAATTATCCCACTGATGAATTACTGATTTGCTAAAGGTGTTAAATGGCAGCAAAACTGACAGTCATGTTCCTGTTTGTTACATTTCCATGTCCCAGTTTATATCCTTTTTTGAATAAACCTTTTATTCAGGTTTGAATAAACCTGAATAAACTGACATTTATCGTAAATGACCTTAATGTGCCTTCTTCACTCATCAATAGTTGTCTGAGTGTCATTGTGGGCAGAGTTGTCCTGCACTGACAGGGCAGAGTTGATGAAATTTAAGTTCACAATTATCAATTATTTTCTTACTCTGGTTCTTTGATTATTATTTTTTGTCTTGTTAATAATATAAACCCTTGCTTAGTGGATACTTGCTGTAGGAATGAACATAGAGAAAAACTTTAGATAATGATCTTTAATAAACAAGGAGATAACTGTGGCAGGGGCCATAATCAGAGAAGAGTATGTTTAGCAGATATCTGCAACAGATAATTCTCATTTTAGTCAAAGCTTCTGTCTTGGAATTTCAGAGGAAGTTAAAGGATTCCAGCTGGGGTTTTTATGCTACTGAGTGAAGGTGGACCTTGAACACCTGTATTTCACCTAATATTGAAAACCTGTTCTCCAGGGTTGGATTCCCAGGCATTCAGGGAGTACACTCACAGCTTCCTGTTGGCAACTATACATGGCTATGAGATAAACTGGGTATCTGGAATTTTTGTTAATTTCCTTAGCCATTTTCCTGCATAATGGATGCTCTTAATCAATGCTGTGTTGTCACACACTGGTCTTCCTGAGCAGTCCACTATTATGACTTCTGTTTCTGGCTGATCCAATGCAATGAAGTCCTGACCCAAAGAGCTTATCAAGAAGCATAAAAATAAGTCTGCTCAACAGCATCAGATTCCCTGATGAAGCCTTTTTCTGTAGATTTCTGTTTCCACTTCTGACAGCAGCGTATTTAATTAATGGCTGGATATGGCCTTTCATGTTGTCATTCAAAGAACATTTCCAGGAAAAGCAGAAATGAGCCATACAAATACAATGTTTGGGAGAAAGCCAACACTTTTCCTTTAAGGACTGACTGTTCAGGAAGTTAGACTCTTGTTTTAAAATGCAAGGATCTTCAACATCCTCTCACTGTTGCAATGCAAATTTATGAAGGAGTTCAGTGTGATGGAGAACAACAAATGTAAGCATGAGATCTCAGGATTCATTACTCTGGTTGATTGCTCTGGGGGAGGCATGTCCCCACTTGTTTTGTCTGAGTTCAACAAACATTCCAGTAAATCTTTAATTTGCTGTTATGTGCATGTAGCAGACCACCAGCCTTAAAGAATGCAAAAGAGGAAAATCCCAACATCAAGATAGGTGGGCATGTTGATCTGCTTGAGTGTAGGAAGGCTCTACAGAGGAATGTAGACAGGCTGAATTGATAGGCCAAGGCCAATGATACGAGGCTCAACAAAACCAGGTGCTGGGTCCTGCACTTGGGTTAAAACACCACCATGGAATACTACAGGCTTGGGGAAGAGTGGCTGGAGAGCTGCCTGTTAGAAAGAACCTGGGGGTGCTGTTTGACAGCTGGCTGAACACGATCCAAAGGTGTGCTCAGGTGGCCAAGAAGACCGATAGCATCCTGAATTTTATTAGAAATAGTGTGGCCAGAAGGACTAGAGAAACGATCATCCCTCTGTACTTGTGACTGGTGAGGCTGCACCTTGAGTACTGTGTTTAGTTTTGAGGTACTCACTACAAGAAAGACATTGAGATGCTCAAGCATGTCCAAAGAAGAACAAGGCTGGTGAGAGGTCTACAGAACAAGACTTATGAGGATCAGCTGAGGGAACTGGGGTTGTTCCAGAGAAAAGGAGGCTGAGGGGAGACCATATTGCTCTCTGCAACTACCTGAAAGAAGGTTGTATCGAAGTGGGCATCAGTCTCTTCTCTCAAGTAACAAGGGATAAGATGAAATAGATGGCCTGTAGGTGTGCCAGGGGAGGTGTAGGTTTACTAAGAAAAATGTCTTCACTGAAAGTGTTATCATACATTGGAGCAGGCTGCCCAGGGAAGTGGCAAAGTCACCATCCCTGAAGGTATTTAAAAGATGTGTAGATGTAGCATTCAGGACATGGTTTAGTGGTGCACTTGGCAATGTTAGGTTAATGGTTGGACTCAATTTGAAAGGTCTTTTCTGAACTAAACGATTCCATGAAATTCTCCCTGATGTTCTGCAAAGATGCCGGAGAGGGACTCACAGGAAATATAGTGACAGGACAAGGGGTAACATTTTTAAATTGGAAGAGGAAAGATTTAGATTAGGTGTTAGAAAGAAATTGTTCACTGTGAGGGTGGTGAGGCACTGGAACAGGTTGCCCAGGGAAGCTGTGGATGCCCCATCCCTGGAAGTGTTTAAGGGCAGGCTGGATGGGGCTTTGAAGAACCTGCTCTAGTGGGAGGTTGGAACTGGATGATCTTTAACGTCCCTTCCAACTCTAACCATTCTATGATTCTATGACTCTATGCTGAGAAAGGACTTCATGCATTGTCCACTGTCCTTGGTAACCACAAGCTGCCTGATTTGCTCTCATTTTGGAAGCAAACAGAGCCTTCTGGATTGGCTCTCACTACACAAGACCCAGCTGTGGTGGTCACCTGTCCTGTGCATCCAGGGGGAAGCAAACCAGAGGCCAGGTTAACAGAGGCTGTCACATGCTTAATATCATAAATGACACAAAGGTATTTAAGTATCTAATTCTGCTGAAAGACTGGAAAAACACTTAGAGGTTCATAGGACTCTGTCTTGGGCATTGTATTATTTGCACCTGCGCAGCTGTGCTATGACGACTAGGTCGTTTCTAATCACAAAGTATGAAATGATCCATACATGCGAGCAAATGTCTGCCACTATGCTCCTAGGCACCCTGAGAATCTCACCAGTGCCCTTTTTAAGCTTATCAGCATTTTGTACCATGTACCCACTATAAAATGGGCAATGTATGATAGAAGAACCTTAAACCATTTCTGCTGGGGATGGATTGCAACTTGCCATCCCCAGACGATCTCATAGATTTCACTATCGTTCTGGACATTTGTTTTCTTCTCTCTGTTGTTAAGACACAGATTTAAAATAATATTTTCTGGCAGTGTACTGAAACAGAGGGAACTTTTTCACTAAACACAGAATTGGAAATTGTATTATAATCATTGAGATGCTAAAAAGCCACGTTTTCAGGTCCAGAAGATTTATAATGTTTTAAGAGTCTTTCACTATGTCTTCAGGCTCCTGGAGAAAAGCTTTTAAAATCAGTCAGACACGCATAATGTCTGGGTGTGTAAGTGTATATTTATGCACATATGTATCTGTGGTTTTGAGTTCTGCCCATGTCTTCAGTTATTCTGTGGAATGGTGGGTATAATCCAGGTCGGTCTTTTCTTGCAGCAGTTCCAGTCAAACAGAATACAGAATAGCTGTGGCCTTAAGCTACTGCCTATAGGAACACTTGCCAACCTAGTGCAGGACATGAAGCAAAATCTGTGTCTGATAGATTTCTCACTATGCTCTGAAGTGTTTCTTTATCTCTTGGTTCCCACTTCTTAGGACTTACAGACTTACAATCCTTGGCTTCTAGTTGCTGATACCACACCTTTTTTCTCCCCACTTCTCTTTCTTCTTTGTAATCAGCCAAGCTGTCACTCAGCAGAGAGGAAATAAAGTCATAAACATTAGAATTGACAACGCAACATCCTTCCTGCTCAGCAATCACAAGGTGTTTTTAAAAGACATTTTGGATACTGCTTAAATGCTTCTGAAAAATATATCGCTGCTGATACTGACTTTGATAAAGAGAAGGCTACTCTGCTGAGTGCACTTGCTGGTCCGTTTCATAGGTTCACAGGCCCTATTGAAACATTGTTCTTCACTTCTCCTGAAACTCTGCATTCTAATTTACCTCATTAATAATCCTCTTAGCATCCTGGTATACATTCCTAAGTACTTCCCAGAGAAACAGTCACTCCCTGGAAACTTTTTTTCCTTTTTCCTTCATATCTGGGGGACACAAAACCTGAAATGAATGAGTACTCGCTACAAAAAGCAATATACTTCATGCTTGCATAAGAAAATTTGCTACTCCATATGTTTATTTTATCCTTTACTTTGTCACCAAAGTGAACATCTGGGCATCTTTCTGAGTCACATGCAGCTGTCTGTGGGAGGCCTAAAAATACAACATGAAATACCTTATTCAAAACAGATCCTTGAACTATACTTGCTTGGTTTCTCATTCACTTTCATTTCAGAAAAAAACCTATCACATCTTTGAACTGAAATCTTAGTTTCTCATATCTGTATTCCATAAAAGCTGAATATCTTATGTGAAATGATGGAAAGAACCAGGGCACTAAATTATTCAGAGGCTTGCTGAGAAGATATGGGACTTATCATAATAAAGGTTAAATCCCTGACCAGGTTGCTACTTGCTGAAAATTGCTTCTGTCTGACTCAGTAGCTGAGGTAGGTGTGTTGATATTCTCATTGTAGAGTCTTTGTCATCAGTCCTCTATCATACAATATGTCAATGCTGTGCAACATAGAGTCTCATGATACCTGCTGCAGTCTGAAATGAAATAGTTTGAGCATTAGCAAGCTGTTGAGCATGGAAATGAGGTCTTTGCACAGGGAGTGAAAGCCGAGATTCACAAAGCTCCTTGGTTTGTCATGGGAGAAGAATGGTTGGTGCCATTTACTAGTACCTCTTCCAGTTTGTGAGTTTATCTGGGGAAAGCTCTCATTTGCTCAATGTCGTCTCACCGAAAACAGAATCATTCCTTATGCTTTTAAGTGCAGAATCTTGTGGAGACTATGGCCAGCGGGTGGCATGACTATGGACAGCACTTAGGATCTGTGTTTCTATTACTAAGTAGAAGACAGCCAGGGAGGAAACTTGTGATCATAAGACCAATGGGCATCAACTGGCTCTTGCCTACATGGCTTAGAGCTCACCATTGAGTAGAGCAGAGCAGAGTTGACTATATCTAGACTACATTGCATTTGGCTTTGGGTTTTTTCTAGGTCCCATGTAGTGCCCTGTGGTTTTAATTCATGAATATACTATTTTGTACTTTTTTTTCCTGTTTTGACCACTTTATGTTGGTGTTACAGGTCACTAAACCCTATGGAAGTGGGGTTGGAACTTGATGATCTTTAAGCTCCCTTCCAACTCAAACCATTCTATGACTCCATGATTCTATGGTTTCTATAGCCTGAAACTGAGGTGTTGTGTACCTTGGTATGGGGCAGAAGGGCATATGGGAGTGTTTTAGTGTGTGTGTAGGAAGTTTGGACAGCATTAGAAGACTCTGTGGGGCATATGGAGCCAAACCTGGTGCAGCCTGAGCATAATGTCTTTGCTGATCTGTTCCTGGAGTGAAGTATACCCCTAATTTTGCCCAGCAAAAAAGAAGGTGAAATGGCCTAAAGCCCAGCAGGAAATGAACTATTAATTAAGCAGTGTGGCTGACTGAGATTTACTGTTCAAGCCTGGTTCCTGGTTTGTTCTCATTAGCAATGTTAATGTAAATCTTTGTAATGTAAATGTTAATCTCTCTAGATTTTCAGGTCTCCTATGAGCTCCTGGTGATCTGCAGATTTTATGGAGGTATTTGTTGTTTATCCTGTGGGGAGGCAGCCACCATCGCTCGGGGAATATCGGCGGGATATTTCCATCTGCCCTTTTTGCCCTGTGGGATTTGTGTCGGGAGACATATGATCCGGTGACCACCAAGGAGCCTTCTCTGGGTATCTAAGAGTAGTAGTTTCTCAGTGACACAGTATGCGATGCCTCACAACACAATAGCTTCTTCCAATTCCAGTAACAAACCCTTTACTGGTCCAGTCTATTATGGGAAAGATCAGCCTGCCTCCATGTGTTTGATGAGGAAAGGTATTCAGGATTTTTTTCAGCTCTGCCCTACGTTGCCAGTAGGAGAGACAACTGCCTGAAGAAGCTTGATAAACCCATTCTGAGACACCTTAAAAAATAAAAGGTGCCAGGTTTTCAGATATTCTGAGCATGGGAATCAGACAAAGCTTCGCTTCAGCAGCAGTCCTGAAAATTAAGGCCATTCTTAAGAATGCAGTAACTAAACCCTGCTCTAGGCTTGTAATGTTTGGAAAATCAAGCTGCAAAATGTCAAGCTTCTTTTCACATTTCATTTTGCAGTAATACTTAGTAATATTGATGTGTCTTTGTGTTGATTCAGAATCCAAATTAAAAGAGTGGGGTGCCTAAGAGATGCTGTGGCATCACTAATGGCTGCTTAACCATTTGCATGGAAAGGCCTTTAAGGTTGCTCTAGGACGACTTTCCAAGTGTTTATATCTTATGATCCACAATGATCTTCAATAAAAGTGCCCTTCTCAATTTATAGATGCTCTAAGATACCAGATGTTTCTCTGTTGTGGGGGGACATTCGTTAATCCTTCATCATCATGGCAGTCTCCTACTTCCAGTGAGCACTCCAAAGCCAAGACCATTTAAGAACACCTCAGATGATTTATACATTTCTTTTAGCAACTTTGCTCAATTCATGAACTTAAACTTATTTTCTCATTTAGCTGTCATGGTCTATTTTAAAATTAAATACAGTGAAGGGAAGATAACAGAACACATGCCCAAAATTTCACCTCTGCTTGTGTTTTGAGGTTGTCAGCCTTCCAATAAGTGCTGACATTATGAGTAAAGATAGTAGAACAAGCATGAAATTTGGATGTGCTTTAATCAAATAACCCAATTCAAGCACAAGCTATGAGGAACAAATCTAGTTTATTTAGCATGACTTTTGACATAGTTTTCTGCAAAGTTTTTATTCTTAGCGCTCTATTACTATACCATCATTCACCTTTTATTTGGTTCCCAGAGTAAGTTTTAGTTGCTATGGCACATACTTTTAAAATGGCTTTTTCCTTCGATTCTCTTAAGGGAGAGAAAGATCGTTTTAAGGGCAAAAACTGTGACATGAGAATATTAGTTTTAACCCACAAAAATCTTTGGGTATTTTGCATTCAGTTGATTGCAGCAATAGTTACTGCAGCCCAGTAACAGAAATGGAAACTGGGAATCTGGAGACCTCTGCTTTTCTGAGGACCTGCAATTGTAGGCTACTTCCTCTCAGCAGAAATTTAAAGAAAATGCAAGCATCATTTCCAAACAACACAGATTCAAGGTAGAACAGACTTCTGAAAAAAAATAAAAGGATATATTCTTTAATTGTTGTTGATAAGTATGCCAAAAGAACTTGTAAGAGAATTTAATAAAGGGTAACATATAAAATTGTGAGTAAATATCTTGAAGAACTTATTTAAAGTCATCTTTGTAGGGTTGAATCATTCTTAAATTTACTTTAAATCTGAGTTTCAGAGGTTTTATTATTAATCAATTTTCTGCAGCAAATTTTGCAGAAGGATTTTTTTTATAAAAATCTCAGCTCAAGCTATAACAGACAATAGACAACCTTATGACAAGTCTATATATTGCAGGCAAAATTCGACTAGCAAAAGGTCAGGTCTAGTAAACTCCTCCAGAATAAGTTAGGAAAACAAAGACTTGATCTGTTATTCTGTCAAACCTCAGCTGCAATACAAGATGGAATTACTAGAGGTACAACTGGAGTAAGGAAGAACTGTGTTTGCTCTATGTGCACTCAACATACTGGTCATGATTCTATTTCAGTTAATGTGATGCTTTGTGCTGTCTTATTGCTGACAACATAAATTGGTTCTATCTCACAATGTTTGTTTTAAACATTTGTTGAATATCATTTAAAAGACAACTGAGGTTTCTAAGCTTAAATATTTACTGTTAACTTACCAGGTCAATATTAAATAACTCACTGAACAATTCATGTTTGAAAGGTTTTGAGTGCTCCTGAAAGCAAGAGAAACAGTAGATGCTCAAGTACTTGTGATGCAGACTGCCTGTGCAGGGATCTAACTTCTGGTATGTGTTTTTTAACATCAACTTATTCAATCAATGCTTTTCAAGGTCGCAAGAGAGGTCTGCCTCTTATCAGGAAGTCAGAGAGGGTTGACGTGAAAATATGACAGTATTTGAAGAAGAGCTTTCTAAGTAATCTCTGGTTTTGTCTGCAGGAGAAGGGAGAGGGAATGGAATAGTCTTCTTTCACATTACTACTTTAATATGAAAGAAGACTACAATGTAAACCTGTCTCACCCTGATGTTTGATTACAGCTGCAGTGGTAAGAAAAAGCTTCAGGTCTCGCACTTGCAAGGTAATTTCACCTGGATGCCATCTTATGAACTTAACAGTTGCCCAAGTGGTCCATTTAATCCAGTAGCTGCTGTCCCACAGAGCTGTGTACCAGGTGCCTCAGAGACTGGTCCCACAGCTGGGACTTCTGCTTAACAGGAAACTTCTCCCTGATTTCTGTCAAACAGTGACTTATTTTGGGGAGGGCTCTCTGTTTATAACTACGGATGTTCTTACAGTCCACATAGATGAGACATTGGCTTTTCTCATCTTCTGTATAAACATATTCCACATAGTAACTACACCATGTGCTAAAGGAATAGGAAAATAACAAAGTCAGTTCCACTTTCCAAGAAAGTCCTTCAAAGACCTTCCCCTTGCTCTTCCAGCATCCTCTGAAATTGCATACCCATGTCAAAGGTCATGTCTTTTGGACTGTCCGTTGAAAGTGAAACCTGATATGAACACGAGCTTATCTAAAAAAACCCAACCAACAAAAAAACCCCAAACACACCCAACAAAAACATAGTTCCCAATGTATATGGGTGTGAATCCAAACTGCAAAGCTGAATCCTGGCAAACTGTGTGAGACAGACTTGAATTTAAAGCCCCATATCCTAGTTTGGCATCTGGGTTGGATGGACCAAGTCAGAAATACTGATCCATGCTCGTCAAGGAAAGAGGTGTCTGGTGAAGCCAAATGGAAGTGAAGGGCCTTGTGAGTGGAGAGTTTGCAAGCCAAAGAGAGGGGGCAGGCAAACAGGAGGTCTCAGCCCAGAACGGAGCTTGGCTCTGGAATTTCTGTGCCTTTTAAATCAAACTTGCAAGTGTTCAGTGATTCTGAGGCCCAGACTTTGAAAGTCTTGATATGGGGCTTTATTTTTCATAGGTCTGCTCCTGAAGCAGATGTGAAACCACCCTTGCAGTGCCAGCAACGTGCCAATTTGCCTGGCTACTGTGGTGTTCTCTGCTGCTGGGGCTACCTGCATCATTGATACTAGTGCTTGTATTTGTGGTCTGTAGAATTTCCTTTAGTGACAGGGAAATGAGGGATTTCACTACTGAAATGCCTTGTGATTTTCCTCAGCTAATTTTAGTCAAAAAAGGTGTTTGATACACTTGTAGAGAAAAATACGAAGAAACAGATTTTACTTTCCCACTCTTACGCTTCTCCTTCCCCCACCTCTCCCCTCACCTTCTCCATTTTTATACTGTTGAAGCTTTTCTTTCTCTGCACTGGCACTGGGATCATCCTCTGTGTCTTTGTAATGCATGCAAATTCCGGAAACTTTGCACCGGCAGACTGCATGGATTCTGTGTTTCTCTTGTGTAGACTACAAAAAGAAAGAAGGTCAAACTATTACACTGCAGTGCTTTATTGCACTGATGTGAAAGAGTGTTGTTTTGTTTTCTGTGGGCTGGTCTGGATTTTCATGGCTGGGACAAGGACGAAAACAGTTCTTTGTCCACAGTATGCGTAACTTAGAAAAATTTTCAGAGCAGAAGGAAAGATACAAACAAGTATATTTGTTACGGTCACTGCAGAGGATGGGAACTGGCCACCAGTTCTGGGTTCCAGCAAATGTGGGAGGCTCCAGTGAGGTATGGAGTGTTGAAAGTAAAATTTATAACAGTTTGGGAAAAAAAAAAAAGTTCTTGAAAATCAAGGGTGTGAAGCTCTCAGTAAAAAAGACAGGTGAACTTTGTAATTAAAAAAAATATACTGATGAGTTGGGAAGCATTTATGGCCAAAAGAATGAGAAATTATTATAATTTTTTGATGGATCCTTATGATATTGTTGCTGTCTAAAAGAAATGAACAGCAACATGTTTCTCACTCCAAAGCATTTACTGTCTAGAAGATGGATGTGCCAAAGAAATCACCACCGAAGAAGCTTTCTTTTTCTCATACAGTTCAGTAGTTGTATCATTCATTACCTTTCTCAGCATTATGAAAGAAGCAGTTCTTTCAGGATGCTATGAAAGATTAAAGGTCGTCAGGTGAAGACAAAGAGATCTTTTATCCTTATGACTGTACTACAAATTGCTACCAGAGAGAACTGTCAAGGAGATACACACCTGTTTTGCTGAACCAATGCTTTGGGGTTTTTTTGTTCTCATGCATGAGTGGCTGCTGACAAGAAGGCAAAGGGAGGAGGTACAGGGACAGGACTTAAAGTTTCATCATAGTTAAGAAGAAAGATATATTTAGAAAGGTACTCACTTCTGGAGGAATGGGAAATTGGGAGGCTGATCTGTACCTGGACAGGCACTAGAGACATTTTATTTAGCTACAGAAGAGTAAATATAAATGTAAAAGAAAAACAAAACAATGTTAGCTAATCTATAGGCTAGTGACTTGTGACTAGTATACCTATCCTCAAGAGGATTAAATTTGCTACGGTTTCATCCAGTCACATTCAAATACCCAGAGGAGTGTAGGAATTCATCAGATGCCAATTGCATGCAGCAAAATCAGAACTTAGCTTCATACACTTGTTAGAAGTGTAGGAAAGTGAAAAAAAAAAAAAGTACAGTGGCAGAGCAGGAATCAAGGGGAATTGAAATGCTTTAAGATTATTATTGTTTAACAAATCCTTTCCAAATTCTGTAGCCACATTATAATATAGATCAGATAAGTGGTTCTCTGTGAATTCATGAATTTATGTCTTAGATATTGTTGGTTCACTCTGGGCTCAAAGGGAGGATTGGAGTGGTGAATAAAACTTTGAAGGAAATTCTCCCAGTGGATTTTTTCTTTTCAAATACATAAAATTTCTTCAGTTGGGAATAATGTTATCTGCTCACATACTATATGCGGAAAGGACTTGGTCCATGAAGCTTCACAGCAAAGAGAGAGCAGTTGGTGGAGAGTGTCCTGTTTGCAAAGAGACACAGTATTTTGTTGTTTGCAGGCATTATTGTTCACCATATTTGCTACATCAGTCATTCTCTGGAAGGTATCAACAGTGACCTTGCAATTGCAATATCTGAGAGCCTTTCACATGCTTCCATTTAATTAGCCACAAAACTCCCTCCTGCAATTCAGAGAAATCACATTAGCCCTATTTTCACCAGAGAACTGAAGAACAAAGAGCTTAAGTAACCTGTCAGAGATGACACAGGGAGTCTGTGGTGCAGCAGGAAGGCTTCATCCAAGGCTTCACCCACAGCTCCCCCTTTCCTAGTTTCCTACTCTCACCACCCGCCCCTAAAACCTCCTTGTGCATCCAGAGCTAGTGCACGGATAGGGATGCTGGATTGTTTTACAGTGGCACAAAGAACTACTGGAAGTGAGTTTATTGCTTTCTAATGGTTCAAGTCATTCATCCTTCAGTTTCCATGTGGGAGGAGGCATCCGGTCAGTTGAAACACAGCTTTAGCAGTGCACTTGGCTTACATCAATGCAGAAACAAAACCAGAGCAAAGAAAATCAGAGTTCATCTCAGGCGGGGGAGTTGGAACTCAATGATCTTTAAGATCCTTTCCAACCCAAACCATTCTATGATTCTGTGATTTCAACATCCCCACAACATTTTTCTGAATGTGTGTGAGAAAAAAAAGCTTGAACGGCTGTTAGTGACTCACTTTTCCAGTCTGTATTTGTAAAACTTAGATTTTTATTTCTTTGCTGCTGGGCTGTTTAATAAGAATGGTTAAATGCTATGATGGAAATTAGAGTTGCTATGATCTTTGAGTAGGCTCTTTCAGGGTCTGATGTTGAGATTTAATTGCCAGGTTATGGAATGATCACTTTTATATGAATTACAGTCAACATTTTGCAAATTAAAATCACCTTTTTGTTTCTTATCTCTTTTTCTCTCCCTCATATATCCTCAAATGTCATTGTTTAACTCTAGCCAGCAACTAGGACCATGCAGCTGCTCACTTACTCCTCTCACCCCACCCATTAAGGTAGAGAGAAAAGAAAAAGAAAAGAAAAAAAACCTGGTGGGTTGAGATAAAGACAGTTTAATAGAACAGTAATGGAAGAGGGAAATAACAATAATAATAATAGAGGTAAAATAATATACAAAATAAAATGAGACAACACAAGTCACTCTCATGATCAGTTTCCCAGCCTGTCCTGAGCAGGGATTGCAAATCTCTGACTGCCAGCCAGCCCCTATTTATACACGGAGCATATCTATGGCATGGAATACTCTTTTGGGCAACTTATTCTGTCTGTGCTCCCTCAGAGCTTCTATGGGAGGCTGAAAAAGTCCTTGACAAGTATAAATATTACTTAGCAACAATTAAATAGTATGTGTTATCAACATTCTTCAACATTCTTCTCATACTAAACCCAAAACACAGCAGCTATTGGAAAGAATATTAAGTCTATCCCAGCTAAAAACAGGACATGAGAAAAAAAGGCACATAGGACTAGTAAATCTCTAAATAAACTAAGAACCGGCATGCAGGGTGAGCAAGACAAGATGTTAGTCAGTCTTTTACTTTTCTAATATTGGCCTCTGCTTTTGCTCCTATCACTGTTTGTGTTTACTGCTGGCTGACTGTGTCCTGCTAGTCCTGTGTAAAATTTGTTATCACAAGAAAAACATCACAGCTCAGATGACTGTTATACTTGCTGCACGTTTAGCAAAAGCATAGATGTTCCAGAGGAGGCCTTTCTCATGTGTTGACTGAGGACATTTCTGAATTAGGACACCTCTCCTACGAGCCGTTGAACAGATATTTGATAACCTCTGGCCATCTAATACCTACTTAGATACAGCGGAGGAAGACTGAAGCTTGGCTTTGGTGTCTTGGGATCTATAGAAGCTAAGCTGTTCTGGTGCAAGAGACCATGTGAAAAGCAGGACCTCAGGTCTGGGGTTTTCTTCTGTTTCTCTGAAATGGCTTGTCCTTTGGGTCTACCAGGAGGGACTGTAGAGACTACAGTATACTTGAGCACTTTCAGCAGACATGAAAACAGGACTGCCTTTCTTCTCATCTACATTGACAGCTGCACTCTACACCAAAGGGCCAATAGCTACACAGGCACTCTCCTCTGTGAGGACACAAACATACTGAAAGATGCCAGAAAGACTTGAGCATGTCCTTTCTGCACACTTTTCCAAGTTGTGAGCTAGCTCCAGGGTTTGAATAAGCCTGTAAAATAAACTGCAAAGAAGAGGTCCTGTCTGTATCTATCTATGGAGACAAGCCATGACTGTCTATGACCTTGCTTGTGGTACATTAAACAAGCACTTCAATCACAGTCACTCTGCTGCTTCCAATTCCATTCATTGCTTGAGCATGAATTTTTCAGGACTAATTACTTCTAATCATGTGTGACTCGGACACATGAGAAAACTAAAGGTTCAGCAGTAAGGCATGAGATGAATGAGAAATTGGTTAGCAGGGTGTTGTGGTTTAATCCCTGTAGGCAGCAAAGCACCACACAACTGCTAACTCACTCCCCCACGTTCACTCACTGTCCTACCCAATGGGACGGAGGAGTGAATTAGAAGGGGAAGAGGGGTCAGTCACTAGAATCGGCTGCTCAGGGAAGTGGTGGAGTCACCATCCCTGACTGTGTTTAAGAGTCTATCAGATGTGGTGTTGAGGGATATGGTGTAGGGGAGAACTTTGTAGAGCAGGGCTGATGGTTGGACTCAGTGATCCCAGGGGTTTCTTCCAACCAAAGGATTCTATGACAACCAAAACCAAAAAAAGATGGTTTAATAATTTTTTAAAAGAGAGAAAAAAGGAAAAAAAACAACCAAAACCAAAACCAAAACAAAAACAGAGGGAAAAAAAAAAACAAGAAAAAGATGTGATGAAAAAAAACCCAGTTGTACACCACTAACCCAACCCATGCCTAGCTACTTCCCAAGCAATGGCAGCCCTGGCCAAACTCCCCCTTTCCTCCACCCCAGCCCAGTTATATTGCTGATCATTATGCCATATGGCATAGGATATCCCTTTGGTCAGTTGGGATTTGCTGTCCCATCTGTGTCAACTCCCAGTGTTTGTCCACCCTGTGCCTACTTGCTGACGGGTCATTGTGGGAACCAGAAAAGGCCTTTACACTGTGTGAGCACTGGCCATAAACAGCTAAAACATCTCTGTGTTATCAACACTGTTTTCATAAAAAATGCAAAGCAGGGTATCTATGGAGAAAATTAACTCTATCCCAGCTATAACAATTACACAAGGATAATAAGCTGTGAGCTTTAAACAATGAAGAGATAGAATGTAGCCAATCCCAAAGAGATTGAGTGAAGCACAGACTGTCTCCAGGAAGAGATGGGATGTGCAGGACCGATTTTTAATTTAAAAGGTAGTTATGAGAAGGGAGATACTCTTCATCTTTGTTTTCAGCCAAGGAGAGGACAAGATGCAATGATCCGTGCCATGATGGAATCGCCTCACTTCATGAGGGAAAGCAGCAAGGTAAGATGGGCTTTGAGGAAGCAAATTTCAATAGGCTCAAGCAACTGGTGAGTAAGATCACACTGGAGGCAATCAAATTGGAAATGGAGTAGACAGCTGTTTCTTTAAAGAAATGCTCTTAAGAGCACAACTGCGAACTGTCCCAGAGAGGAAGAGTAATAGGAGGTTTAGTAAGAGGTTAGCGTGGCGAATTACTGAACTCTACATTGAACCAAACTCAAGAAGAGACATAGAAAGACAACTGAGAAAGATTGATGAGCACAACTCTAAACCATAAACATGAGGGTATGGGGAAATAAGAAAAAAAAAGGCACAGAGTGAGATAGCACCGGTCATAGCATGATTTCTTGTTAACTTCTGTAGGAACACCAGTAATGAGATAAACAGGAAATGTGTAACCCATTATCAGTAGAGAGGGAAAGCTATTAACTGATTATGCTTAATGCTTTTTGCTTGCATCCGTGTTAAATGGTTTTTTACTTCCCTTAGTAAAAAGGTTAACTGCAATCAATTGACTAATCATTTCATACCTGTGACAAAGGGGAAAGATGCCCCTCAGGGTGTTTCACAGCCACAGCAAGCACAGAGCTGTGAGAAGCTGCAGAAGATGTGAGCTCCTGGGTAGCTGAAAAGACACAAAAGGGCCTGAGCCTGTGCAAGAGGGTAGGGAAGAGCCAGGCAATTCACAGTCTTCAGGTCCCAGAAAGATCCTGGCACAAATAAGATAGACTAAGCAAGCCAGGTGTACTAACTGTTTTACTGAGATTACTTAGGAATAAACGTTCTCAGTTCTCACCTCAAAACAACAGTTTGGTACTGTGGCAAGATGGGTTGGCTTGCAGAAACTAACTGAATATGAAGCAGAAATTGCATGATTTTAGAAAGGAAAGCAGGCAAATACTATTCCTCAACAGGAAGATAGCTTGCAAACAAGACAAGGAATTGTCTGCTTCTCTTTGGTGTGGGAAGGTCAGTTCTGCAATTCTCTAACAAATTTTTGTTGCTGAAGAGAGCAAATAAAATGGCTGGAGGAAGATCAAATGAGTTTAGATTAGCCTGCAGAGGGGAATCTGTTGTGAAGGTATAAGATGGCAAAGAGGTGATGGCCAAGAGGAAGAGAAGCTTTTCTCTGCCTGGTGTGGGCTGGGTGGGAAGTCATGGGCTTGCACTGCTGCCAGGAAGCTGAGAGCTTCCAGAAGCCATTCAGGCTTGGGAGGTTGGGAGGATTCTGCCCTCTGGGAGGATTCTGCCCTCTGGGATGCCTTTCATGTCTGTGCCCTTTGAGTCTCTGTGGGAACTGCAGTCTGAAAGACCTAGCAGCCCAAGGGCCCTGTGGAAACAGTGGGGGTGGGTCTGGGTGATGTTTCATGAGCAGGGCTCTCTGATGCCACTGCAATCACTTGAGGATGGGCTGTGTTTCTGTGACAAGTGTCTTGTAGGCTTTTCTGGTACAGATCCTTAGACACTTTGGTGGGCACCAAAATCATTAAGAAAATGCAATGTCAGCAATCAGCCTTCCAGAGCAAGCCAAGGACCCTGCTCCCGCAGCTCCTCCATATGGCAGGGGGCTTGAAGCTGAGACCTTACTTCACTCCCCAGAGCTTTGCAGCTCTTGTCCCAGTCACAGCAGTGAATCTGAGCAGATCCCAAATAGAAAGCCCACTTACCTAAATCTCTGTAAAGACCTTGAGACTGCTTTTCTTGTTTGTCATAAATATGGTGGTGATGCAGGGGCAGAAGGAGATGAGAAAAGCAAGGGACACTTGCAATTTGTGGGAAATATCTCTGCAGTCAAATCACCTGCTACACATGAGTCCACATGGAAACAGGCCCTTGTCGGGACATGCTGGTGCCGGATTTCAGCTCTGCCTACTGTAGCTCAACCTTCCCAAATCAGCTCACCCAGTGGACCCACATACTTCGCAGATAGCAAGATCAGTTCCCCACACAAAAGGCTGGACCTCCACACTGCAGATGGACAGGGCGGTGACAGAATGCAGCAGAGTTGCCACAGAACAGAGTTGCCACAGAACAGAAGCCATCAAGCTGCCATTCAAATGTCTGAAGTCTCTAAAAGGTTAAATTAAACAAAATGAGAAAAGCTGGCTGGGCAAACAGAAGATAGCTCTGAGGAGCTGTGGTTCAGTGAAAGTCTGCAGCAGCAGCTTACAGGATGAATCCAGCTCAGTATGAAGTATCTCAACATTGAAGAGGTAGCTCAGGTCCTGGTAATTGGCCAGGTGTAGCATCATAGATCTTGAGTGGCTGTTTTTCAAATATCCCATGAGCATTTTAGAGGATTCATTGGCTGCTGCATTGCTAGTCTAAGTAGATGTCCCTGTCTTAGCAAGCTCAGGAAAGATTTTATTTATATAAAATTGAGTTTCATCATAGGTGTGCTGTGAAGACCAGAATGCAGAGCAGAGTATTTGCAAATCAGGCATAATCTTTCCATGTAGCCTTTGACACAGGGTGGTAACTTTTCCTTTCAGTATGCAAAGTTGGCCTTGGTCAAACTGCTGAGCTGAAAAAACCACATATGCCACCCTTAAATCCTGAAAGAAACATTGCCAATTTTACAAGTGCTTAAACCAAGCCCGGAGGACTCTTGCTTTCTGAGACAGGAACTAACCATCTCTGACAGGTCTTTTACATCTCTGGCTTCTCTGAAGCTATGAGTCTATGAAGACTGTGACTGACAGGCTCATTAACACTGAACAGCCTCAAACACTCACCAAATATCTCGGCGAGCTAATTAGAGAAACGCTGGGATAAAGAGAGCATGACAATAAAATATTTCTGACGTTAATTAGAGGAAGAAAAAAAAAGCAAGGCTGAGCTTCCTGAAAGAAATTTGAATTGAGAGTGAGTAATCCTGCTGGATGTGGAGCACTCAGGGTGGTTTTGAGACATACTGCCAGGGGATCATCGCAGTGGGGCACAGAACTGGGACATGGAGCTCCCCGCACAGTGGAAGGATGTGCCCCAAACAGACACCTGGTGAAAGAAATGGAGAGGAAATAGCTTGCAGAAAAAAAACCTGTCTGAAAGAAAGAAAGAAATTTATTTCTGCCTGTCTTCAACCTGATTTTCATTTAAGGTTTTAATTCAAGCAGGCTAAGGTGAAACGTAAAGGAAAAGGGAAAAAAACGAATCTAGCCCCCAGGAAAGCAAAACTCAGGTTAAGAGTAAGGAACTATGAGAAACAGAGAGTGGCTATGGGGCTTAAATGGTATTAATGTGTTGCCATACATCTTAGCTGTTTCCCACAATGTTTAGAAAATGCACTAATGTTTTTTCCCCCATTCCTGTCCTCTCCCTCTCCCTAATTGCTTCCAGTTGGATGTTTCCAGGACATATTTTTTCCAGGTGTGCTCCTGTAGCTCAAATGCTCATTTTTCCTTTCTATGGGGCTTGGCAACTGCGGCTCTGCCCTCTGCAATGTTCAGAGTTGAGCAGAGCCCTGCAGAGGGACAGCCCTGGTGGCCACCTCCGCTCCACTCCAACCCTAGCCCAGCCCAGGTTGGCTGTGCTGATCCCACCACTCTGTCCACTCATGTATACAACCATTTCAAGCAGGAATAGTGCTACCCAAAATTGCTGGCATCAGCAATCAGCCTGGGAGAAAGCAACACAGAGTGATTGCTACTGCAAGGGTTTCTGAGGGTCTTGGTGTGGCAGGAGCACAGCAGCTCCCCTGACCTGACACCTCTGAGCATGGAGATTCTCACTAATGAGAAATGGAAACTTACCTGCTTATGGCTTTTCTTTTTTAAACAGAAGAGAAGGAAAAGTGACAGTAACTTTCAGAGACTAATCCCATGGATGTAGAGTTCAGCAGCAGATGCAATTGCCGTGTGCATCTTGAAAGGTGGTACAACTTCACCTCCTACACGTAACACAAGGTTTTCATAACCGATTCTTTCTTCTTTGTATCCGCTATCTTATTTGACCTCAACATGATGTGTATTTTGTTGTTTTGAGTTTACACTTTAGAATTTTTTTTTTCTCATATCCAATCAATGGATGCATTTATACTCCTGGTTGTATTAAAGTATTCTGTGTGGTGTCTTCATAATGTGCCATCTTTATTTGTTCTAAGGACAAAAGGTTGATTTTCATGCTTCTTTAGTGTGCAAAGCATTCTTAGAATTCTCTGGTTTTCCCATAACAACTGATTGCAGCATTTGTCATAATTTTTTTATGCTTATTTCTGATGAAATAGCTTGGAAGAAGCCAGACAGCATGATTTGGAATGGGATTAGAACAGTATAAATAACAGAAAAATCAAGCCAAAAAATCACTAGGGAGAATGTGTTGGTTTTTCTAAAGGCTTTTATCACTATCACATCTAAGTACTGTTTTTATAATTAATGACAAAAAAAAAAAGAGTTTTTTTCCTGCAAGGCAAGGTATATGTGTTGCATAAGTCTTTCTGAAAGCACAGGAGATGGCCAGCCGGCCGTCAAAGTTATATTAGGAAACCCTGGCCAAAGAAATATATTCTGCATAAAGCTTAAAAGCTGGTGATGTGACAGCCTTCTTATGAGGGTGAATTTCAGCAGGGAAAACCTGTCATCTCCCAGCAGCTGCGACGTGGTCCTGCCCAGCCAGGGCAGCCAGAGTCCCCTTGTCAGCTACAGTCACCGCCATGGAACTGAGGACTGTTCCTTTTGGGCATATCAGAAGTAACTAGAACTCTCTAGGTTTGCATCTGTAAACCAGAAAAGCTTTAGAGTTCAAACAAAATGGTATGAAAACTTGGGGAACCAAAAGAAGATACTATATTCTGTAATACTATGCTGTTTTGCTTGCAAACCTCTAAGAAATGGGCTTTTGATTTTAATTGGAATGAGGAATATTAAGGTTTTAGGACTCTCCCTCACAGGGTAGCCACTGTTTTGAAATAAGATATTCCTGATTTCAACAGTGGGCAGGGGATGAAATTTAGGAAAGTATCCTCTGCCAGTGTAATTTGCGTCTATCTTGCTGCTTCTCTATGTTTGTGGCTCTGCTGTGGGCATCTGAGCGTGACCAAAGGGCCGGGTGGGGGTGCAGGAGCACACTTGTACCACTAAGGAGGATGTGGAGCCCCAGCCACCAGAAAAGGGTTCCAAAGGCAGAAAACTAAAATAAAAATTGTATAGCCCCCAATGGTGTGTGCCAATCAGTTAATTTTTTCTCAGAGCTGGGAAAATGTCACCTGCAGGTCAATACAACTGGCAAATGGCAACCAGTTGGTGTTTAGCTGAGGAGTAAAAGAGAGGAATAAGTGATAAAAGTCACTTCTTAAAAGAAAACTTAATCAAACAACACCCTCCAGGATTTTCAAGCACAAACATCTGATTTCAGCCAGGCCCCAGGAGAAGGGCAGCTTTAAAGAGACAGAAATCCTCAGGGAAGGCAGGCACACCAATTATTCATTTCTCAGATATGAGGGGGGGAAGCATCCTCACCACCGTGCACTGTGCTCTCAAAGCACTCCAAAGTCTGTTCATAAAGAAGCAGTACCTTCCTGCAGCAAAACACTGGCAGTACTGAGCACCACAATTATTCACCTACCTTGGCTTCTTTCTCCCAATTATTTTTCTATCTTGTCTTCTTTACCTCATATTATTCTTTTTCTCAGGGAGTGGTTCATTACTTTCCTTATGTTCCTTACTTTTGTGGGAAGTTTCCTATCTGTTTTTTTATGTCCACTGCAATTTCAAAACAGGTAAAGAGCTGTAAACACCCTCTCTATTGCAAAATCATACGACAAAGTCCATGTCTTCAAATAATCCCAGAAGAAAATAGCGAACTACAGGAACACAAACATGTTTTCCCACCTCTCCCTCCGAATGTGAAAACCCAGCATAAAAAGGAAGCCAAAAGCTTTAATGTTTCCTGCATTTTTATCACTTCGCTTTTTGGTGCCTGAACCAACCTTTGAAATGAGAAGTCTCAAATGTAGGAACTTTGAAACCTTCACTCAGTAATTCCAGCAGATTCATTTATTTAGGGAAAAAAAAAGAAGCTAACAACCTATTTTAAGTGTATAAACACATGAAATATTGCCTGCAATTATTTGGGATCAGTAACGTTTTTTCCTGAAAGTCTCTACAAATCATGATTTTCTTTATGCAACAGAAGACCACTGTTGTTTTGTTGTTGTTTTGTTTTTTTTTTTTGAAACCAGGGAACAGGACAAGCAAACAAAGGAATTTATTTCAAGGTATTTAACAACTGAATTGGATGAATTGATTATAAATATGTTTCCAGCCACTGTCTGCTATAGAGAGACAAAATACTTTTAGGGTAAAATGTACACAGAAAATTCTCCTAGAAAATGTATTAGAAAGTTATAGTCTTCCTAACCTTTTTGAACAGTTTACAAATACCCATATGAGTCCTGTCCCATTCAGAGTCTGTGAACTGAACATTCGGGAAAGAACAGAAATTCTCTATGTATTGTTACTTAGAAACATCAAAGCATGGATATTAGATATTGATTTAACATTATAATAATCTAAGTCAATATCAAGCTTGACTTCACCAAGCTTGTAGGATGATTTCTGCAGTCCTTCCATAGTCCTTCTGAAGTGTGTCAAAATTGTTTTCAACATAATTTGTTTCACTGAGACTTTTCCATGTAAGAAACAATCTAGATAGGTATATACTTAAGGTGGTCAGTAGATATCCTTTTTGTTGTTGTGGTTGTTCTTCCCAACTATGGCAAGGACGTTGATGTTCAGTGGTGCCATGAAGGAAGCTCTAAGGCTCTTTTGGCGGTGCTAAATCAGCTCTCTCAGAGTGGCTGCCTGTCAGCAGGCCCACTATAGCCAGAGTAATGCTTTATGACTTTTTATCTATCTGTGTGTAGGCGCAAAATGCTGGTTTTCAGCATAGGTCAAGTATAGGTAGATAAATTAAAAATCAGGAGAGCAGCAAATAGTCTGGTGAACACAAAAGCTATAGACATATATATGGTAAGATATTGCTTACCCACCTTGAATTGTCCAAAATGGTTTAAGTGGGCTTTTACCTCACTTAAATGAGTTATCTAAAAGGTTGCTTCTAGTCAAAGATAACTGTCTGGGATGCTCAAGTCAGAGGAGGGAGTGAGGGGCTGCCAAAAGCTGGTTTGTCAATTTGGCTGAAAGCAAGAGGACAAGAAATACATTGCCTCTCTCCATTGGCACCACTGAGGCAGTTCACTGGTTTTCAAATGCTTAAAGGTAAGGGATAGCCTCACTCATGGAGACACACCATCCCCTTTCTGTCTGCCTTTGCTTTCTTCTTGTCTGAAATGGGTCATTTAATCTGAGAGTGCAGCAGGACATTTGTCTTGCCAAGAAACGTGCAATATGGTCTCCTTTTGCAAATAAATGTCTGTAGGTAAAGGCCAGCCACCCCTGGACTCTCTAAATTTCCACCCATTTTCACATTTGATAATTAGATAATTGGTAATTGATTAGGTGCATTTATCGTACCCTGGTCTCTACACAGCAGCCTTTGTCTTGTGCTAGACATTAAGAATTACTATAAAAATAATCATGATTGCAGTGCATACTGAGGGAGCTTTACAGGTATTTTATCTATGAAAAAAGGCTGTGAAACATGTAGTAAAAAAAAGATGTTAGAATTTTTAAATAATTAGAGCCAGACCCCTTTGCTTGTCTTGCTCAAACTAGACTGCAATTATGAAAGCCAATTATAACTTTTGTTTTAAAAGGCCTCAAGTTCTGGCCATTAGAACTGAATTTACCACATGAGGTCAGGAGATAAAGGTAGAACTCTTGATCATTGACCTTTGAAACAATGCTTTTATAAAGCAAAACCTAGACAGCAGCTTGTCATCCATCCCTTCCCAATTTGCAACTTTCTTGACCCAGCAAAGCAATATATCTATCAGATTTTAAAGGTATCATCTTTGGGAGACTGCCAAAAATAACTCCAGTCACCTATTCTTTTACAACACAGATGATGTCATTTATTTCTCTGTGGTCATTTATTCCACGTTGCATTTGGGTAACCTCATCTCACTAGTTAAGCATAAATTTATTTATATTACAGCATTTCAACAGTAAAAAATGATTGGGGTCCCAATGAACTCACAAATGCGTAATGCACCACCCCAATTCCCTAATGGCTTATCAGACCTCATCATTCAGGCTAAGCACATCCCAACCCAGCTGTTATGATTTTATCACTCTCTCACCTGATTAACACAGAGGAGCAATCAAAGACAACAGATTTCTCCTCTGTTAAAGGAGCCTTCCTCCCATTTCTGTTACACTGCGTATTCCTAACCCACCCACCATGTCAGGGATCCATATCCTTTCTTCATGCACTTTTGTAGCTACCAACCAGCTACCTGGGGCCAGGGTGGCCAGATCTGTCCCTTTTTGCTGTTAGACATATTGCTATACAGGGCTGATTACTTCTTTCCTCTTCAGTAACAACTGTTGGCTCTCATGTTTCTAGAAATACCTGAGCACCTTGCAATCTATCACTTGCTTGGATAAAAACCAGATTTATCTGCAGATACGGATATTTTAAAATTAAATTTAAAATTAATTAAATTGAATACAGTTTCTTTGCCATGAAATGACCTTGGTTTGTGGTGAATTCTTCCAATTAAATTCTCCCAGAGTATCTTCTACCTACGATATAGCTCTGAACCCAGCCATCATAGCCACCTGACCTCACCTGTCAATGAAGGACAGAGATTTGGATGCATATTTATACCCTAGTAATATAAAGGAGAATGACAATTTACTTGTCTTCAGGATTTTCTCTGTATTGGGAGGCAAAAAGTGTCACCTGACTAAACTACAATACCTGAGTCAGAGACCAGGATATTACTCAAAATCTACTTAAGGTGTTTTTTCTCATAGCTCATCATAATTTGGCTGCTACCTGCCAGTGAGCTGTGTGTCTACGTAAAGCATGACTTTTAGTGAATTTACTCTGAATTTTCATTCACCAACTGATCACTTCATCTTCCAATAACTATACCTTGAAGAAAGATTAGCTTTTACCCTGCTTTTCAAATCAAGAAATCACATCAGTAGATAAAAGGGTTTGTTACTCTGATATCTAATTAACAAAAAGAAGTTCCAATATTTTTATTTTTTTTTTCCTGAAGGTAAAATTACTCACATTGCAATCTTTCCTATTGCAACTGTCAAAACCCATTTCAGAAATTGAGTCCCTTTTGACTTACATTACTAAAATTACTGGAATCTTAATGGAGAGGTAATAGATCCCACATCTTAATGGATAATAGTGAAAGATGAGGGCATTAATTAATTTTATGCATTTTTCTCCTCTTGTTAATCATGGCAATAAGACTACACAGAAACCTACCTCTTGAGGAGCAAGGGATAAGAGATTAATTTAAATGTAGCTTTTGTTTTTTTCTGTTTCAGGAATTAACATTTTGGTAGAATTATAGAAATGTCAAGCAGAAGGGTTACCAACTCAACAGCACCCTTGGACCATCCCTAAGAGATGTTTATTTACATTTCTTTGAAGTGCATTGAATAAGAAAGATTGTCATCCACTCCTAGGCCATAGAAATCATAAGGACAGCAAGAGCAAGAGTTGCTCAAGTATGCTTAGCTGGAGTCCATCTGACTTGAGGGCTAAGGAGGACCATGACAAGTTTGGTCTAAAGGCCCAAATGTCATTCTTCAGTCTTCAAGTAAAGTACATGTCCAGACTGAGCTGTACACAGTATAAGTTACCAGATGGTGATCTTACTCCCAAGGGTAGTTTCTACTCATACTAGGCTGTGGTATATAAAGCAGCTAGCAGGTAACTACTGGAATTTCTGGGTTTGCACATGGTCCTTTAAGAGGTGTATGTCCTGCTGAGACCAATGAAGCACAGCCAATGTGCTAGGTAGAGTTAGTACAACTATGTTTGAAAGCTTATCAATACCTGACTTAGAGCCACCAAATCAAGGCAATGAGAGTTAGCGATCTGCAGCAGAGCAATTAAATGTTTCAAGTGCCATAAACAAGTAGTATATAAATATGAGCAATTCTGAGGTCTAGTTTTGAAAAAAAGTGAGGAGGTGAGTGCTGCAAGCACAATCCTCTTTTTGGTAATGTAGGGCTATTTAATGTTGATGTTGAAAATTAATGAATACTAATTGATTTGACTTAGTTATTTGGGACATAAATGCAGTAATTTTTGAGCTGCAGGAATTGTTAAACCTAATAACATGATTATCACCTTCAAGAGCTGTCAGTAGCTTCTACCTACCAAACTGCTTAGCAGGGTTTGTAACCTAACACTACAAGGTTGCAAGAGGACTCCTGCTGCAAGCCCACTTACACAATACACCTTCTATGGAAGGTCTTGCTGTCATGTACACTGAAAAACTAATGGGAAAAATATTAGCTATAGCAAAATGCTTCAATAACTGACACAGACTCAGTATAGTGCTGTGCTATAATATTGGTACAATGACATCCAACACACCAAGAACCAAGCAATAGGAAGACAAAAGAAGGCTATGTGCTGGCTTTTTATAAGATGACCGCAGGAAACTGGTATTCCCAACTGGGCACAATTAACAAAAATAAGCTCTTGGAATTCATATAGTCTTCAGAAACACTGCACTATGTGCACTGTTTATCAGTGCTATTTAACATCTTTGTCAGAGACANGGTGATTCTACTCCTCTACTCTGCAATTCATGAGAACCCACCTGGAGTACTGTGTCCAGCTCTGAAGTCCTCAACATAGAAAGGACATGGAACAGTTGGAACGGGTCCAGTGGAGGGTCACAAAGATAATCAGAGGGATGGAGCACTGCTTCTATGAGGACAGGCTGGGTGAGTTGGGGTTGCTCAGCCTGGAGAAGAGAAGGCTCTGGGGAGGCCTTATAGCAGCCTTCCGGTACCTGAAGGGAGCCTACAGGAGAGCTGCAGAGGGACTCTTTGTCAAGAAGTGTAGCAATAGGATGAGGGGTAATGGTTTTAAATTGGAAGAGGGAAGATTTGGATTAGATACTAGAAAGAAATTCTTTAGGATGAGGGTGGTGAGACACTGGAACAGGTTGCCCAAGGAAGTTGTGGAAGCCCCATCCCTGGAAGTTTTTGAGGCCGGGTTGGATGGGGCTTTGAGCAACCTGGTCTTGTGGGAGGTGACCCTATCCATGGCAAGGGGGTGGTTGGAACTCTATGATCCTTGGGGTCCCTTTCACCTCTATGATTCTATAGCAAAGGAAAAGCAGAAACAGAAGAGAAGGCAGTGCATGGCTCAGGTATGTCCTTCATGATTCTCGGGACACAAGGAACCCAAATAGAAAGCATAGACATGGAAATTGCACAGAAGCTTAAATAACAAGACTAAACAATTAGTAACAGCAATGAGCAGAAAGTACATTTCAGGTCAACCCAAAGTTTTGCGCGTATTTTAGAAAAATGAAAGAAGGAAAGGAAGAGGAATTTTCTCAGGTTATATGCAAGTGAGATGAAGGTGAAAATTCAAGCTGCAAAGACAGAACTAGGCAAACAAGGAGCACCTGACTTATGTCCAGATGTAGATGAAACTGAGCATGCAGTATGAATACTCTCTCTGTCTAAATCAAGACTAGAGAGAGTTAGAGAGCTTCTTGAAAGTAGGATGTTGTTAATCATATTTGGATGAGAAAAAATACTGTGAAATAACTGTGAAAATAATGTAATGTATGTACTAAGTAATCCTACAAGCAGGGATGAGAACAGTTTTCTTTTTTTCGAACTTCACCAGATAATAGAGATGTCTGCTCTGCTGGTTGGTTTAATAGGACCTCCAACCATTTGTGACCAAGCTTAGCGCTGCTTAAAGTAAATCTTGTGTAACATAAAGCACCCTAATACTGATTTGGATAAATTAAAGCCATATTTATTTTAGGCAAATACACAGAAGTTCAAAACACCAATAATCCAAAGTACTGGTTTTTAATATAATTTCCATCACTCTATAGAATTCACCTGCATTGCATGGTTAACTGCTGAGACTGACAGAGCTAACTCAAGTGATAATAAACTAGAATATGCCACAAATGGTATCAACCTTCCTGAAGTGTAAGAAAAGCATGGACACAGGAAACCTTACCTACTGCAGACAAGCGTATTTTTCCCTAGAAATGTAATTTAGGATTGTAAGTGTCGGTCGCAGTAGACTCATTTTTCCATACAGAAAGAAGTTCCCTCATGTTGCTCTTGTATAACAAGTCCATGTGAGTCTATCTGTCAAAGTGAAATTGGACCAGGGAATACATTTTACAGGAAAACTGACAGTTAATACACGAAGTAGAACAAGTTTCATATCCCTTTCTGAGTCGTCACAGTAGAAAGCCAGATCTGCACCATCAGATTTTTGTTGGAAAGATTTCTTATCATAAATGTGAAGGACTGGAAATGTACAAGTCCCTGAAGCCTTCTGAAAATCAGAGCCACCTCAATGAATGTGACAAATAGTGTTTCCATCAAAGTGGTAAGGGACTGAAGAAACAAAAATGCTCAGTTGCCTGTGTGGAGAACTACATGCTAAAGAGACACATGTGGATGTTTTCTTGCAAAATGTATATGTTTGAAACAAAATATTTTTGCAAACAAATATTCTAAGTGAAATAATTTGCAATAGACGAACAGCTCTGCTGCTCTGCATTGAAAAGATTATTTGTTTCATAAAAGAGTTGTCTCCCCATTTTCTGTTTTAGGCAAACTGAGTTCACTCAAATTTTTTAGAAATTACCACTCAAAAGTAATAGAAGCAATCAAACAAATGGAGATGGTAGTTTTTTTTCTGTAATGTGAAACTGTTATGACCTAGGTTTGATGCCGGATGGAACCATTAGCAAATCCCATAATCAGTTATTTGAGAACAGGATTTTTGATTAAGGAAAACAGAAAGGCAGATGCAAGTTTCAATGAACAGGAATTGCTGTTGGGAGATGCATCTATAAAGTTGTCTAAATTAGCTCCAGCTGATATAGGGAATCAAAACACAAAAATCTACTTAATGTTAGAGAGGAAAAAGAAAACTCTGGTAGTAACAAATAAATAACAAGTAATTAATGGGGAACTCTAACTAGAAATTATTCTTTGACCCTTAACAGGAAGATGCTTGCAGGGATTAGTGTTTTACACAAGAGAAGAATAATATGGCTTAGTAATTGTTATCATAGATGATGTATGTCGTCTTGCTCATAGTGTCCTTACTCCACATCCGAGAGAGTATGGGATAAGCTATAATTATGCGTTTTCAAACCTCTGAAGTGAGTCCATTATCTAAAGGGTACCACACTGTGAGAATGAATTTGACATGGTATATAAGTAAGTCAGCTTTGGATATAATATATGAACCTACTGGCCTTAAAACTGAATGTATTATTTGGTTACAACGATGGCTGTTATCATAAAATAAGCAGTTTCACACATAATGTAGATGAAACCTTGAAATTATTTTCTATGTCATGTTGGTTTAGAAGTACATATTTCTAATACATGCATAAATATTAATTGTAATTTTCTGAGTTCACATTCGTACCTCCCACACTGAAATACCCTGATGCTGTAACAGCACATGGGTTAGTGAAAGGTTGTATTATTGCAACACAGAGTCAGTGCAAGCACGTGTTTTGCAGATACGCAGCTGAGTTTTCTCAGTTGGAAGTCTTTAGGTGCTAGATTAAACTAAAAAAAAAAAGTACAAAGTACGATGTGCACAATTTATTGTGCTAACACCAACAGAAAGAGCAGCAGAAATGGTAGATTATTTTTTCCTAGAGCATAAAAGCGATTAAACTTAACAGTCCCTAAATAATGCTATTCCACTTTTAATATAAATAAAATTACTTTACTTGTATCTCTCCAATTTAACTCCAGATCAGATTCTACATAAACTATGGTGCAAATCAAGGGCTATATTTCATTCATTCCTAGCTTTTATGCTAAGCCTTATTACTGAAACTAATTAATAGTTAAACTTTTGAATCTCAATTCTTTGCACATACAGAGTCAGCAGACACAAGAAGCAGGTGCCTGAGAAGCAGGACCACTTTCATAAGTAGAGTCAATACAAGGGCCTTCAAAAGTTTACCAAAATCTGAGCTGTTAGGAACAAATCAAGGCGAAAAAAAAAAAGTGGGTGAGGTTTGTGAGATCATGAAGAAATACCTTATCTGGTTAAAATAAATAAAGAAAACCTGATAGCTTAGGAACTGGATGAATTCATAACAACTCTAAAGTTCTCCCTCCTGTTGGTAATACAGGAACCATTTCATTGCTGCTGAAAAACTGACACTGACTTACATCAATTTTTTTCCCCATTATCTGGCAGGGAAATATTCCCGTTGTAGAAAAAAAGTGTTCCTTTAATATATCCAACCTTTTAAAGCTGTGTTTTCCACCAAACAGGTCCTGTTGCACACCAGTAATTGTGGTTTACACCCTTATGTTGGAAGACTTCAGATATTGGCACACAGTGACAACCTAACTGATTCTAAGCTGCTTTTTCTTTCCGGACAAATACAGAACCAGGCCCCACGTCACAGCCCTTCATCACATCCCAAAAGGAAAAGTTCATGGCCAGAAGAAGTTTTCTTCAAAATAGCATTTGGGAAGAAAGAGGTGACTGATCCAGAAATAGGACTGATATTTTCAGGTCTGGAACAGCTTTACAAAGACGTGATTAAAAATAAAGCCCAGCTGTGTGACACAATATTCACAAGAGTAAAGGACACTCGTTTTTACCATGATGGTGGGGTTGAGCCCTGTATTACTGCTATGATCAAGATAAATCTGCTTCCTCGGGGAAGTGAAGAAATGCATACTATATGTATTTTAATTTCTTGGCCATAAGACAAACTCCATTAACCCTCTAATGAGTAGAGGCAAGTACAATGAGAAAAGGGCATTGCATTTTCTTATTAAGAGTTATAGTAGCAATGGCTCTTATACTACAAGAAAGCAAATTTTACAGATTACCTGCCTGATTTTCTATAGAAGCAGGGCTGTGTATAATTTCCTGCTTTTTTATATCTTTTCAACGTGGGCCAATTTCAGTGAAAAAAATCTCAATGTTACTAAATCCCATTAATTTAATGCAAATTGGCAATGTGCTGAAGGGAAAAGATTTGAATCAGTTAATGGCCTGTCAGGTGAGCTCAGTCACATTCTCATATGTGGGAAAATCTAGAGGGCAAGAAGCCATGTAGATGAGGATGACTATTTACTTTTCTGGTATAGACCCAAACTAAAGTTTGAAGAAAGAGGCAGCCACTGACTCAGTAAGTATCTGTACTGTTGGGATGCCAAATCACTGATACTTTAGACCCTTGACTGGCAAACAACTAATATGACGTTCTTACCTGAATTTTAATGTAGGTTACACCTTTGTAACACAAATACATGCTGAGATTTTGCACTTACTGGTGTTGAGTTCAGTCTTTTTAATATCACTTGTAAAATTAAAGAATACAAGCCATACTAATGAAATCTGTTGCTAAGGATTAGAAGAGGCAACAAAAAGTGTCTGAACAGAAAATAATCTGAAATTGTTATATTCAAGAGAAAGGAGAACATTACAAAAGGGTTCTTCTCAGAAGAGAGCATTAGCTGAGAAGATTTGTCAAAACACACACACAACAGCAATCAGAGCACTTGCCTGATGCTTGGACTGGGGCTACAAGGAATTCAGAGAATAAAAGCTACTGAAGGTCTGGAGAAAATCTTACAGTATTTGAAGTGGTTGGCACGATTTTCTTTGTCACTCTTAAGAAGATGTACGAGATAGAGTATCAAAATGCTTTGGATTTCAGCAAATGTTATGTCTCTTTTCCATATTCATTTGATTGAAAAAACTAGCAGAGGCTCCATTTTTAGCTTTAAAAGCAATTAAAAAAACTGACAGTCAGCAGAAAATATGAAAGAATGCAAATTTTAACAATTGAATAAAAAAACCAAAATGAGCCTGTTTCACATAACTCAAAATTAAGAATACCACTTTGAAAATATTAATTTGGTGTTTGTATGCATGTACCTACAAATGTAGGCAAAAAAGTCTCTTGTCCTGGTTCCAGGAGGGACAGGGTTCTCTCCTAGCATGGGCACAGGTATTCCCTCCAGTGTGAGCCATGCCCAGGCGGTAGTGGGGAGCCGACCAGGAAGGGGAGGGGAACAGGAAGTCGGTGGTGGCAGCGCGGTCAGGGATGGTCCCAGGTGCAGTCGGTGAGCGGTCGGCATCGTAATCGTGTTTTTACACTTCTTTATCCACTTTATTTGTTACTGTTTTGTTGTTCTGTTAAACTGCCTTTATCCCAACCCGCGAGTTTTGCCGCCTTCTTCCAATTTTGTTCTCCTGGCTGTGGATGGGCTCAAGAGAGAGGGGCTGCCATGCGGTTCTTTGTTTCCGTCTGAGGCTAAACCACATCTCTATATGGAAACTCTTCTTCTGGTTGCAAATAAATGGTTTCTGGATATTTATTTTTTTTTAAACAAAGCACCAAAATATGTTAGTTCTGGCTGAAATGGTATATTCACATATGCTCATGTATTCATCCTCATATATGTAGTGCTCCTCAAGGACTACACATGTGGAAACATGATGTAAATGTGATATAGGTACACCTGAGGCCCAAAACCCAAGTATTTATAAATCAGATGCTATTATACTAATACGGATATTTTTGGGCGGAAAACAATTATAAGACAGACACTAAAGCAACAGAAAAAAAAAATATTACAAACAGCTTGAATGTCTTCTGAAGCCTAGGTTAATATTTTTCAGGTTTTTTGACATCTGTCTTTGGGGCTGACACCACATGCCTTTGAAAAACAATTTGCTGCCACCCTGGCTTTATTCCTGGAGGGTACTGTTGGGGCTAGACAGTGCTACGTGCAAGAGATGTGGAATAGGTGGAGATGTGGAAGATCTGCAAGAGATGTAGGATGTTTATGGGTATGTGAAAAGGTGATGAGACTATTAAAAGTCTGGAATAAATTGCTGCTGGGCCAGCTGGCATCTGCGTCCTTGCAGGATGGGCACAGCCACCCCTTTATTAATTCCCTTCTCAGATCTATGCTTATCAGATCTATCAGACTCTTTTTAGCTCTGACTTGAAGCCTTCCTTAACTATATCAAGAGAATAGCACAAACCATCCTACCCCAAGAGCTCTACTGTTAACAACCTGGTTTTTAGCCTAAGCCTAAAAGAAAAAACCAAAACCAAACCAAAAAAGAAAACAGAGAGGGGAAAAAGAGAATAAGTCCCATGCGCAAAAACATTGCTTTTACTCCAGTTGTTCTAATGGAGCTGAAGACAGTTAAGACAGAGGGGTTGTCACCCCAGCTGGACCATAGTGGTACCACATAAAAACCCCTGATTCCCAGGGGCTGATGGTTAAAAGGGAAAAAGCTAAAGTGCACATCAGTCCATGTGCTATATAGCAGCAAGAATAAGAGTTAATGTATAATTCAAAAGCTGTGTTAATTAGTGGAACATAGATTACAAGCCCTGGGAAATGACAGAAGAAATAATTTCTCTTTGAATTTAAAAGCATTGTAAACTTGTGCCTGAGGATTATTTAACAACAGATTTCCTCCTATCAGATAATTAATAATTTATCAGTTTTAAGAGCAGGAAAATTTCAAAATTTTTAAAGCATGAACTGGGTTAATCTATAGATCCCCACATACAAAAATGAAAATATTCTGGCTTTCAAAGCAGAATAAGAACATCATTGGGAAGAAAGGGAAAAATTTATTTTGGAAGAGGAAAGCCACCTTCTGGAAGGATTTAAAGCTCAGATGAACTGTGTTAGGTCCCAAAAAATTGGAAGAAATGTTTTTGTTTTTACCCTAAACAGATTTTAGCTTGGCTTTTAGTTGCCAGCTACCTGAGTTTGTCAGAAGTTCTGACTGACCCCAAAATATTAAGCACAATGTTACTGTCCTGAGAGATGCCTTCTGGTTTCTTCAGGCATTTCCTTGCATCTTGAGACCACAGCACAAATAGTTTTCCCAGAAGGGCAACCCTCTGGCAGTACTCCCTTTGTTCCAGGTATGAAAGCTACTCCCTCTTCACCACCATCACATATTTTTTTCATTGATAACAAATATACCTGTACACATCCATATTACCAGTTTATTTTAAAATGACACTGGTCTCTTCCAGCTCCTAGGGAATGTCACTTAGGGTCACTTTCTCAGCAACTTCCAAGCACAACCATGCTTGGGGAAGATGCTGGTCTCCATCAGGGCAGCACAGAGCATCCTGAACATTGCCCAAAGCCCATCCCAGCCTTGGGCTGGGTCAGGTGAGTGGTCCTATGCACCAAAAATCATAGAATCATAGAATCATTTAGGTTGGAAGAGACCCCTGGGATCATCAAGTCCAACCATCAGCCCTACTCTACAAGTTCTCCCCTACACCAGATCCCTCAACACCACATCTAATCGACTCTTAAACACAGTCAGGGATGGGGACTCCACCACCTCCCTGGGCAGCTGATTCCACTGACTGACCACTCTCTCTGTGAAATTTTTTTTCCTAATGTCCAGCCTAACCCTACCCTGCTGCAGCTTGCAGCCATTCCCTCTTGTTCTATCACTAATTACCTGTGAGAAGAGACGAGCACCAATCTCTCTACAAGGACCTTTCAAGCAGTTGTAGAGAGTGATGAGGTCTCCCCTCAGCCTCCTCTTCCTCAAACTAAACAACCCCAACTCCCTCAATCGATCCTCATAAGCCTTATTCTCCAGGTCTCTCACCAGCTTTGTTGCCCTCCTCTGTACTCGCTCCAGCACCTCGATATCTCTCTTGTGTTGAGGTGCCCAGAACTGGACACAATACTCAAGGTACTTCTGGACAAAATACTCCCTCTCTTTGGAACCTTGTGCTGGGGCATAGCGCTGCAAAAGCAGTAACAGCTGCAGCAGAAACTAAGATGCAAAAGGTGGAAAAAACAACTGATTGGTCCCAAAGCATGTCCTGGGTGAGCCAAGACAGACAGTCTGATGCCTAAACCGAAATAGCAGTGACAGCTCACCCTTCAGCTGGGCTGACCATGCTTGGTAAATTAGAGAGGGTGTTATTGATTGAAGAGTGCAGAGCAGGTCTTTGGGGTTTCATCAGCAGTAAAGTGAATCCTTAGGAAATGCAGCTCCCTGGCTGAGGGATGCAGAGCGATGCTCAGCGGGGCTTTGCAAACAGCCTCAGATTACAGGAGAGAAACTTCACTGCCAAGCCACGCAGATGAATTGATGACTAAAGAGCAAGACCAATAAGGACTGACTTGGTGCCAGAACATCCTCCTGCTGAGAGAACAAAAGCAAAAAGAGCAAACTAAAAAAAAAAAACAAAGCCAAAACCAACCAAAAAACATCACCACAAAACAAAAAAAACCAAAACCCAAAAAACCCCAAAGAAAGTTTTAGTAATAAGGGACTGAAAAGCATGATACAGTTTAAAAAGTCTTGAAATTCACCTCACTGATCTAATGGGAGATGAGTTTGTTTCTTTGTGAAAATAAATGCTTAAAGAACTCTGCAGCACAAACATTATGGTTTTCACTCAGATACCCCTGTATTTTATATAGGAATCTCAGACTCCTAAATCATGTCTGAGCCCCCTCTTCCCACCAGTGCTTCTTAAAAGGCTTTATGGGAAACTCCCACCTGCCCAAGTCTGGGTCCTCACCCACTTTTTCCCCTTCCTGGAACCCTAACCCCACCGATGGGGTATCCTACTGCATTGGGGCTGGCCTAGTAGTTTATTTCCTTCCCAAGTACAGGGACCAAACAGAACAGGGGAATGTAATGCACTGACATTTTCCTCTTTAACCATATATTCAAACTTGAGTGCTTGCTCTTCAGCATCCTCTCCTACATCTCTCCATCTCCCTCTGCTGTAATCCATCTCACTCAAATCTGCAAGCCTTGGGATAAAAAAGTAACAACTTAAGGAATTAATAACCCTACGCCAAAGAAGCTAAAGCTTCCAACAATGGTTATCAATTATTTATTTGTAACCATCAAATTAGTAAGTGGTCCTTTCACAATACTGCTTTATAACTGTCTGCTATATGTTTTTTATGAAAAAAGCTAAGACAGCCATTATAATAACAGCCCTTAGCACACACTTGCACTTTATGTTTTAAAAACCTTTGACAAGCATTATATTATAATACGTGGTGTATTTTAAACTCACTATTCCTAACAATAATGAATGCATATTAAAATGCATAATGAAAAGAATGCTTATAGAATAGGGATAATATAAAGACTATCACAGCATAGCCTTTATTTTTTATTATATATTCTGAGCAAAGTTTCTCTAAATCCAACCTCAAGCAAATTCTTTTTGGCTCACTTGTTTCTGTCAAATGTGGAAATAATGTGCGAGGTACCTGTGATCAGACATCTCTGCTCTTTAAAAAGTGTAGATCCATGAGGCACCCAGGATTCACATCTGCATCCTTAGGTCCCCTCACTGTCCTCCCAGTCCCCCCACCTCTGCTTCTCTCCCATGTGCCCTCATGGTGTTCACTCGGAAGAGGAGCAGCAAACCCGGATCAGAGCTGATGCCCCTGCATGTAGCAGGTACCCAGGTCTTACACACAACACTTTGATCTATGAAACTATCAAATGATATTTTCCTGTAATTACGTATGCAAAACACTAGGTGCAATTTAGCTCAAAGAATATATTAATGCTAATTAGACTTCATACTGCAAGAGTTTAAATTCTGTCATCAGTCTGTGTTTAACCACTGCTGTCCTGTTGTCATTGCTGATGACTCCCTCATTATAATTTTTAGTGTACAAAAGTGACAATACCACCAACCCAGAAGACCCAAAGAAGTACAAAAATCCAATATATCTTTGCATGAAAATTTTCACCAAAATATGGATCTTCAACCATTTGAGAAGAATCAAATACTCCTTTGATTTGCTTTAAATGGATAGGGGTTTATCCATTGAACTCCCTTTAAATTAACAGCTGAGTGAATGTACATTTAACAGGTAAATTTATCATCAGCTACAGTCCTGCTTAGTTTCTAAGTAAAATAACGTTGAACAATCCTACGATCAGGCTTTATATTGGCTCCAAACTTTGAAATACTGACAAAAGCCAAGAGCTAATATCATGCTTATTACTTTTCTATATCTTGTGTCCCTCTCTGCCTACAGAGTGTGACCTGAGATCAGAAATACTGTTATTTACTATTATCTGTATAGTGGTAGCATTTGGAGGTCAAGCAATCTCATCTCGTCTTGAGCAGGCTGGCAGGCCTGCCTTGACCATGGCTTCTACGTGTTTGAACAGTCAGCTCTGGCTGCAGCTTTGCTCCACTCTGAAACCCATGCACCAAGGGGCTCTGGACTGTTTCCAGTCCAAGGCTGCACTTTGTTGCTTTCTTAGGCCTCATCAAGACTAGAATTGCCACTTCCTCATTAGCATCCATATCCAAAATCTTAATTGCAACAGCTGCTATTACTTCTTCTATTACATGCAATAGGGTGAATGACCACAGCTTTGATTTTGGGAGTGCTGAGAGCAACCAGCACTTTACAGGATGGGCAATGGTAGAAGTAACACTACAAACCAGACTATTTTACTCCCAGTCTCCTGTGGAAGCTAGAAGACACTTTACTTGTGGTATCCTTAATTTATATACTATTAAAGATTAGATATTAGGAAGAAGTTCTTAACTGTGAGGGTGGTGAGGCACTGGAACAGGTTGCCCAGAGAGAGGGTGCCCCATCCCTCAAAGTGTTCAAGGCCAGGCTGGATGGGACTTTGAGCAACCTGTTTAGTGGGAGGTGTCCCTGCCCATGGTTGGAATGAGATGATCTTCAAGGTTCCTTCCAACCCAAATCATTCTGTGATTCTAAATTTTATGTTATCTATCCAAGAATTCACTCTCTCTGTGTAAACAAATTTTGCTTGAGAAATTGATGAATATCAGCATTTTGTGGATGAAATTTAAACAACGTTGGAAGTAGGGGCATAAATATCCATGAGAGCTTTAATCTGTAAAGTTTATTAAGGCTTTTATTTCTTGTAACCCATGGAATATCAGAGGAATTAATTTGTTTTCTGCTGAATTGCTGTGAATGTATACCACTATTGTTGAGTGGCTTCAGAAAGAGCTTATTTTTCTTTATTTTTTTTTTTAACTTTCTGATGAGCTCCCACTGGCTGAAGTGATACAGTACATGGTTAAAATACATATAACATCTACATTTGTAAACTTTATGTGAGGTTTCCTGAAATTTGCATATATCTAGCTGATTATTAGCATTATTCAGAGGAGAAATAACATTCAGTTGGTTCAGTTCTGTTCAAAAGCAAATAAATTAATCTCAGGGTTTTCTGCTACTGGAGAAAAACATCTGGGCAACCATGGCTTTCAGAGACTATTCTAGCTAAAAGAAGACAAAATATACCTCAAAGAGGAACAATATTCAATGTTACAGTGAAACTTTTTGATTAATAGAAGAGGACCATATGAGACCGCTTTCATAGCTTTTATAATTTCAGATATAGCCTTGTTCTCCTGGCACACATAAAGCACCAGAGCAGTAAGTCACTCTGTCTTGCTCCTCCTTACACAAAGTTTTGGTCACTGGGATTGTCACCATAATTTTAGTTACCACAGTAATGAGTTTTTAAAGAGTCTGCAGTGTGTAAAGCTGGTATCAGGGTCTTTCCCTCCTCTGACTTGCATCTAGTAATTTAATTTTTCTACTTAGGTGTTCATGCTGTGCTTTTGTTTTCAGAAAAGCTAATGAAATTAAGTGCCTTCTTAGAAATGCTTCAGTGTCTTCCAGAATAAGATTAAATGAATGAAAGAATATTTTTAACATATAAAATAGCACAGCTGGGAGGGATAAATGAAGAGAAGAGGCGTGTTTGTACATGACTGTTGACTTCCTATAGAAGCAAATGCACTTGGACTCCAGGTTGGTTACCATCTTAGCTCAAATGGCAGTTTTAAATACTATAATTATTTCCCAAGCTTAGAACAGTCGTATACTACAGAAACTGAAAAATCTTGGCATGTTTTATGGGATAAATTCTGGCCTTATAATCCTGCCACAGGATATGGTGTGAAAAAAACAGAGAAAGGAAGCAGCATTTACTGCCTCTTGTGATCTTGCAGACCTTTCGCTTTCTCTTCTGTAGTCAGTATATGCCCACCTGTATCTTTGCAGCCCACACAAAGAAACCAGCAGTGTTAGTTTCTCTTGAGTTCAGCAGCCTCGAGTGTCAAGGTACCTTTAGCTGTGGGCTGTAAGTATGAGCAGAAGGCATCACACCCCAGTTAGATCCTTCCCTTCATTGAAGCACCTAGACGATCTGGATCAGCAGCAAGAGAAACTTGAGAAGACGAACCCATACTCCACTGCATAAGTGTTGGTGTCCAATATTAAGTGTGCAAAGTCTGAGATTAATCAATGCCAAGTGCATGAGTAGTCTCCCTACCTGTCTCACTGGACCCTATCAATGCCTGGTGAACAGAAACACATGCGGTGCTGGTACATTCATTTCTGTCTTGAACTAAGAGGCTGTAGTCCAGGTGCACGCAAGGACCACAGAAGCCTGTCTGAATGCACTTATGAGTTATTTGTCCAAGACCACACAGCAAAACAGAGCAGGATGAGGACCAGCACTGCCCTGCACTGCAGGCTCCAGAACCCCGAGTACCCTGCGAGTCCACTGCCTTCTCCACCACCCAGCCCTGGGAATGGCAAGGGTAGTTATGACCAGAACCCCTCCTGGTTTCTGCATGAAAAAAATCAACTCACAACACCATGTAGAGAGATTCAAAATCTTGGTCCCCTTCCCATGCACCTGGAATCAGCTCCACTGATGTGTGACTAAGATCACAACCTGGGCTGCTTTTTCAGTTTCAGAAGTCTGTAGCTGGCATGTAACTGAAGGGGAAATAATTAAAGCCATAGGCAGGCTGGGTCAGAAGAAAAATCATCATTCTGAGCAGCAGGAGACTGCTGCAGGAGCTGTCTCAAAAAGTTCTTTAAAAATTACAAGCTCTGGGAGCAGGTAAAGCAGTGAGCCAGTGACCCATGCCATGACTGAAAGAGAAAAATAGGGATCCTGTTGTCATTGCCAGTGAGCCATGGAGCCACCAGGAAGATACATGGAGTGGCTGGAGGTAGATGTTCTGTCCCCTTTCCTTTCCCCTGAGGGAGCTGAAGGCTGTCTATCTACCTACTGTTTTCACGGCAGCACAGACAAGCAGTCTCTTGCTGCACAAGGTGCTTCAGGTCTAAGGTCTGGACATGGGACTCTCCAGACAGACAGATGCAAGAGGAGATATGCAGGGGGAATTCTTATATTTCCAACACAGCCTAAACCTGAGGCTTCAGAACTGTATAGACAAAAAAAAAAAAATAAAAAAATCATCATCTGAGAATAGTGACAATATTCAGTTTTGTTGCTGGTGTGCTGGACAGGAATCCTTGCTCTGTCTTACTTGGCACACACATCCAAATCTCAGGCACCTCAGTCACTAGTGAAGGGTTGTTGGAGAGTAATCTCACCTGTAGAGACAAAAGTAATTTTTTATACCTACGGGTCAGGGTAAGAACTAAAGGAAAATAAGTCAATGTTAGAAATAGTTTAAAATGTCTGTATCACTAGCACAGTTAATTTTTTCTATCTGGACCCTGTATTGCTTGTTCTGGTTTTAGATCTTTGTCCTTTCACCAAACACAAAAGTGTTATTTCGGGTATATATAAACATAAAAAATTGGCAGGAATATTAGTAAACTAAATTTAAAAAATAATAACAAAAATATGTATTGGCTAATAATTTAGTACACTTTGATGAATAAGAAGCCAAGAACTACAGTACCACAACTTGAATGATAGAAAACAACAACAATAGTTCAATAAGGATTTATTTTGGGGAAAAGTGTAATGTCTTTACTTTAATTCAGGTGATAACTTTGCGTTTTGATATACCTTTCTTTTTATATATTTTTTAAGTCAATGTTTCTGGGATTTGTACAAAGAACATGTCAAAGCAGTCAAGCAAGCTCATAGAGGTCCAGCCTCCGTGGAGTTACTGCTGTAGCCTACCAAAAGTACACTGGTACAGTTTAGAGCTATCACGTGCCTTTAATAGTGTTGCCTTTGTAAAGTGATTTGACATGAAAAATGTTGTGTTAATCCATTTAACTTGGCATGGTTGATGGATTGAGACAGTCAGTCTTCTGTCAGAGGGACTAGCGATAACTAGAAAGTGGTAAAACTGAAGACTTCACTCATTACTGAGTTGGGATCAATATGAACAAGTGACCTCAGGGGAAAAAGCTCCAGTATACACCTGCCATTGAAAGCTTGTGAATTTTTTGAACTATTTTATTCTATTTGCTGGTGAAAAAAGTAACAATCTTACTCATATGTTCAACTTATCTTCTGGGAATTCAGTCCTTATGGACAATACTGTATCACTTGTTGTTCTTAACCAATTTATAGAGTTTAAAAAGTTATTTCAACTTAAGAGTAATGGATATGCTAAGTCAAATTCTTCTTTCATCTGCAATGTCATTTGCTGAGGACTTTGTTTCCATTTCAATACAGCATGTCCAAACCTTAAAAGTTGACTAAATAGCACTCTGACATTTTCTTGGTTCCAAATGTCAGGTCCTTCATAGTTTATGTGACCATAACAAGGTACATGAATATACCTTGTAACAAGAAACCCAGCATCTCACTACAATGTATACACATATGTGTATGTGTAAATTATGAACAAGCAAAAAATAGTAAAATCATAAAAAGCCACTGAAATAGTAATTCCACGAAAAATTAGATTCTACGCAATTATGGGTTTCTTGTTGTGGCACCAACAGAACTCTTTCAATAAGTTGTGAAGGACAACTTGGACCAGAGATTATAAACCGAACCACAAATTAATTTTCTGTAGCTCTTCTGCTAACATTAAGAAATAGCTGCCAAACAGAATAATTTCACAGACTTCAATATTGGGAACCTGGCTCAAGAAATCTGTCTTCCAGACTGAGCAATGAGAATAAATCAGTCAGTTTGTGGATGACTGCTCCTTGCAGGGTTCCGGGTTCCTTACAGGTATCTCTCTTGCTTGCCACCCATCTGAATCACTGGTGCCCATGGAACTGCACATACATAAAAGTATATGAGAAGTGAATCATTCTCAGTATGCAGCAATTAGCCCACCATCCTGACACTGCCAAACCATCTTTCTCAGTTGCCCTTTGAATCTTCTTGACTGTGATGTGTTTAGTTTTGCTCTGTTCTACTGATTAATAGCAAATCTTTAAAAAATAATATCTTTTTAATAGCATCTTTCATTGGGAGACCTCTCAAATAGCCTAGCGTGCAAGAAAGAACACTGGGGAGTGTGATGGAGAGGTCTCATCAGAGACACCAAGATAGGTCCTGCCCTCCAAGTGCCACCTGTTTTTCCCACCACAAAGCTGGCCCTCCATATACCTTGGGTGATTTTTGGAAAAAACAGTAATGTTTTCCAAGCTAGCAAAACCTGAAAAGCATGAAAAAAATCTGAGGTTAAAATTAATCAGACTGGCAAAATATAGCATATTGTACTCATACCACAACTTACATATGGCTAAGTGTTGTATTACCTTCTCTGTGTTGGCTAGCCCTGGATAATAGTCTTGCTTGTAGTGGGCTGGAAAGCATAACCCAGAAATCTAGTATAACATAAATAATCTGCCTTTCACGGACAAATCTATCTCTCCAAATATCTGGAGAAGACACCTTCTCTTACCACTCCTGTTTATACTTCAGCAGAGCTTAGAACTTCCAAGCCTCAAAGGTGTAACATAAGAAGAGCTTGTCTGTCAAGCTTCCTCCGATCTGAAACACAGTCAAAAAGTAATAGCAAAAAAGAATTGCATTTTGATACATACACATAAAATTGGATAAGAAAACATAAATATCCATATTCTGATTTCTCTTTTATAAACCAGAGGAGAAACTATAGAGGAGAACCTAAGAAGGCAGGAATAAGAGAACTGTAGTTCATAAGCGGTCTGAAGCATGGCTGCATAACATAGCTTATATTATGTGCTTGCTTTAGGGTAAGAGTGTAGAAAACTGCAAAACTCCACTTTCTACAAGGAGATAAGCATGTTCAGTGAAGAGTTATTTGCCTCTCTATCGGTCATATGCTTTAGCATCCTTGACTGCAGTCAAGGAATGCCAAAGGCAAAGGATCTGATGTTAATGTCGATGAAAAACTCTTCTCATGTATCACAAAGTGCATGTTTAGTACTTCCCAGAATCAGATCCAACTTATTTAAACACTGTCTCAACCAAAAAAAGCCCGTGAATATTGCATCTGCCATTAGCATAGCTATTTTGGAAAGAAAAAATGCTCTTGTCCCTTTTGTGTATTTTTGGTGTCTCGGGCTAAAGCTAAGCTGTGATTATTTACCTTTAGTATTATCAGACTCTCAATAGAAAAGGAATCCACTTCCTTCCCCCCACCCCGTGTTTTGAATGTGAATAAATCAGAGAAAAAGGCAGGAACAGCTGCTAATTCTTCATTCTTGATCGGTGACAGAAATTACATTTCATTATAAGGTTGAGATGAAAAGCTGGTCTTCTCAGAGTATATGTTCCTAGGCTGGCTTCTGTCGTCGCATACTCAGGATCCGATACATTATCAGAATTATTCTCTCTCCATGCTGATGTCCTAACATTTTATGTTGTTACTCTCTGAATAATTAGCTAAGGTTATCACATAGTTCATAGATTTCCTCTGATTCCGATGAAACAGGAATACTGCTGGAAAAGACAATGATACCCCTCAGGGACAAAAAGAAGCAGCAGTCATTGACCTTAGAAATGGTAAAATTATCAAAAAACCTCCCACTTCTTTGAATTACGACGAGCTTTCTTTCCTTAAACTGATTTATGTTTTCCTCGGCTCAGAATTTACTGCTGTATTAAAAGAAAAAAAAAAAAAAAGAAGGGGCCTTTTGAAGAGATAGAGACTACCTGTGGGGGTATTTGAACAGGGTGCCCAGAGAGGGGGTAGATGCCCCATCCCTGGAAACATTCAAGGTCAGGTTCGATGGGGCTCTGAGCAACCTGATCTAGTTGAAGATGTCCCTGCTTATTGTAGGGGAGGGGTGTACTGGATGACCTTTAAAAGTCCTTCCAACCCCAACTATTCTATGATTCTATGACTCTATTTCATCTGAAACATATAATTAGATGGGCTGCAGTAGCTGTGATACATTCCCTCAGTAAGAGGCAGCTCTGCATGAGATATGTCCTGTGGTTGGGGTTTGTTTTCCCATTTCACTGCCTGCTCCGCAGCCAGCTCTGTAGGCTACAGACAGCAGGCCCCTGATGAGATTCACCTCTACTATCATTGCTTTTGCTATTTAGTGGGGATGAGAGTCATCTTTTTACTGAATCATTTATCTTTCTGATGGAGGTCCTGATTTTCATTTATACTTAAGCCACTTTGGAGCATTCTGGCAGTGTAACGAGGCTTTAAAATCAGCTCTGATCACATTGGTAGTCACTTTAAAGCACTTCTGTTCTGACAGAGTGGTATTAAATGGTTGTAGGGTACATGGGCATCAAATTTGTAATGTTTTGATTAACTAACAGCTATAGACCTATCTTTTTATAATGACATTGATATTAAGACATCACAGGTAGGAATAGTGGGGTAAGCCACCCTCCAGTATATCCACTACTTGTAAGTACTCTGATACAGGTGCAATAGCAGCCAAGAGTGTGCCTGTGAAAAGACCTAATACAAAATTATGCCTTGAATGGCACTTTGCATGTGTATTAAAAGGAGAGAAACTCTGATCTGGGAATCTATCGATAAGCGTTACAGAGAATAGTGTTGGCTCATTAATTATGTGAATACAGCAATGAAACTGAGGAGATGCACTATGTTGTTAAGACCAGACTTTGGAATTTGGAAGCCATATCCAGGCTGTCAGCTGCATGCAGAAGAACGCACATATATATAATATAAGCACAACAACCAATTTCTTATACCAGTAAAGGGCCTAGGTATCAATGGAAAGCAGTAGTACTGGTTCGTGCAGTGATATGCTTTTGGGAGAGGTTGGGGGTTGCAGGGAGACTAAAGGTACAGAACAAAACTTGAATTTGGAAATCCTCATTTGGCACGTAGAGCTTTTCTGGCCCCACAGTGAGATCCACATGGGCACAAAGCCCTTTCCAGATTGCAGTTCCCTGACCCTGACCTAAGTAATAATAATAAAAAAAAAGTATTTGGGAGTGTCTTACGTGAAGTGAGTGCCCAAGGTCCCATTACAGACAGCGGAGAACTCGGGCTCAGCTCAGTGCCGCCTGAGATGCCCTTATGCATCCTGCCTGCTTTCCAGTTATCAGGTAAGAAATGTGCAGGGTTCCTGTGGGCCCTTGTCATATCTAGCAGCACCATATGGTGTCTCAGGTACCCTAGGACATCAATAATGTCATGGATGGCTCTCTGTGGGCAACTAAATCAAGCCCAAGATGCCACAATTTACAGGTTTAATCAGATTTTACCAGTACTTACGTAAACCAAAAATCATTTTACTGGGACAGGCAAACTAGACCATGTGAAACCAGAGCAAGAAAAAGCATGGTCCTCCTCACAAAAAGAAAGGTGCCATTGGGCATCAGAACAACCACACATTCACAGAGGCACAGATACACACCCACACACCACTTTGTAACTGCTCTGCCTAGTGAAGCTTCAAGTGGAGCTTACATCTTTGTAAGACCAGAAGTCATTAGCCTCAAGACATAACTCTCTAAAAACACAAGGGTTTTTTTGCAGTTCCAGTACTTGTAGAATTATTTATTTATCATAAGGTATGTATGAATTTCATTGCCTTTAAAATCAAGTGCAACTTTCTCATGTGGCTCTCTATTACAGGGTTTGCTGTTGGCTATTCATTCAACCTGATTCCCCGAAGAAGCAGCAGCCTGTGGACACGAGATGACATCACCAGCTGACCCTGGACATCATCTGTGTACTTAACGTACCTCTCACTGCAGTTGTGTCCTAAACAAGGAGGTGACTTACAAACATTAAAAAGACTCTATGACAAATGTTAACTATTAACGGACAGAACTGATCCATGCCAGCGCTTCATATCACGTGTAAGTAGTGCACGAGGCGCTTATCCTTTTATTAGCATGTGAATATAATAATATTATACAAGTGACATTTAGGGAAATTAATAGCCTGTTATTCCATAGGGCTCTCATTAAAGATAACCTCTCCTGAGGTTGCTTGATGCCAAAGTTCCTAAGTAGATTAGTAGGAAGCATGGAGAGAATGAATGAACTTTGCAGTGACTACTCTTAATAATGACTGCGGGTAATTAAAAAGATTAGAGGTATCTGGAGAATTCTAGGTCTAATAGTGGTCTAACAGTATTTTAAAAACATCTAACGATGGAGTGAATTGAACTTTAAAAATCATTTAGCTGGTCCTTGCATTAACAAGTAGCTTTTATGTGATGGAGGAATTTAAATATTGGCTCAATAAGTCTTTAAAGACTTTTCCTATTTTCAGTGTTGGCCATTATTAAAAACTAATGTTTATGTAAATTGTAGTGCAGGAACCTTTTCAGTATTGGAAAATGTTACCCTGCAAAGTCATTAGCTTTCAGCCACTGTGTTGACAAAAAGTACAAGACAAAATACATGCTGAAGGCTGTGCTACACACTGAGTACAATCCAGGTGCTAAGATGACATGGTCAGGTTCAGGAAGGCATTGCTTCTCGCTGCTTTCCCCCAGGAGCTCAGCGAAGAACGAGGGAAGAGCCAGAATTTCTGGGGAAAGGACTATCTGCCCAAATAGAAAATGGCTTTATTTTTATCCTGACTCTTAGCAGATCTGCCTTCTCTATACGTAGATGTTTAAAGTGAAGATCTCGTCAGGACAGATGAAGATCTGTTTCTATAGGGTGGGATTTACATCATTTAACTGATGTGTGCCTTTATCTTACGAGTGCAACGAATCAACCTTTTCTGGGGAAGTCCCCTGGTTCCCTAAATACTCAAAATGAGAAAGGTAAATGGATTTAAGACCATCAGAAAAGTTAATGTACACCTAACTCGTGCTCAAATTTAGATAAATAAGAACTCCCTCTGGAGGTTTTCATAGTGACCTACCACTTTCCATTGACAACTAAGTGAATTTAAGCATTTCAAAAAGACTCATCTTCAGAGCCTTAAAACATGGCACTGTTTGATGCATAATTTGGGGGAGCTGTATCCAACCATGCATTTCAATATATAAATTACAGTGTCTTGGTAAGAACAAAAAAGAGCCAGCTATAGATAATAACCACAAAGATAAAGGGACAAAATTGGATAAAACATTTCTTTGTTGATTAATTTTGTAACAGCAGAAGAAGTTTTACATTTTCCATTGTGGAAGTCAACAGAAGGCTGGGATTATATTGGTTTCTTCTCAAACTGTGGTATGCCTGGAAGGAATACTATAGCAGAAAAGACATAGTGAAGCCAAGCAGACAGAATCCACTCCACACATTTGCAGTGGAGATAGCAACTCTTTTGGCAGACTTTCCAGCAGAGCAGAGGTATCAGGAGGTGCTTATTCCACCACCTACAGTCTCTTTGCAGGTAGAGGGAATCATACCAAGAATAATCATAACAGTAATAATAATAATAAAAAAAATAATAATAGAATCATAGAATGGTTAGAGTTGGAAGGGACCTTAACAGCCATCAAGCTCCAACCCCCAGGCCACTGGCAAAGACACCTCCCACTAGAGCAGGTTGCTCAAGGCCCCATCCAGCCTGGCCTTAAACACTTCCAGGGATGGGGCATCCACAACTTCCCTGGGCAACCTGTTCCAGTGCCTCACCACCCTCACAGGAAAGAATTTATATCTAGTATCTAATTTAAATCTCCCCTATTATTAATAATAACAATAACATGTGATTTCCTATACTTTTCTGTATTCTAAGACAGAAAAGCCATTAAATCCACTGAAATCATACTGCCTCATAGACAGCTTAAGTGCAGCAGGAATGGCACCAAGCTCTGGAGGCCCAACTGGACCAAGCATCAGTCAAGCCCAGTTACCCTGAGATGCCCTTTCCAGGCCAGAACCTCAGAAGCAACTAAGAAGCAACTATATTCTTCCAGAGCTCTCTCAAGGCCTTCAACCTGCCACTCTTAGTAGATGACCTAGCTGGCTGCACTGAATTAAAAAAAAAGGTTTTGAAAGGACTTCGTGTTCTCACTGTCTGAAGACTCTCCATGCAATTTTCTGTTTTGCTGTTCCTTCATCTTTTTTTCAAACCTTCTCCAAAGAGAACTTTTCTGTCATTCTCCTTCTCTGTTTAATGCTCTGGTGGAACAGTTTATCTTTGCAAAACATTCTGAGATGCATTTTGCATGAAAGATACTGTCCTGAGGAAGGGCCAGCTCATACTGTGCTGTTTGCACAGAAAGCCAGAAGGAGGAAGAGCAATAAAAGAGCAACTTAATTACTTTGGAGCTGCAGTGCTTCCCACTACCACGGCCTCTGCATGAGGTCCTGACGCAGCCACCAGAGTTGACTGCAAGAGGCATGATCTTGCTGAGAACTCCCTTGGTGCTGCTTTACTCAATGTCACTGAGCAGCTCACGGCAAATGAACAAAGAGTGGCAGGACATCAGTGATGTAACCAGAGCTAAAAAAACTTTAGGAGATATCAGTGACCTCCAAGAAGCACAGAAACCTTTCTGCCCCATTCTCCTCTGCTGAACAAATGCACCCTCTTTTAGCAGCACTGTTCCCCTTACCTTGAGAAAAGAGCGAAAATTCAGAGCACAGATGCAAAAATGAATTCCACTCATTGCCTAAGTAGTGGTATCTTTTTGTAGCTACAAGCTATAATGATATGACCTAGCCTACATTAGGTAGCTTGAGATTGTGAGATGTACTGCATAGAGCTGGACCTGACTTCTGAGTTTCTCCCAGAGCCAAGATTTACCAGTGAGTATGCCTGATGCTGTGGAGTAAGCACATCCATCAGTAGGAAAGACTTCGGAATTTCCTCATTCCTCAGTGGATTAGACTTTGAACTAAAATCCACTAATGTGAGAAAAGTCCAAGGGATCACAAATTATTTTCTTTAGAAAGCACTGATTTTTTTGGTTGGTGCTAGCAACTGCATGCCCGGCTTAGCAGCCACTTCAGTTCTGTTCCATTTGCTTTTCCTTCTCTTCTCCCTCCAGCTTGACCTCAGGGAGAAATTCTTGCTGTCTGTCGTGGCTTGCAATTCCACTGCTGAAATAATTGAGCTATAAGAGACTCACTTCTCCTGGCTTCTTTCTTCTTTCAGTATTCAAACATTTTTGGTTTACCACTTTGCTTCTCCCATCTCCTTAGAGTTTTTTGCCTGGGCCCCTCTCTATATGACAAAATCAAGGTTGAGAACTTTAATCTATCATCTGTCTTTGTTTACATCCAGTAATGTCCCAGACACAGGACTTGAACCAAAGAGCCCTCTAGTCTGAGTATATAAATAAGATAGGATACAACAAATTCTCAGGATTTTTTTAATGTTTTCTGCTGGATTCTTCACCTGATTCAATCCAATCATTGCTAGTAGTGTGGTAGGAGCCTACAATATTTCTACAATATTTCTTTCCTTAATATTTCAAGAGGCTTTGTGTGCTATTGAGTCACAATAGCTCATGTAATCAGCAGGTCCACTGTCAAATGTGCCCTTTTCTGCGGTGGCTGCAAGTTGAACTGAGGCAGTGGTCTGCTCTCAGGTTAAGGATACCATAGGAGTAATTGTTACTCTATGCTTTTTGTGTTCATCTACCATGCACAAGACTTTTTTTTCCCAAAGAAGCCAAACCTAAAAACCCCAAACATGAATACCACAAAAACATTGACTTCTTTTTTCATAGATGAAATATGGAGAGGGCATTTTTGCTACTTGAATGTCAAACCCATTTCTTTTGTACAGCGCAGCTTTCACAGGTTATAATCAAGGAAGAATTTAGTTAATTCTTTTCCCTTTAAGATCTGTATTTAATTTATTTATTCATGTGTTTTGTTCCTCCAAAACTGACTTTTTTCCATGACATCCCAAGTTACTTTTCTACTGGAACTATATAGACTATATCAAAGAAAGCACATCTCACAGAAGTGCCTCCACAGCACATTACAAACTGCGCAGCTCCCAAAGAGCAATTTAAAATGAAGAACAACCTTTTCCAACATCCTTTTCAGAACTGCACATGGACATTAGCCAGACACAAGACTGAGCTGCAGAGGGTGCATTAAACTTCCCATCTGCTCTTCACAGTGTTTATCACTGATTTATAACCCACAGTAAAGTCATTTGGCCAAAAAAAATCATAGTGGATGAGACAAGTGCACCAGAAGACAGCTGAACATTTCCTCCCACCGTGTCCACGGAAGGAAACATGTCCCATCCAGTCAGTATTTTCCCAATATTTGATTCCAGAGTATGTGATACCTGTACGTAAGTCATTCTCTAAAGGAACAAGCAAAGCCAGATTTTGTTCTCATTTATGCTGCTTTATAGGCATTATCTCAGCTGGTCTTGGCATGACTATTAATTCAGTCTTGTGTAAATGATGTCGAAGTATCCTTGAGGGCCTTAGCAGCTTTCCTGAAAACTTGGAAGAGTTTTCAGAAGGACACCTGCAAGTTTCCACTTCTCAGGGAACTTGCTTTTCTAATCCACTCCTTTGCCGCGCTCAGCCCCCAGTTGTGGTGCTACCAACTGCCCCTCTGCTGACTCTGTCCTGGAGGAGCCTGCATTTCCAATGGGCTGCTCTGCACAGTTAGGTGTAGAATCATAGAATGGTTAGAGTTGGAAGGGACCTTGAAGATCACCCAGTTCCAACAACCCTCTGACACAGGGTAGGGACACCTCCCACTAGAGCAGGTTGCTAAAAGCCCCATCCAGCCTGGCCTTGAACACCTCCAGGGATGGGGCAGCCACGACTTTTCTGGGCAAAGACTTCACCCGGTCTGTCTTTGGGAAAGGATCAGCCTTTGCAGCTCGGGAGCGACACGTTTCAGCAGTATTTGCTACAGGACGGCCGTGGGATGGCAAGACCCAGGTGTCAGTGTGGGTTCGTATGATGCCCGATAAATCCCGGTGGATAAATCCCGGAGGCGGGAGGGGGCTCGTCCCCCCGCAAGNGGCGGGACGGCAGCGGGAGCCGGGCACGGGGAGACGGAGCTGCAGCCAGAGGAGCCGGGCACGGGCAGAGGGAGCTGCAGCCGGACCTGGGCAGGGTGAGCGGGGCTGGCGGCGGAAGGAAGGGAGGTGGGGAAAGAGGATGCCGCGCTGGCCGTTACGCCGGAGCCGAAGCATTTCGGTGAGATCTGTCTTTCTACCTCTTTAAGGGGGAGGTCGGCAACTTCGGGTTTGGGGTGTTTTTTTCTCCCTTGTGCTTTATTAGNAGGAGCCTGCATTTCCAATGGGCTGCTCTGCACAGTTAGGTGTAGAATCATAGAATGGTTAGAGTTGGAAGGGACCTTGAAGATCACCCAGTTCCAACAACCCTCTGACACAGGGTAGGGACACCTCCCACTAGAGCAGGTTGCTAAAAGCCCCATCCAGCCTGGCCTTGAACACCTCCAGGGATGGGGCAGCCACGACTTTTCTGGGCAAAGACTTCACCCGGTCTGTCTTTGGGAAAGGATCAGCCTTTGCAGCTCGGGAGCGACACGTTTCAGCAGTATTTGCTACGGGACGGCCGTGGGATGGCAAGACCCAGGTGTCAGTGTGGGTTCGTATGATGCCCGATAAATCCCGGTGGATAAATCCCGGAGGCGGGAGGGGGCTCGTCCCCCCGCAAGGTGAAAGAAGCATTTGCCAGGACTCACACACTTAAGCTGACAGCCTGTTCCCCAGTCTCCACGACCCCGGGACCCAGCCGCCCTGGCTCGCTCGGGCCCCAGCAGCCGCACAGCTCCCCGGGGCTGGGGTCGGGNGATGCCGCGCTGGCCGTTACGCCGGAGCCGAAGCATTTCGGTGAGATCTGTCTTTCTACCTCTTTAAGGGGGAGGTCGGCAACTTCGGGTTTGGGGTGTTTTTTTCTCCCTTGTGCTTTATTAGTCCTCCCGGTTTTAAGTTAAGTCTGGGGTGGGAAGGTCCGGAGCGGTGCGCCGAGACGTGTCGCTCGCCTTCCCGCAGCCCCGGACGCCGCTGCTCATCGCTGCCCGGTGCGGAGCGGTGCCTTCCCGTGCTGAAGAGGGTTTCCCGAGCGGGTTTTGATGCCGCTGTTCCCTCCGCGCCTCGCCGCCTGCTGCTGCTGCTCCGGCAGAACCTACTGAATGTTTTGTCTTTCGTGTGTCGTAATCAAGGGCAGCTGATTTTCACATGCCTTTAGTCTAGGTATGTGTTAGGCCTGTGCTTGATTGTTCCCAAATGCGTTTTGGAAAGAACCTGGTTTTGTCCTTACTGACTTCGTGGGTTGTCAAAGTACTTGAATTGAATGAATGCTGCTTCGTTTTGGAGAATTTGCTTTTGCTGGAGGCAGAGAGGGGTGCGCTCTGGGAGAGTGTGGGGAGAGTGCCTGGGGGTGCACTGCTTCTGGAAGGAAAGGATGCTGAGAGAAGGGAGGCACAGGTTGGTTTCCATTTCTGAAAGATGCTGCAGACTCGGGGTTTGATAGTGCATAGTGTTGGGTCATCACTGTGTAAGCACATTTTTGGCTCTGTAGGTATAAGCGTAGATTGCCACCCGTGTGCTCTTTCACATTGTTCACAGGAAGATGACAGGAAAGGAATTGCTCCCTCTGCAAATAAATTGTAAAATGCCTAGCCAACGTACTGGGAGAAGAGCTCAGCTTAGACAGCACAATGTGGAAAAAGAGAACCAGCATGGATCCACAAACATGTGCCCTTTCCAAACACTTCAGTCTAGCTAAAAGCTGCAGGCTATTACACTATCATCTCAGCAGAGGTAACGAAGTTCGGGAGAGAAAGCAAGTGAAGCAACTCTTCCTACCCTTGCAAATGCTAAACAGTTAGAGGGAAATTGTGAAAATAGTGATGAAGAGCTGAGCATTTGTCACGTTGATGAACATTTATATAAGGAAAGACAATTAGGAATGCACACTGAGTATTATGAAATTTAGTTCTCCGGTAATTATAGGAGAACGGAAGAAAGATGAATAGAAGAATAGTATAAAATCTGCACCATATAGAATGTACATAGTGCTGGCAATTTTATTCTGATAAGGGATCCAGCTGGAGGCCTGATATCTGTTTCCTTATGATTTTGCTTTTTACAGTCACTTTGACCCTTCTCTGACTTCTCTGTGCCTGAACAGACTGAAACGAAGGGCAACCTGAAACCACCAGCCTCCTTCTCCTTCCTGTAATGCCTAGAAGGGCTTGTCCACCTTAAGTGTGGTTGCTGCTGGTTCTAGCTAGGTACTAGCTGACTTCCTTCCCCACCTCTTCCTCGGACCGGGTCATCCACCTCACCCAAGGTGGAGGGAGGAGAGGCAGGCATGTCATCCCCATCTCCCTCATGTTTCCCCAGCTTTCCTCTGCTCCGGCATGCAGGTTTGCCTGCCTGCAGATTGCTGCTTGCTATATCCAGTACGTGTGCATTGCTGTCAATAGGAGAGATGCTGTAAGACCTTGAACTGGTGGGGAAGGGGGCCTGAGCTATTTCAGCATGCAAATCTACTCTAGTACTATCACCAAGTAGGTATGTGAATATATTTGGCTTAGGAAGTTATTGCTGTTTGCAGTTTGTTAACCTTTTCAGATGTAAAAAGCTGACCGGGATAGCTTGTGTCTGCCAAGTGTCTTGGTTCATAATTGGGTCTTACTGGTGCAGCGCAAATTATAAATGGTATTCTGTAAATTCTGCATCAGAGGCAGGAAGCAGTGCAGTTTTCCTCCTGGCTCCCCATCTATGCAGAAGCAGAAGAGGAATTAGCTCAACGATAGAGTACACCCAGAAGTTACTGAAAAATGTGGTGTTTCTGATAGGTTTGAGACTTGGAATTCAAAGAAAAGTCAAGACGTTTTCACCTCTACCTCCTGCCCTCTCTTGCAAGCACTCCTCTCCTTGTGTCTTCATGACTGTGGTTACCTCCTTTTCCTGGTGTGCATGGAGGAAATCCTGTTACAGCATAAGTCGATCCATGGTGCTGCTGCAAAAACCTTAGCCTGACGCTTCAGCTGCATCTCCCCTCTCTGTCAGTCCTTCTGCTGCTCCCCCTTCTCCCCTGCATTGGACACGTCAGTCACAGGCTTCAAGTGTCCTTGATAGTCTCCCTGTACATGATGTACCACCTCTCTTGCTTTAGCAAGACATACCCCCCGGGCTTTGATCAGCCCATGGCGTGTCTCCCTCAAGCTACCACCTTCATGTTTCCCTGATCTTTGCCTTGTGCTTTCGTGGAGCTTTGTATAGGCACCTTGTCCATCATTTCATTAATTTCCCGATATGATATGTCGCAGCACGTTTGCTTTTCCTGTGATGCCTTCAGCGGTTGTCTGGTAAGATGCTGAGACGAGCCTTCACCCGTGCTGCCACCATCCCTGTCACTGGAGTTAGTCTGGCTCTGGATTTGAGCACAACCGTGTCCTCTAAAGCTAGGACACCTGCAAGGCAGTGTCACAAAGATCACTCTATCTAGAACCAGCAGAAGCTCTCCTTCCATAGACCATGTTATCCTCACTTGCTCTTTTTGGCATTTCAGGTGCAACCCTGCCCCCTTATGCTTACACATCACAGCATGGTTCGCAGCAACTCCCTTTGCAATCGTGGTGTATCCTTGCATAACTTATTGCAGACTGTTTTGCAAACTGCGACAAGAGGCAAATACTATGTGCTCAAATACAGATATGGTAATGCCACAGTCCCTTTGTCAAGGGAGGGCCTGCAGCCTGCTTTGGTAACATTGGGAATGGTGTGAGGATGGAGATCTTTTCTGGTATACCATTGTGAGGAAACAGAGAATCGAAGAAGGCTGTTTTCTTCCATCTCTTGGTAAAGCAGGCTGAGGAGGCACCTGAGTCGGGAAGCAGAGTTACAGCGATTGGAGACACTGTGAGAACACATCTGTGCCTAAAATTCCCTTGACATTTAAGTTCACAGTATGTAGTTGGTACTGAATCTGCTTTTGGGGGGAGAAAAAAAAAATCTGAAACAAAATGGTGCATTGACAGAGGTTTCTGTTGAATCAGGTGTATAAAATTCTCTCCTAGCTTTGTATTATGCCAAGATTTCTAAAGAGGTTAAAATGAAATCTGCTGGACATCGTAGGGTTTGATATGGACCATATACTTTGTTTTTTATAAAATATATTGAAGCCTGTGTGTTGCCTGAATTTTACAATAGAAAAGTGTTTTCTTTTTACTCTGGACTCCGCTTACTGAGTCACAACCTCATTAGTTAAGCATTAAAAATCCCTTTTATTGGTGAAGTTAAGGGCCATTTACTGGTCAGCACAGGCTCTTGCTGACGTCTGCAGGAAGGGGTCCCAAGACCTGCTGGCATGAGGGGTGGATGAGAGACAGAGGCTTCCAGCTACGTTCCTGCATTCAGCCACCGCATCCAGCATCTGGCAGGATGCTGTACCACGGCACTGGAGGGGGCTTAAATCCATTCACTTCCAGATTTACGCACATTTTGTCCTAAATCTTTATTCTTGGTAGATGAAGGGGACTGATCTTTCAGATGGGTTTTCCTCCTTTAGGTGGAGGGATGCTGAGCCTGAGAGTCTGAGCCCTGCAGGTTGTTAGCTTCACAAGTGAGTGTGATGAACAATGAAAGCAAGCTCTAATAACAAGGACTGCTTGATATTTCATCTGGTAGGTTTTGTTCTGAGTAAATGATGTGGAGGAGCTGGAGCCCCATAAGAAGTCCTGTGCAGTTTCAGGAAGGGTGAATGTGGCTCCACAGCTCTCCATTGTGCTGGCCATTTGGCCCCAGGTGTGGAGCTCAGCGCTGGTTTGCTTGTGTGGAATACAAAAGGTAGTTATTGGCAGCCCATGTTAGTTAGTCAGGCATGAGCTAACAAAGCTTAATTAACTTTTGTTTGTTCTGAGATTAATTGTATCACTGTTGCCTCACACGTGCTGGGTGACGTCTTCTCCCGAGAAGCTTATCGGTGTTGGGATGCTCCACACAGCCACTTGCAGACTTTGCAAGGAGGGGTAGCAGGAAGGGGATGACTCAACTCTGAAAGGAGACAGCAAGACAGAAGCAGTTGAAATATTTTCTTATATTTGTTCCACTGAGGGGAAAGGGACTTTAACTGATTTATTTATTTATTTATGTAACCTTCCTTTCTTTTTGCCCTGTGAAAATGTGCATTTCTAATTAAGCAGCCACACCACCCTACACGACATTTTCTCTTCAAACAAAACTTTGAAATTTGGAGGTTTCAAGCAGCCAAACAAGAAGACATTCCACAAAATGAAGAAATTAAGGAATGCTGATACTGATTCCTCTCTCTCCTCTGGCTAACCTTGCCCTTGACCTCCTCTACAGCTTGCTGTCTCCATGGGCACCCACGGTCTGGTACTTTGGTAGTGAAATATCAATGGCTGTGTCTGACTGTAAAAGTCAATTACTGAGACCTGAAGCTATGAGGCGGAACCAAACCCAATGGTTGTGTGAACCTTCATGTCTCCTCTTCCTGGTTGTCTGTTGTCATTAAACTTTAGGAGCTTGGCTGTCTTTGAGGTTTCTGCCTGGGGTTGAATTTGGCTGAAAGTGGGTTTGGGACAACAACAGGACCAGAAGTTATTGAGTGGGAATAAAGGGAATAAAGCTTGGACTGGACGCTGAGAAATCAAATATGGCCCATCATTATGGTCAAGGAAGAGTGAGGTTTGGGGGTTCGTTGGGTTTTTGGTTGTTTTTTTTAGCAAGCTGTAATTTTTCACAGGAAATTTTCAACCAAAGTGAGAATTAATAATTTTTAGCAAAACAACACAGGAAGGAGACTGACTTCCTTGGTGACTCTGTGCCCTTTGGGTGAGATTCAGACTCATGGTCCCATGGAAGGCAGGATGATGGAGGGTCCTGTTTCCTCATCTGAGGTCCCAGTTGTACAGCAGTGAGACTCCTTTCTCGGCTCACATCCTAAGAGGTACGGAGAACAGATAGGTCCCTGCTGCCCACGTACCTTGTTGGCTATGGGAGTGAGTGCAGTGCCCAAGCCAAATCCTGCTGTGCCAGAACATGGTCAATGCCGGCCTCAGCTGTAGGCTACCACTGCAGCTGAGACTGTGAAAATAGCTGCTAAAGGCATTAGACTGGGATGAATGATGTTCTAGTCCAAATATTTCTGTGTTCTTCAAAGGTAATTAAAAGCTCAGACCTCTCCATCTCATTGTGTATGCTTGTCATTTGAATATGAATGCACACATTTAAAGAGCCTTGAGGATGTATTGTGCTTTGCACTGCATCTCTGGCGTGTTTAATCAGCTCAAGATTTGGTAGGCTCTGTTCTCCTCGCCTCGCCGGGGATAGAGGTGTTGTATTGCATGAAGGTCTAAATGGACAAGAGCAGTGCTCTGTGTATATGCGGGCAGATGAACTAAAGAAGATCCTGCAGAGACAAAAGAGAGCTGGAAAAGAATCAAAATCATTTATATTTGTCTTGTTTGAAGATATGGTCCCTGTTGCAGAGGTCTGTGTCTCTTCCCCAAGAGATCTGCTCTGAAAGAAATTAAGGGAAAGGGTCTCTGCTATGAGCAGACAGAGGGGCAGAGGATTGAGCTCTTTGTGGCACGAAGCAGATTTGCTGTAGAAAAGGTACATGGTGGCTGTTGCATCCCCCTTTCCATCCCAATACCACCACCTGCCTCAGCCTTTGTGCTTATGGGTAATGGTGTACATGCCCTCCCACACAGAGGATGTGCTGGGTCCACCCTTGGGGAACCCAACCTCAGGGTTCACCTGCAGCCTCCCACCTCTTCTTCTATGTGGGGTGGGGGTCAGGAAGCTGTCTGGCACCCTTTGGGTGGAACATCAGTATAATCAATGTTATCAAAACATTTGGGTTTCAACAATGCTGACTTTTAACAGCAGCACTGGATAATTTTCTTTATTGAACTTGGACAGGCTTAAACCATAAGAGATTCAGTGATTGAAGGGATGAAAGCAACACAACAATGCATTAACATTCATCCCCAGAGATCTGCTTCTCTAATGCAGTTCAAACCAAATGTGCTGAAAGGGTAGAGCTCTGAGATCTATAATGATTGTGCAAGCATCTTTTCTTTCCCAGAGGGGAGGATCTTTTTGAAAGTAGCCCTACTTTTGCTTTAATCTGCATTGTCTGGGATTGTTTCTTCATATAGAATCAATTTAATTTGCTTTATTAAAAACAGTTCAGGGGTCCCATTTTAATTTTGGGTATCGAACAAATGTAGCACACAAAAATCTGCCAGATATCCCTGTGCATATACTCTATTCAGCTTGGGGATTTCAGGTAAGTGAACTTAAACTGCAGATTGTCTGAAATAAAGAGAATACATAAATAATAGTGTGTAATCTAGAAAGACCTGATTCCTGGCAGGAGTCTTTAGGGGATAATGTGGAAAGAATTGGAGTGCAGATACGGTGATCTAGTGCTTTAAAGCAGTGCCAGGGGACAGCAGGCTGTCTTGGTCCTGGAGCACTCGCAGAAGAAGAGAAAGGTGTTATCGAGGCATGGCTGTAAAGCAGAGATCAAGAGATAAACATGATTTTTATATTATTCATGCAGTGCTGTAACTGGACAGCAGAAGGATGTGGCTAGCAGAAATAAAACACAAGCCAGAATTCCAGTTCTTTTGTTTTCAAAATTCAGCACTTCTTTCTCCCTGGTTTTTTTATTAATGTAGCTTTAACTAAACTCTTCAGCTTTAATTTGCTTTTTTTATAGGGGCTTTTCTAGGTATGCAGTCACTTTAGATTTGGGCGTGATAACTAACTGCATCCTGCGCGTTGGACATTTGGCTTTCATCCTCATATCTTCCTGCATGTAAGTATTTTTTTCCTCCTCTTTGCTTGTTTTTCTTACTTTTAAGGAGCAGATTCAACTGACAGGCTCTGGGTCTGATCCCAAGTTATGATGTCTTTGCTTTTTATTGATATAAATAACCCTATAATGTGCAGATCCATGGGAAATGTAAATGATACAAACATTTGATCCTATCTGAATCAATCTAAGTATCCTTATGGCTCTGAAGTTCCTTTTCACAGCCACACACAAAACCCCAAACAAAATGTAACTTGATTTTAACCTGCAAACAAGCCATCTGGGCACTTGTCTTCTTAGATTTTAGAAGTCATAAATTTAAATCATATTAAATCATAATAAAAAATGAAATTAAATCATAAATTAAAAGGAAGACTTTGCTTGTGGCAGGAAATAGTTTTCCTTTTCCTTGTGTGCACTGTTTTATTGAGTCAGTTGGTGACTGATCCTATTTCCCAGACAAAGAGGTGAAGAGATTCTGTGTTCCTGGAGGGTCCATCTGTAACAGGAAGAGGCAGCATCCTACTTACTTGTGGTCTTTCAACTCCCAAAGGCATTTAGCAAGAGTAAGAAGTATCAAAGATCATATTCTTGCTAAGCTCCAAATGAGAAGTTATTCTTTGCCTTTCCTACCTACAATTTCAATGGAATAAGATGTTATGCACTTCTTTTCTCTCTAGAGCTACTGTCTAATTTAGTTGTGTAATGTTAAGTTGCTACATTTTTCCAGTCTAGAGCAAATTGCCTTTCAAGACTGAAGGGTTCCCTGTATGTAAAATTCATTCAGTCCTTTAGTATGAGCATTGAAACATGTTTTTATTGGCATTAAATGCTTTGTGTTATACGTTAGCTGGAAGGATGGTATGTGGTGATACAGTCCTATATGCTAAAGGAAACAAATGGAAATGAAGGTGGTGAGGGGAAGAGGAACAAATTAAACCAGAAGCTCTCTCACTTTCATACATATATTGAGTTAGTGAAGGTCATGAGAAACATTGATCTCTTTAACAGATGTAGTGAAAACTTGCTGCCAGCTTTTGGAAGTAATCACTGTGACATGTCTTGAGGGGTGTGTGTGTGTGTGTGTGTGACACACTAATGTCCCTTTCCTAACCATTTCCTAGCCACATTAACAGCCAGTAATTTCAGTACCATACGCTAGCTACCAGATCCTCCCCATCAGGGGACATCTCAAGTCATCCCTTGTGGGCATGTTGTTCCTCAACCCTCATTTCCATGTCACCCCAAATTCACATGTGTGCAAGCATGGGAAGTGGGTCTGCAGGAGGACAGAGTGTGCAGAGATAACGAAGCCTGGTGGCCAGAGGCTCCTTCTGCCAGGATCCATGGACATCTGACATGGGTGAGCTTCTTCAGCTGTCCCCGTCAGGGTCAATGAGCAACTCAAAGCTCTCCACATAGCCTTCTGTTTGGAATAATTCTGTTGCATTCGTCTTCTGCCTTTCTGTATACATTGGGTTGAAATCAGCCAAAAGGGTTTTAGGTTTTTAGGGAAAGATGGCAGATACAATTAAAAGCCTATTGATGTCTGATGGGACAACTCAGTGTTGTAACTCTTGTGAAGGCAAATTAAGCTCTGCTCTGTTAAGAGTTGTTTACAATAAGAAAATTACTTTTTAGAATACCTTCTACCTGTGAAGAATGAGTTGATGGGAGATGGTGACAAAAATATTAGTTTATGTAGCATAAAAATGCTGATTTTCTTTGATGTCAGTTTTTCTCTCTGCTTAAACATTTTAAAGCCCCTGAAATAGTCACTGTATTTCTTAGCCTGTAGTCACAAAAAGCCAGAAGAACCAAGAAAACATAATGTTTATCTATGGCTGATAATCTCCCAAGAAAATGAATCCAGCAGACTTATCTTTGCTCCCTGTTCCTCAATTTTTAGGGCGTCATTGGTTGTAAGTATGCTCTGTTAAATTATATTTCACTGAGCCTGGAGAAATAGAGTTGTTCATCAAGATACGCAGAGAAATACAATGCAGGCAACTGGATGGTGAAGGAGTTAGGACATTGGACTATGAAAAAGCTCTCTGTTTACTGCATACCATTCTGGAGAGTGCTGCAGTCTTATTTGACATTTACCTTAGACTGAACTGGGAGATGACTACTGTCTCAGTGTTGCTCAAGATTAAATTGCACGTTATATATAATTCGGCGCCCAGAGAGTATGCTGATAGATAAGGCCTCTGCTCCTGATCCCATTTCCATTTTCTGAACAAATAGGTTTTATGATAGATGCCATCAAAGATGCAAAGAGTTGATAGCTTTGGAATGGCTACCAAGGAACAGTACCTCATGGTACCTGGGATTTATCTCTTACACGGTGATGGCTCAGTTAATCCCTCACCAACCCAATTTGCCCTGTGTTTGGTGAACACCAATTTGCCTATCTCCCACCTATCATGGGATAAGGGAAAAGATGAAAAACTCCAGCTGAACCTGCCTACAGTATCTGCCAGGTAGCCCTGCCCTTGGAATAAGAGTGGTTGTCCTCATCTGTGAGAACTGATTCATACCAAGGGCACGAATGAAGGAACAGTGCACAGTGGGAGAAAAATACTTAAATAGTAGTTCTGGTTTAAAAGCAAGGATGACACCACAAGCAGAGCCTTTCCCCGTGTGCCAGATCTCATATTTGAGGACTGAAGTAACAGAACAAGATTTTGCTCTCTTGTACATCTAAAACCAGCAGAGTGGGGAGCTGGGTGGAGTCTCTTCCAACTTAGTACAGTGAGCAGTTTTGCTGAAATGAGTGAATCTGTCTAAGCAGTCTGCCCATCAGAGCAGCAAGGCTGTGTAAAAATGGAGGAATAGCAGTGGGAAAAGTCAGCTGATGTGGGAAAGGCAGAGTATGACCTGGGACTTCCTACAGCAGTGGGACTGGACTCAATAACTCAGGAAGCCTCCTCAAGAGGCCCATGCCTATCCTAGGATTGCAGAGGTGCTTGTGAGAAAGTAATGCAATCCTGTTGCACCACAAAAACTGATTCCTCCAGCAGACAGATCCCAGTTCTTCTGTCCCAGGAATTTTCAAGACTTCTCAAGTTGTTTAGCAACAGCACCTTAAATTCACTTTGCCAACTCAGCTTTCCAACAATAGACATGGGAAAGATAGGGACCCCTGTGGAATTTAAAAACTTTGGCTCCTTAGTTGAATTCCTTGCAAGGTTTACAGCTTGGAAAGGCAGCAGGTTATCACAGTCAGCCACTTTCAATTTTGCCATTATGCTTTGAATTCAGTGACAAAATTCACAATCCTTTTTTTTTTTTTAAGACCTGATTTAGTCTAGATGTTATGATGTTGTTCTGTTCAGTTTTCATAAATGCACAAAACCAATTACCAAACAGGAAGGTGAAGCTGACACCTGGCATTATTGGGGGTTATTCCATTGGGAGGATTAGGATAAGAGAGACAAATGATTCTGCCTCTTACATCCTTCTCCTGGCAGAAGCAGAACCTGAGCTGAAGCGATAGCTGTGGAACATTGAATAAAATTGCTTGTGGGTGCCCCTTTTGAAGGCTGGGAGGTATGATTGGGAGTGAGACAGAGATTTGGGCAGCCCTGGGACTCTGTACCTGCATTTTGGTCCAGAGCGGCATTTGCACCCTTGCACTCATCCCAGCTGGTCTCCAGTGGAGTTGCAATGCTGGAACTGCACCAGGGAATGTCACTGGGTACCAGGGTGGGATCCATTTTATTTCTGTAGACGTTTTGTACCTTTCCTGTGAATACTACTCAGATGTCAGGAATTCAGATATGTTCACACTCTGTAGGATTTTGCTGGTTTACTCCAACAGGGTACAGATGGCTGGTAAAAATCCTTTTAGACTGAGTAGGACCTTACACTTTAGGTCTGTATTTTTAAATGTGTGATTAAAACAACACTTTCCGCCCCCCCTCTCTCCCCTTCCTAAAATATTACCCAAAGAGCCACTGTAGCTGAAGCTACATTTTATGGTGAGATTCATTTACACATCCCATCACTACTTAGTGTGAGTAGAGCAACTAGGATCTGGGCCACAGTCATCTGGAATCAAGAGTTTACAGTGTCTCTGATCTCACTACAAAATACTCAGAAATAGCCCAGCTGACATTGTAAGACCTATAAAGGCTCTGATCTAGCAAAGCACTCACGTCTCTGCTTAACTGTGAGGTTCTCATTAGTCCTTTTTAAGACCATAAATCTTCTACCAACTTCAAAGAAAGTCCCATGCCAAAGTTCTTCCTTGTACCAGGGCCAAAACTGTTGATGGTAAAAACAGAATGTAGCAGATTTCAAATTTGTGAAGAATTTAAATGCTTTTAACTTCTGCCATGTTAAAGAATTTATGTGAATTAATTCCTTAAGTAATTCTACAGCAATTCAATTAATAATGGATCTGCTTTTCATTTACGATGAGTAATCAAGGATAAACATGTTCTATATCAAAGCTTATCTTTTAAAAAGAATAAATTAGCTATAACACACTTAACTACTTCCAGAACATGAAATGAACACATATTGTTCCATTAGTTAATTTTGGATCACTGAATTAAAGATGGTTCAAAAGGAATATAACCTCATAAGGATTTCTCTTTGTTCAGTCTGTTGTAATTTATTTCACGAGGTACAACAAATACTGTTTCTTGTGGAGCTAAATGCTGTTAGACTTATAAAACGGTTTTGTTTTAGTATATTTTATGCACCAGTATAATTTATATACCACAAGGGTAAGAATAGCTTGATCTGATATTTGCAGATGTGGTTCTGTACTCCTGCACATCTAGTAGGTTATTGGGATGTTTGATTAAGACTCCCAAAAGCCCCACAATAGAACGAGACAGGCAATAAAAAAACATCTGGAATGTAACCTTTTATCCATGAAAACATGGGTATGCATGTATTAGTAAATTAATCCAGGCCAGGGCATTTACTTGTCTATCATCATCTCTCCTGTGGAATTAGTAAGCTCACCTCCTGATGTGGTTTTGGTTGGCTAGCACCCTCCAAGCAATGTCTGGATGTATTTGGGGTTAGAATCAGCCATTGTTGATTCCCAAAGGCAGCTGTGATTTGGCCATCCTGTTCGTGGGACTAAAAAGGAGTTCAGCTATCTTGATGCAGCGTGCCACACAAGTTGTCCCCAAGACCATAGACTAGCCTTGACCTGTTTTGTGTAGTAGTAATATTGTAGTTTATTTTATTCTTAAAACATAGAATTAGATTCTACCTACTGCTTAATGTAGTTCTTTTTTACTGAGGCACTTAGGACTTTTAACAGCATGTAGCGTAGCCTCTTGAATTTAATTTGCAGTGCAAAAGTACAGTGGGTAACTATGCAAATAGCTTCAGTGACTGCAAAGCAAACTTCTTAGCATTTTCAGTGGGTATCTCCAAGGCTTTTGTCTTTTCAGAGAAGAAACAGCACGAGCAAAAAAGTACTTTATTCTGCTTAAGGACCTTTAGTCCAGGTTGGGTCACGTACACCAAGTGTCAAGATTTTTCCGCCTCTTGAAGAGGTGCTTTACTAAGTTAGCAGAGGTAGCATGTTTAAAGGAAAAATGATATGGGAGACCATTGCTGGGGGCAGTGCTGGGACATTTGCATGGGAACCCAGAGAGACACGGGCAGTTGTGTGACACACAGAAGGAGAGACCACAGACACTCACAATAATTACTTCAAGGGCCTGATTCTGTCTCTGGCTGATGCTCATCTCTATGACCATGAAAATATTTTTTTTCTCAAAGCCTCTAACTATGAGTTAGAGATATTTGTATTGAACTGGGACCACAGGATGAAGCTGAAAGCAAGGTCAAGAAGAGAGGGACCGCACTGGGAATGTAGTTCTGTATAGATATTGTCCTCTTTGTAGGAGAAGAGCTCGCCACCTTTCCTTGCGGTGCCTGAGTATCTGCAGTGAGAGGTTGACAATGGATGGATAGATAGAAAGATTGCATGTGGATGATTATATGCAGAAAACGAGCTTCATTTCCTACCCATTTGCACCTTGCATTATCTGTTCTGTATCAAAACAAAGGCAATGGATTACACCATATAATTCAGGTACAGCATGTCAGCTTTTTGGAAACAATTCCCCATCTTCTCTTAGACTTCCAGACTGCACCTGGGGACTAAATACATCGGTTTAAAGAAAAACACCCTAGTATACCCTCTGATCTGTTTGTCCTGTGCCACTGTGGCCTTTGCCAGCACCCAAGCTTCCAGGTTCAAACATAAAGTGGGTGAGGCAAAACTTGTTCAAAGAGGGGCTCTCTTCCCTGTTGGCATTCACTGCCCCTAGATAGTCCCCTTGCATTTGCTGAGCTGCCGGGGCTGCCTGATCCCTCAGGATTTTGCTTGTTGGTATCAGAAGCTGCAACACTTCACTGAAATGTACGTGCCATTGAGATCCCTGTGGCAGCATAAGAGCGAGAAACATTTTGATCTTTGAAACCATTTGATCCATTTCTTAAATATACAGTACAAAAGCAGGTCTGGCAGATTTTCTCGTTCTGGATACTTCTGCCAAGGCACTATGGAGTAAGTGACTAGTGGAAGTGGATTTGTCATCCATCATGGTGTTAAACAGCTTTGCTCATCTAGCCTGGGGAGCTGAAGTCTTGAGAGGGACTTTTGTTCCTCGACTAGGTTTTATCTACAAGTGAAATTTGGATTCCAATATGCCTGTCCCATAGAAAGTACATTTTTGATTGTGCCATTCCTCAGTTAAACAACTCATGAGGGAGAAGGGTCAATTTCAATTCATTGATGGGTGGCATTTCTTCTAATCCCTGCATTTTGGAAAATAGAAATATAAAGATAATTGTTAGTTCATGCTTTAAGAACCGCAGTTTAGGAATAATAATTTGGAACTCTTCAAAATTAGATTGTCTCAGACACACATTAAATCACATTACCTGCTAGTAAATTAGTAAATTAATCTTGCCTTTTTTTTTTTTTTTATCCCCTTGCAGTTCCAAAGAATGCAATCTTAGATGGTCCTGGGCTTGAGCAGTGACGGATAAATTTCATCACTGGCTGACTTCTCATCTCTTCATTGTGATGAAAAAATGGTTGCCTAAAGTAAAACACTTGTTATGCTGCTAAACCTCCCTTTTAATCCAAGATCTGTTGTGATTTTTAAAACACAAACCCAAAAATGTCAGAACCTGACCCTTCATCTGGATTTGCAGGAAGCATGGAAAATGGGACTTTTCTGGAGCTGTATCCCACATCCCTTTCAACTTCAGTGGATTCATCACCTGGCCGTTTATCCAACGTCTATGTCTATGTTTCTATATTCCTTAGTCTCTTAGCTTTTCTCCTTTTGCTATTGATCATTGCACTTCAGAGGCTGAAAAACATAATCTCTTCCAGTTCCTCCTACCCAGAATATAATAGTGATGCTGGAAGTTCTTTCACTAATTTAGAGGTTTGTAGTATTTCTTCTCAGCGCTCTGCTCTCTCAAACCTTTCTTCATGAAACTAAATGAAAGTAAATGCACAGGGAATGGAAGAGCTTTGTCTAGTTTCTTGGGGAGGCAATGCATGCAACATTTGCCTTAGAAGGCTATTATGAAAAGGTGGCTTTTAAGGTTTCCTTAGTTGTTTTAGGTTGGTTTTTTTTTTTTCTTTCTTGTCTTCATTTCCACTTTTACTAATGCTCTTTTTCATTTTGGACAATGGATAAATGACAGTTGATCGTTGCTTCATGCCTGTAATAGTGATGCTGTCTCTTTCTTACACATACACAGTGTTCATTATGAATATTCCTGCCAAATTGTAATATCGTTCTAACTGGATGTGTCATTTTTCTGCTCTAGTTGTGCCCCCTTCTCTGGTTTTGTATGAGTAGTATGCTGACTACTTTTCTTTTCCCTTTTTTAATTAGATAAGGACTTCAGGATGAAAGCTGTATTGCAAAAGTGCAAACACTGGGACAAGTTGTTGGTATTGTTTCTTTTTTAGTTTTCACATCTTTTTCAGTATTTATTGCTGTTTATAAAACACACTTAAATCCATGTACTGAAGAACGTTACTTATGTTTATTTGTACTTCTAATTCATTCTGTATAAAGTCTCTGTATTTCAGATTTTGAATCTCTTCGGTTAACTTAGTAAAGTGACTATAATAACAATGCTCACTGCTAAATGTGTGGAGGTTATTTTAGGACCCCATCGAGTCTAACTTGACTAATGACTTGTTTCTCCAGGGGGCAGCTTTTGCTGCTGAATCATAGATATCATACAACTCCTTCACATCCTTCACTGATACTGTTGATTGTTCTTACTGGATACTGATACAAACCAGTGGTTTCTTCTACAAGATCTGCATGCAACAACCATAGCTAGCAGCTGAATAGCTCCTGTAACTGTCCTTTCGGCACAAGATGTTTGTACTGGTGAGGACTTTTGGGCCCAGATTGGATCCTGAAATTTCACAAACACATGCTGGGTTGGAGAGGGGACACACAGATCTAAGTAATAGCCAGGAAGACCTGTGCTCTGACACTCATGAGGTACAAAATATGCCTGCAAAAGCTGGAATCATAGAATAGAATTGTCTAGGTTGGAAAGGACCTTTAAGATTGTCTAGTCTAACCATTAACCTAACACTGACAAAAACACCACTAAACCATGTCTCTAAGCACTACATCAGCTGGGCAGCCTGTTCCAGTTCTTGATAACCCTTTCAGTGAAGAATTATTTTTCTAATATCCAAACATCTAAACATCTCCTGGTGCAAGTTGAGGCTGTTTCCTCTTGTCCTATCACTTGTTACTTGGGAGAAAAGACCAACCCCCACCTTGCTGCAACCTCCTTTCAGGTAGTTGTAGAGAGTGAAGAGGTCTCCCCTCAGTCTCCTTTTCTCCAGGCTGAAAAACCCCAGATCCCTCAGCTGTTCCTCGTAAGACTTGTGCTCTAGACCCCCCACTAGCTTTGTTGCTCTTCTTTGGACATGCTCGAGCACCTCAATGTCTGTCTTGTAGTGAGGGGCCCAAAACAGAACGAAGTATTTGAGATGCAACCTCAATATAGGAAGAGATCAGAAGAAAAAAGGCAATAGCTCTGCTCGTTTTCCTCATCAGCACAAGGAGAAGCCAGAGTTGAGAGGGATGTTGAAGTGGATGATTTTCCACAATCTCACTCCTCTTTGTGATGCCATAGTCTGGGTTACAATTTTCCTCTGCCCGAAATGTGACCTAGCACTTGATTTCTGCATTGTGACCAGGATCCTGTGGTCAGCTGGGAATTAAATCAAGCCGAACGATCAAAGAAATTATTCAAAATGCCTAATGTGACCTGCTAGGACTGCAGCTCCATGTCCTTTCTGCACTTTGTGAGCACGGCCCAGTCCTGCCACTCCAGTCCATGCAAATTTTGCTCTCACCACAGGATCCAAGCCAGGAGAGACCTGAGGAAGGGTATGTAAATGTCAGTGCTGTGACCGACTGCTCTCCCCATGCACAGTGCTACTGCCCTGCAGGCTGAGGTGTTGGGGAGCTACAGAAGACCTCTCCCCAGATGTGTTACAAATACCCTCCCACATTCTGCCATTAATCACACAGACTTTAAAAGTGAAATGTGGAAAGCCCCATGTAGATATAATCATTAGAAACACAGCTGTTCAGTGCCAAGCCACACACAGATGATGCTGGAGCGAGTGTTTTCAATTTTTAAAAGTGAACCTACAGTATGGTAAGTGGTAATGACATACAGTGGTGCTTAGCGTCTAACATGGGTCAAAGATCTCACTGACTGATAAAGAAATTAAGCCTGAAGGTTCTCTGAGCCAAACTGATCTGATGAATATATTTAGTCTCTGGCATATTTTATTCACCTAGACAAAAATTTCTCCTAAGTCACTTTTCACTGTAATTGATGATTGGCCTTTTGAAAAGAGTTAACTATTCAAAAGGCATCAGGAAACATTATTTCCTATGTGAAGGCTCTTCCAAATCCCAAACCTGTAACAGAATGTTTCTCTGTTGACTGATAGATAAAAATAAATGAACTGTAACTCAAGATGGAGCAACTGTTCAACTATCTTCTCTTACCTACAGAGTTTGTAAATTTGCTGCTTCCTTTGCTGCAAATGCAGGAATTTAATCAAAACCAGAGATAAGACCACAGTCTGAGATGGGTATTTATTCACAGCAATATGTTTCCCATTGCTAGTTTATGCTTGTGGATGAAGAAACATTTAATGTTAAATAGAGACTGTTGAAAACCAATTGGCTTTGTTCAGTGAGCTGTTGTTAAGCTTCACAAGAACAAAAAGTATTTTTCAAATGGGACAACGTGGCAAAGGTAACTGAAACCACACATTTGATTTTCCTTTGTAGTTTACTAGATGCTATTAGTTTTTTTCTGTCACTCTGCAGTGACATATAGGACTATATATGGTCACCATGATTTCAGCTGAGTTGCACCTGTTCTTGTCAGGACAAATTTTAGTAGGAACAAGTTGGATCCAACAGAATAACATCAGGAGAAACCACAGGCAAAAAAGCACTGTGGCCTTTTTGAGGATTACTAAGTATTTGTTCTCCCAGAGGAAAAAAAAAAAAACAACAAAAAACCCAAAACCAAACCCAACCTGCGCTTGAGTTAACTTGAGCTAGGATTACAGGGTTGTCCCACTATGCTGAGTAGAAAAACAGATTAGGTTATTCATTAATCAAATTTCTGTGTTTTCTACCTCTCCATCTCGGTATCTCCTTCTGTCTATCACTCACAAATCAGACAGACATGGACAGGTGGCAGAAGTGGGCAGAGAAACTCATGAAGTTCAGCAAGGGAAAATGTCAATTTCTGCACCTGGGAAGGAATAACCCCAGGCTCTGCAACAAGCTTGAGGCAAATCAGCTGGAAAACTGCTCTGCAGAGAAGGACCTGGGAGTCCTGGTGGACAACAAGTTGGCCATGGGCCATTAACACACTCTTGCTGCAAAGGAGGACAAGAGCATCCTGAGCTGCATTAGAAGAACTGCCAGCAAGTTGAGGGAAGTGATCCTGCCCCCTGCACTGCACCGGTGGGACACCTGGATTGCCCATGTGCAGTTCTGGGCTCCCCAGTACAAGAGAGATGTAGAGCTAATGGAGTGAGTCCCGTGCAGGGCTACTAAGGTGATTAAAGGACTGGAGCATCTCTCATATGAGGAGAAGCGGATAGAGATGGGACTATTTAGTCTATAGAAGGCTCGGGAGGATATCATCGATATATATAAATACCCCATGGGAGGGAGGATGAAGAGGGAGCCAGGCTCTTCTCAGTGGTGCCCACTGACAAGACAAGAGGCAATGGGCACAAACTGAAATACATGAAATTCCATCTGCCTACAAGAAAATATTGTACTGTGAAGGTGGTCAAACACAGGCACAGGCTGCCCAGAGAGGCTGTGGAGTCTCCATGCACTGACCTGGGCAACCTGCTTGCAGCTGACCCTGCTTTGGGCAGGAGAGCTGGACTAGCTGATACTCAGAGGTTGCCCATCCGTACTGTGATTCGTGGCAGGGTGAAAACTGCGCAGCTTCTAGCTCGCTGCATCCTCCTGATGTGTTTTCTCAGTTCTGGAGCTGAGTAAACAAAATCTTTGCCAAGGGATGATTTGTTCAATAAACTGTTACTGAAAAGCTGCTCTGTTCCTCCTCCTCCTCCAATAGAAAAGCCTTTCCCAGCTTTTCAACTGCCTTTTTGTGGGGTGGGTTCACATTTCATAGTCAGCTTTTGCCATGGGCCCCTTTTGTCTGCACTAAGCCCTCTGACTGCAGTGCCATTAGCTTCAGTAATATATGACTCCAAGACTGCATTGCTTCAGGTAGTTGCAAAGAATACCTGGAAATCTGTAGAAAGAAAAATACCAATAAGGAAAGAACAGGACAAGTGTCTGGATCACACAGAAAAAAAAAAAAATTGCTTTAGTGAACAAATACAGCCCATTTAAGTATACTTAATCAAAGAGTACCCGGTGAAGGCTGTAGCAGCCTCTCCACTGGCCACCCTGGCCGTACTATCAAGTTAACCCATCGTATTCATCTGTTCTCACTGTTACCAAATTATTCCCATCTCTGTCTTGAAACAGTCATGCTCTTCACTTAGCAACTCTTCAACTCTGTTGGGAGTTTATTCCACTGAATGAATTTTCTGCTTTTAGCCCTTCTTTGCTGCCAGCTGAACTGAGAGGTTTGTCTCAGCAAGCTTAAAGTCTTGTCAGAATTTCCTACAAATACCTTTTAACTTGGGAACAACTTACTCTCTTCCATGCAGCTTGTTCTCCCTCCTCTTTCACTGTCTAACCCTGTCGTACTGTGGTGAGGCTGAATCCCCACAGAGCATCATGCTCCACTGTACTTGAGTTTTTCTTTCCTTCAGAGTCTTTTTTGTTTGGGTTGTGGGTGGTTTTTTTTGTGAAATCACTGGGAAAGACATCTGCATAAGAAGGTTATTTATGAAATCCATATACCTTCCATTCTTCTTGATGGGACCCTTTTCCCTGCATCTGTTACAGTTGTCTGAGGAAACATTGTGAATTACAGCCCAGCTGCTTCCCCAGCTGAATGACCTCTTCACATCCCCAGCCCTTTGTACGCTCCCAAAAGACAAAAGACAATGGCCCCACTCTGTGGCTACAGCAGAGGATTACATGCCCCAAAGTTAGGGTGCAAAAGTAGCCAGAAGTCTTTTTTTTTTTTTCTCCAAGGAATTGAGCTTGCTTTTGCCTATGTCTTTGGCATAACACAGAGCAGCCCTCTAAGCTGCTTTACACTGAATTAACTGTGTGATGCCAGCCAGTCAGATGTGCAAACAGAACCCACCTGGCAATCACAGCCCCACTCTCATATCATAGCTCCATAAAACTCCTGGCTATCAGACCAGTCCTAAGTGGGGTGACCCAAACTATACATGATGCTGTCCAAGGCTTGGCCAGAGAGACTTTCCTGGTGCTATGTGAAGATGTTTTCATGGCTCCTTAGAGCACTGGAGATAAACCAGCATCCTGTGTATTCGCTTGCAAGGCCAGGTAAGCACATTAGTGTAATCGTGGTAGTCATCACCGAGGTGACAGCAAGCAGGACCAGGTGAGATGAGCTATTTTTCACTTTGGATGTTTTCTTTGTTTGAGATCAGTGCGAGTTGATTGCCCTCTGTAAGTCTGCAAATCCTATCAGGTGGCTCTCAGCGAGTCTAGGGTGTCTATGAGCCCTCAGGAAATTGGATTGGGCTCCTTTGCACCATTTAAGTTCTCCTTCTGTTTCTTATGGACACCAGCACCATGGGTGCATTTGTTTCAGCCACTTGCCAAAGGATGCAGTTAACACACTGCCAAAAGGTACAACTAACCCCTGTGAACAGCTTCAGTAAAAAAATTAGAAGCATAAAAATATTTGGGTTTTTTATGTACAATCTAATGTTTTGTTGTTTGGTTGGTTTTTTGCAAAGAAACTTCAGAAGTTTTCTTTGGAAAGTTATTTTTTGCCAAAACATCCATTTGTAAAGAACTGTGGGAAAACTATTTATTTGAATTATAAAAATGGACCATTTTATTCCAGCTGTGATGACGTATTGCCCACAGATTTTTCTAAGACATTCTACTGTTTTCAGGGGCATATAATTACTCTATACTTTTATTTCTCTCCCCTAGCCTCCATAAAAAGGTGTAGGTGTCTGTCAGCAATTTTCCACATGTATTTACTTATGAAGCTGCACTTGTAATACTGCATACTGATTTTTTGTCATACGCATCAGGTTCTAGAATATGTTTACATTCCTTCTTTTTTTCATAAAGTATTGTTGGTAAAGTATAAGATGGAAACTAAGCTGTTAATGAATTTTACCATCAGAGCCCCTTAAATACACAGAATTGTTTGGGTTTTGTCTTAGAATATTAGTTACAGCCAAGAAATCATTTGCCTGGCTTTATCTCAAGCCCAGGCTCAGCAGTTACTCACAAGTAAGAAATAAGTGCAAAGGACATATTTATGTCAGAGGTTGCCTGCGAGTTTTGCTCAGGGTGAACCTGGCTCTTCGGATGCTGCTCCAGTGCTCGGAGCCATGTGCCAGAGGCTGTCTGCTGAGGTACACCCACGACTGCACCCCTTTTCCCAAACACCTTCACTGGGATGCAGAAGATGGAAGCAAACAGTGAGGCTTGCAGATGATATTAAACTAGGACAAGCTGCAAACACCTACCAGGACAAAGGAAAAGTATGAAGGCACCCCATGAGAACAGAAGCATGGCAGTGAGCAAAATGAGATGCAGCCTGAAAAACAAGCAAATGAATGTGTCTGAGACAGAAGTAAACTGAAAAAGGACCACTGGTTCTGGGAAGAATATGGGCAGCAGTGACAGAAAAGCATCTTCTGATGAGAAGGGCTGGTGAATTAGGTACAAATGGGCAATACTGCAGCAAAAAGATAACTAGGACTACCATTCCCCAGGAGGGACACCATTCCTTTTCTTCTCCTCAGTGCTGGGCGCCACATGGGGACACGTAACAGGCAGGGGATCACTGAGATTAGTACCAGGGCAAGCAACTTCACTGGCCAATGTACTGGAACCCTCCACGTGGTTGCACACCTCATAGGACCTCCCATTCTGCTGCAGCTCTGACTGTCACTGCTCTGCTCCATAGTCCTTTACCTCCAGCAAAGTATTTTCTGCTCAGAGGCATGCAAGAGTGCTCCTCCTCCCCTTTCTAGTGTTTTGGGGGGAATTTTTGCTGTCTCTTTGCATCTGAGAGCTCTGAAGGATTGCTCAGTAAACCACACTTCATCTGGGATGCCACTAAAAGGCTTTCCAAGGCTGTCGTGATGGCTGTCAGCACAGCCAGGGCTGCAGGGCAGGAGACAGAGCAGTCATCTCAGGATGCTCCCCTAACGCAGTCTGCAGGTCTGCAGTTCTCGCTCACTCAGAGCCACCAAGAAGGCAGGGGGATGGCTGTGACTGATGCACAGACAGCCTGGCCCGAAAGCTAGACTCAAGTGTAGCTTCACCAAATGCAGATGGTACCAATGGTGTGACCTAACAGATACCTCCTCTTCTGGAGACACTTCCCACCCTACCACCTGTTAAAGTAGACGTGAACTTTGGCGCGTCTGGAGATAACTGCTTTTCAAAAACGGTTCTTTATGCACCCAGAGAAAGCTTTTGGCTAAGAAATGCCTCTACCCTCACAGTAATTTCACATGTTATTGTGACACTGTTGGAAAACCCATAGGATTGTGCCTTGTCTCTATGGTAAAAAGGATGAAGAGTGAGTAACATAAATTTTCAGTAATTTCTATAAAATTAAAGCTGCTTGACTGTTTTCATTTTCCATTCATGCTATAAGAGCTTGGGTTCAGAAAATATTATTCAGAAAATAACTCCTGAGCAAACCTGTTATTGTATCTCTGCAGGGATAATTTTCCTTCATTTACTTTTCTCTACTAAAGGAACTTGCAAATACACTATTCCAGATTACACCTTCACGATATGCTCATGAAGATATGGCCAGGTTTGCAATTTTGGCCATCAGCATGAAAACAATTTTTTGTGGGGGAAAAGGATAACACCAATGTCTATGACACAGCTTGGTCAAAGGTGTGTTCTCAGTTGCTTCTCAGTTACTTTGCTCAGGCCAGCAGAGTTGTTCTGGAGACATACAAAACTAAAAAGAAAAACATCTCATCCTCTGTTGTTTATCATAACTGCACCCGTTCCACACCTCTGTCAGACCAGCTGCTGTCTTCAAGTGGTCTTCTGTGGCTGTTGGCATGTACGGTCAAATGTTACTAACTAAAGGGCTCTGACATCTCTTGAATCTCTGTTAGGTTTTTTTTTTTCATCTAGGAAGGAAAGGCTTATTCTGGCTTCCATATCATAAAGACTGTTGCAGATGGATAAAAATGTTAATTCATTGATGCACATTTTAGCTGGCCTCAGTAGGTCAACCTACCTGTACATATTGAAAAGGGCAGCTGTATATAATATAATCAAACCCACTTCCCAGAAAAAAATCCAGAAAAACTATCAGGAGACTCTCTATTGTGTTAGAAAACATCATAGCTCCTGTTGAAGGTAAAGAAGATCAGGCTGACAGATTTATAATTGCTTGAATCTACCAAGAATTCAGAACAAGGCCAGCTGTTCAACCAAAGGTGCTTTCTAGTGTCTAACTCATCAGCATTCACTAAGTGGAAATGTAGGCTGCTGCTGAGAAGAAGAAGAATATCAGATACAGTAACTTGAACTTTGGAAAGATAAAAGGCAATTAGATGCTAGAGTCAGGGTGCTTCATTCAAAGTGGAAGAGAAGACAGAAAAAAAAATACAGCTTTGCATGATTTTGCGTTAAAAAAAAAAAGATGTAATTTTGTAATACAAGGGTGGTTACAGAGAGAAAGGGAAAGTGGAAAAAACAGCAAGACAGTCAGACTAGCTGATATATGTTTTTGCTTATTTCGGTCCTCCTAACTTCTGTCATTCAGATTTGTTCAAAATGGTCTTCAGAAGAGCAGAGCTCTACTGCTGCTCTGTCCCATGCCCTAATCTATCTGACTAGATGTCCTTATAAAGCCACCCTGCTGGGATGTTCTTCCAGGATGCTTTTTCAGGTGCTTCCCCGAGGACAGTTCCCAACAGAGGAAAAAGTGAAAAGCAAAAAACAAAGGAAATTGTAGTTAGAATAGAACCAGATACATAAAGAAATGGATGCAGAGAGACAAGAGGAGGACAAATTGAAGAATCGTTGCTTTGTGGCAAACCACCCACTAAACACTTCCTATTTACAACTAGAGACCCACCATGCAAAATAGGTAAGTGGAAGAGTAATTAGGAGAATGGATGTGATTAACTGTTTGGGGAACATGGTATCTGCTCTGCATGTGTGTTTGGCTGCTCCAGAAAATGTTCCAGAGAGAATGGAGAAGAAGAGTCCTCTCTGCAGACAAGAAATAACGAGCAAGTTGACTCTGCCTTCAGTGACGTCAGGATCCATGAGTGTTGAGTAGGGGGTTGAGCAAGCCAGGATCTGCTGCTCACCTGCTTCCATCTATACCTGCTCCAGACAACCTCAGGGACTGTCCTGTCAGCTTCAGGTGCCCACAGCTAGTAGCTGCTAGACACTGCCTCACCTCTCCCTGCAGCCAGGGTGCTGCAGAAGCTGCTGGGACATAGCTTGACTCTCCCTCTGAGGGCCTGCATACCCACCAGCTATAAATGCCTTCGGACAGTTTAATGGTGACCTAAAGCAGCTATCTGGCCTATGTCTTTCTTGGAAAAAAATGTTTTTATATGCCTTTTTATTTTCTGTTTTGTTGGTTTTGCTTTCTTTAGTGTTAAGGCATAAAATTAACTTGGAAGACCAGACCTCACTTTAATCTGAAGATGCTCACTTCTGTTACACTGGCATTGTCTACTACTACAGGTGTTGTGGCAAAAGGAATAAAGAAATATAACCAAATGAGAGCAAGGCAAGTACAGGATTGAGGGACCGATGTCTTTTTACCTCATTCCTGAAGATCCAAGGATTTACAGTTCATCTTCTTTCAAAATAAAAACTGTAAAGAAATGACACTAGAAGCAACCCAGCTGTTCCCCCCCACCCCTCATCGGAGCTGTGTTTAGTCTACACAGCTTCTTCTGTACAAGTGGGTGTAGGATGACTCAAGGCTACATCCATTCCTTGGACCTGGACCAGTGCTGGTGTAGGGGCCATACACCTGCATCGGTGTAGTGCCATCTGAATCCTATAAGCCTATATACCCCCTAGAGCAACTCTCATCTTGTCCATCTAGCTCAGAGCATCAGGAGAAGTTCATAACCCTCTGTATCCATCCCTGCAGACGAATGCTTTCAATCCTCTCTCTATTGTCTCTTCCAATCAAAACAATTCTATGATCAGGTAATAAAATATAGGTACATACTATATGGACTGTGGAAACTCTGGAGACAGATACTCAAAACCCAGCTGGGGAAGGCCCTGGGAGCCTGCTCTGGCTTTGAGATTTCCCTGTTGTGAAGAGGAAGTTGGATTAAATGATCTCTATAGCTCCTTTCCAATTTATTTTTTTTGTGATTTCATGATAATCAGACCACCACTGAACAAGCAGTGAAGAAATTAATGTAGAAGTCAAAAGCTTGCCCATTGCTTATGGTTGTAACAGCAGCATTTACACTTACTAAAGTCTAGTTTGGTGTAAAATATAATATGGATCATATTACAATTCAAGCAATTTCTATTATTATCCTTGATAGTCTCATTTTGGAATCACAGATTTTCAGAGTCGGAAGGAACCTCTAGAGATCATCTAGTCCAACTCCCCTGCCAAAACAGGATTGCCCAGAGCACATTACTCAGGACTGCATCCAGGCGGCTCTTGAAAACTCCCTGGGCAGACTGTTCCAGTGCTTTTAAAAGTCCCACTGAAAGCAGAAGCCGTGTTAGTTCTTACACTTCTAGGGGAAAGCAAGGAAAGTGATGCTTCCAAGTCTGTGGTCTGTGAAGGAGTCCACCTTCACTCCTGGAGACCCAAAAATCATTAGCCCTAAAATAACTGCAAGCCCTCAGCACAGAAGTAGATTTTTGGTATGTCTACACTCTCTGGTTCCTGGGGTGGGACACCAATCCAACCTGCCATAATCTATCACTGCTTGTTTTCTTCTTCAAAAGATCACAGACACACAGACACACAGAATATCAGGGATTGGAAGGGACCTTGAAAGATCATCTATTCCGATCCCCCTGCCAGAGCAGGAACACCTAGAACAGGTCACTCAGGAACACGTCCAGGTGGGTTTTGAATGTCTCCAGAGAAGGAGACTCCACAACCTCCCTGGGCAGCCCCTTCCAGTGTTCTGTCACCCTCACGGTGAAGAAGTTTTTTCTCATATTTAAATTGAACCTCCTATGTCTCAGCTTGCACCCATTACCCCTTGTCCTAGCATTGGATGTTACTGAGAAGAGCTTGGCTCCATCCTCCTGACACTCACCCTTTACATATTTATAAACATTAATAAGGTCACCCCTCAGTCTCCTCTTCTCCAAGCTAAAGAGATCCAGCTCCCTCAGTCTTTCCTCGTATGGGAGGTGCTCCACTCCCTTCATCATCTTGTTAGCCCTGCCCTGGACTCTCTCCAGCAGTTCCCTGTCCTTC
>VZTM01015118.1:138835-160651 GCA_013400555.1 Jacana jacana
TTTCAATTCCCCAGTCCAAATATTTAATTTCCCCAAAAAAAAAAAAAAAAAAAAAAAAGTCAGCTATTTATAAAAACTTAATTTAATTTTCTTTTGTGACTTGATCCTAATGCACATTTGCACATAGACCTCCTGTTGACCTCCATGGAAGTTATGCATCTAAAGGGAATGCAGAACCAGACTCAGCAGACAAAATTAGTGTTTTTATAATTGCTTTAATTGGTGTTTAATTTTTCCGCTGGTAAGAGCCCAAGTTACCGACTTTTAATGGGAAAAAGAAATGCATGATGGAATGAGAATGTAACCAGATCTGAAAAATGGTTACCGTTATATCAGAACTCCAGAGACAGAGCAATTGATAAATGTGATTATTTTCATTTTGTTACAAATACTACCGATTTCCGTTCCATTGCCACTTCAACTAATTTGTATTCAGAAAACCACTGCCCTGAAAATGTGTAAAATATCTGTTTTGAGAAACTGTCAATAACTAAACCGTGAGCACCATCATACAGTGACCTCTGGAGCTGTAAAGAGGAAAACTAGATCATCTGCACTAAGGATAGTGAATTGTGAATTGTCCACAGAATGGGTTTAATCACATTATTCATTAATTCAGCATACAGAGGGGAAAGAAGGTACTCAAAATCATCAGCAATGACACAATGGAAGTCAGGGATCTGAGCTGGCTCGCCTTCTATGCAAGTACTTCAAGAAGCCCTTTTTTTCCTATTTTCCTCAGTTTTTCCAAAATTAATGCTTGCCCTATGTACGTGGCCCTTTTTGTTAAGCAATCTGAAACCCTCCGGTGCAGTGACTGGGTTTGACTTCACCTCCCGCTGATGTGCTGAGCCTAGAAAACCTACGCCATAAAAACTGCCGTGAAACAGAAGGGTAACGTGACAGCGGTAAATAATACAGGCCTATGCCTCTCCAGTGTACCTTCACCGATGCCCTTTCCTGCATATTACCAACTTTGTTTAGCATGCAACACAGGCCTTCTGCTGATAATAGGCAGCATCTGCTTTAGATCAAAACGGTAGGGAACGCACACTTCTTGCGGGCAGACTCTGCTCATCCGGGTCTCTGTAGCAAATTGTAAGTGGGGCTGGTGTATAACAAAAATCACAGCTGCCCAGATGTACTTTTAGCCGCATACCTCTCACCTGGATATCCACATACAGCACCTCATTCGGGGCTTGGATTTGTAACAGTAATGATTCTCCAAGCATCTCCTGACTTCTAGTAAATTGAGCGTGCCTATATGAGAAGCACGTAATGTGAAAAGGTTCTGCAGTTAAATAGGGTAATGTATAAATACCATTTTGGCAAGACATATTTGCTAGGTAAGATAAGGATCGATTACTTTCAACACTTAAAGGCAGTGTTGCTGCAATTCTTTACAAAGGCCTTTTATGAAAATGCACTTATCACTGCTACGTGTTTTATCACCATTCACTGTAACTGTTTAATTTCTCCAATTCTGTACTAAACATGATCAAATATTGCTAGATTTCCCAGGGTGGCTGCTACAAAGAAAAATACTCAGCTCTGTGTACATCAGAGCCCTTTTCCTATATACAGGCACTGGGAAGGATGTATGACTAACCATGGAATTCTCAGAAACTAGCAGATTATTGCTCTGACTAGAAGTGGGGATGAAGAATGTACCATAATCCTTTCCTTCCCCATCCCAAGTGTAGGACAAGCTGTGCTAGCAGGCAGGGAAGTAACTGCTTTCACTCAAAATTCATAGCTGTGAACTCCCCTCTGGAAAGAGGCTATAGTCCTTAGTCCCCAAAACTGATTCCTGCCGTTCTTTAAAAGGATGAAAAACTTGCCTGTTGTGCTATGAGGGCTGGTATCCAGTGTCACAGCAAAGCTGGTACCCAAAGAGGGGATTACCAGCGAATACAGCTCAGCCCTCTGAGCCCCATGGTGGAGGTGCTGACTTGCTCTACCAAATGCCCCATAGCCATTAACGTCAGCAGATGGGGGCTTGCACAGTACAGAGAGACTTTGGGGAGTGAATTTGCCTAATTCTAGCAAGGCCACAGTAATCCCAGATGTGCTATCTCAATGTTTAGGCCTTATAATTTGCCCAAACCTGGAGAAATTTTCACAGGAATCACAAAAGGACTATGGAAAATTCATGACAGAGTGCATGAAGGCACACACACACACACACACAAATCTTAGTGAAAAAGGAATTTGGGAAAAAATAATGCATTTTTTTCCACTTTTTTTTTTCTCTTGAAACCCTGAAAAAAAAATTCATCTCAGTTGGACACCTAGCAAGGAACTGTCAGCCTAGAGAAATAATGCTAGCAATACAGCAGTAACTGTAGGCAGGATTTTGCAATGAAAAGCATTATTTGTTATGTTAACAGTTGGGTGCTATATCAGATGTATCTTCATTGAAGTTTTACATTATAATTCCAATACAGTACATTATTATAAAACGATTAACAGCTCATAGTTAAAGTATTAGAATATGCTTACCATAAATTAACACTTGAGAAAGCAATAGTCTTGGTTCCTTGAAGGCATTAAACATATGGAGAGTTTTCTGCTGGCCACAGCTGCAATACAAGAGCTAAAGAAATAAATCCACCATGGTTTCTATGAAACATCTGCGTCCATAATCTGGAAGTAAAATTCTGAGTAATTTATATCTCTGGGCTAAGGTCCAGTGAAGGCATTGTTAAGTAATCCTTCAAAAGCAATTTCCTTTAGTAGAGGATGTCCATGAGTTTTAATAGGTCATAAGTATACAGTACCACGGATTTTGTTTCATGGTGTGGTTTTCCTTCTCTGAAATTAAATAATTGACAAATGTTCTTGAATACACATTAATACATTTTATGATTCAAATTAATTCCTAGAAACCAGGTTTTATGGGATGGGATCACCTCAGAGATGATTCTTTCTCTTAAAACACTACTGATATTATTCTATAATATGCATTTTGAAACCATCATTTTCTAAATTGTTGCAGATACTTTATATTTTGTTTTCATAACTCCCCCATCTGAATAGTTCAACTTTTGCTCTACTGCATTCCCCAAAGACTTGTGTTTTTTCAGGGTGGAATTACAATCCTTTAATTAATAAATCATCCTTACTATTAAGGGATTATTTTGCTCCCCTACAAAATCCAGTAAAAAAGTCTGGATTACAAACATTAAAGAAGCACTTCCAGTACAGGTTTTTGGACTTGTCAAGGCTTTGGTTTCACAAAGTTATGGCCCAAAACAAGCCTCCCAATGATGATTTTTTAGAACATATGTATGAAACACAGGTTTGTCTGACATCTTGCAAATGTTTGTTGACAATGCCAAATGAGTTCATTTTACTTTCTCTCACACACACATATATATATTTGTGTGCCTGTGTGTATGCCACCAAACTCCTCCATCCTCCCAGTCGCTTCTGCTGTTCTTCTCTGAATTTGTCAATCACTTCTGGGAGGATGCTCAGCACCCCACACAATGTTGCAGCTCCTGTCACCCCACAGGCGTGGAGAGCATTTGCTGGATTCCCGCTTAGCAAGGCGGTGGCTGTGCATAAACAGCCCCAAATTTGCCATATAATGTGACAACCTCACATTTAATACTTTTTCACTCCCTATCACACCGAATCTTGTTATTCTGTTGCCCTGGTTTCATGCTCCTACTGGGAATCTCTGCCTTAGCTGAGCTTCCCCATATGCTGTGTCTTACCTCTTTCCAGTTTGAACTTAATTTTCTTTTGTTCTTCCCACATTTTCCATGAATCATTGTTATTTATTTGCCCATGGTGCTGTAAGGCCACAAAAGAGATTTCCTGGGGCCCTCTCTGTTAGACTCAGTATTTGAAGTGTTCCCAATTAAACAGAATTGGAGGAGTAAGTGCAGTTATCAGTGGTTTAACCCATAACCCATGGATGTACAAGGTATGGAGAAACCATCACCCTACCTCCAAAGCATCTGGGTGAGTCTGAAATCAATCAGCACTGTGGAAAGTCTGGGCAGCAGGAAGTTGTGCATGGATATAGTCAGAAAACTGAACCCTGATCCACTCCATTAACCCCAAAGCCATCCTTTCCCTTAGCATCTTTTCATCAGTTTTTCGCTTCCACTGTGCTCACCTTGTCCCTGTTTAGCTCACCCTTGGGATTTCTTTTAATAATCTGGTTACTTCTTCATCTAGATACCTAAATAAGATGTTAAATAAGCCTGCATGTAATACCAGTCTTAGCTGTAAGACACCAAGCACCAACTACTTACATAAATGTTTATCATTCCCCTTTGTTTACAATTCAGGGAGTTTTCATCCCAATCAAAGTACCTATCAAGACAATTATGAGAGTAATATTTCAAAAATGGGTCTACCTAGTGCATTACTAAATTGTAATTATATTGGTGTGAATTGTCAGAGCTATCAACAGAATTAGGCATGTAACATCTGTAGATCTGCTGCTGTTACCTCCTCTGCTTTTCTTCTCCTTAATTTGCCTGTCTGAGGCAGAGCCAAGCCTAGGAGCAACATGGGAGTTTAGGCAATGCCTGCATAAATTAATGAAATACTGGGGGGAAGATCCAGCTGGGAGAATTACAGACCACTACATTGGATGGGGAAAGTCTACAGGACTGTCCTCTGTGTCTCCTGCTTTCCTTTCACAGATCCCAGCGGATTTCCTCCCTCAGCATTTTCTCCATTGCATGATTAGGGGTGGGATTTTATCTTCATTCAAATGTACCTGTCGGCATTGTTCCTCCCTTCCAGAGAAACCAAACAACATTTGATTTCCTCTTTTTGTTCACACGCATCTTAGAGCATGAGCTGCCTTGGTAGGGAGCTTCCTGCTCCCCAAAGCCAACTCCACCAACTGACAGACAGTCCCTCTAAGAGACCTCCCATTCCAGCAGTATACATGGAGTGACAGTGTTTGCTTTACTGCTCTTCATCTACTTCTTCCTGGTTCAAACCTTAAAAAACTGTTGGAATTCTCCTGCAAACTGTGCTTTTTTTGCCTTTTCTCAGCTGCAGCAGCCGGTCTTTGGCCTGGAAACACAACCAGCTCCAAGAGCACCACTGAAGCTTCTTGATATTGGTGGCTTCCTCCAAGCACTGTCTCAGCTGTCTCAGGTTCTGCTGGAACTGGCAATGTGGCTGCTCCCAATTAACCTCTACATTTGCTTCATAAATCCACAGTCCCCATACAACCTGAATCTACTGACTTTTTTATGTTTATATTTTCCATGAGTCCATGTCAGGTTTAGCAATTAACAGGTCTTTTATTAGATCTCCTTTACTTCCTAAATGCTCTTCTTTTTCTTTTTCATTAAAGATATAATCTTTTTAGAGTCAGATAAAACTCCTCTTGTGAGAATTTAGTCCCCTTACCAATTTCTGGATGTTTTCTTTTCTGGCATCCTTTTTCAGACAGGAAGAGGCCTGCATAAAAATGTGTTATGTTTTTCATTTGTCCTTTGATCACTTCTAACTACATTTCTATTGGCTTTCCTAGTCATTCCTTTTCCTTAAACACCTTAACCAATTCTCTCTCTTTGTTTTGTTTTGGTTTTTTTTCTTGCAGGTTTTCTTTAATCTCAGTTTATCCGTGTAGTTCATTAGTCTAGGCCTGAAGGACGGTGGGGAGGAAGTAAAATAGAAAGCATTCCTGAGGTCCTAGTCTTAAGCATGAAATTAAACACTTCATAAAAAGAGCAGCACTTTCTGGTATGGATTATCTAGCCCTGCTACAGATAACCCTACCCCTGGCCACTGAAAGACTAGTTCATGGGCTTTCTAGTTCATGGCATGCAGCCTCTAAGCATGACAGGATCAGAGCATAATCATAGAATCATAGAATCATAGAATCATTTAGGTTGGAAGAGACCCCTGGGATCATCAAGTCCAACCATCAGCCCTACTCTACAAGTTCTCCCCTACACTAGATCCCTCAACACCACATCTAATCTGCTCTTAAACACAGTCAGGGAGGGTGACTCCACCACCTCCCTGGGCAGCTGATTCCACTGACTGACCACTCTCTCNACTATTCTTTATGCAAGCCAGGATGCCATTGGCCTTCTTGGCCACCTGGGCACACTGCTGGCTCATGTTTAGCCTCCTGTCGACCAGCACCCCCGGGTCCTTTTCTGCCTTGCAGCTCTCCAGCCACACTTCCCCAAGCCTGTAGCTATGCATGGGGTTGTTGTGGCCCAAGTGCAGGACCCGGCACTTGGCCTCATTGAAGGCCATGCCATTAACATCGGCCCATCTATCCAGTCTATCCAGGTCCCTGTGTAGAGCTTCCCTGTCCTCAAGCAGATCAACACTCCCACCCAACTTAGTGTCATCTGCGAACTTACTAATAGTGTTTTCTATGTCCTAATACACACCTCCACTTTTATTTAGATGGAATATTTGCTGAAATTGCCATGAAGCAATGGAAAAAGTATGAAAATGGCATAAAGGCTCTGTTTTCTGCACAATCACAAACTCAATTCATCTTGTCACTTCCACTTGCGTTAGACTTAATTGCCACAGTAAATTCTCTCCTACCTAAGTTGACAGTGAAGGTTTGAATGGATAGCCAGAGTGACTCAGAGTCACTGAAAAATAAATACTTCAAGCTATTTTGTCATCTCAGAAGCATTTGTATTACCACATGAATCTGTGCCCTGTGAGTTACCTGAGTACAGGATTAATGTGTTTTACTTTCCTTTCTTTTAAACATTGAGACTACCTAAACCAGGGACTGTCTGAGTCTCCCTAAGGGAAAAGTTAATAGGGCATGAAATACTACATTTCAAGCCTGACTACATTATTTAGGGCGGGGCAAAAGTTTTTGTTTTATTTTAGAGGACTTAAAATAGTGTTTTTAAGTATGTGCCTGGTCACTTCATAATCTCAGTAGTCAATGATAACATCTTTTGTCATGACTTGCAAAGCTCCCTGTTAAAAGAAATAGATAATTTTAAATTTAAGCAAAATGTATAAAATAGTAATAAAGACAAAGTCTTTTTGAAAGGATTTTTGGAATATTTCAACATCCAGCTTGGTTCGCAGTGTGGGTCTGAGGCATGAATATATCTAAATAAATAGAAAAGAAACGTGGAAAGGACACTGAACTTAGAGAAGGACTGTACAAACTGCATGAACCAATAGCCTTTGCCAAAACATTACTCTTGCAGCCTCTGTTCACCTGCTCATCCATTTCAGGAAGCAACGATGTTTCACAGGATCCTTCCTGCCGCAATCAGACTGTGCAGCCACCACTTGCCATACACTGAGTCAACATGTCAGGTGATGGAAACCACTAGCTTGCAGTAGTCACAGCTAGACCCACTGTGAGATGTACCAGAAAAGGACATTTTTGCTATGGAGTCATCCTTGCCTCTGTTTCTTCTTCACCGGCTGTCCCGGTTTGAAGTAGAACAGAACCAACTTTCTGTTCAGAAATTTTACATCTTAGCTAGGCCTCTTCTGACCCTCCGAAATGAACAGCATATTGTCCAGAAAAGTCTTTGTTCTCGGAGTGGTAAGACCAATGTTTGTACTTCATACCGAGTAACAGTGTGCAGATAGGCCCTTGCTTATACTTATTGCTGTAACAATCAAGGTCAGCTAATATAATTTTTTGCCCTATTGGAGGGTCGGAAACGGAAAGCATTGGGGGTTGCATCTGTGGGAAGGAGCAGACAGGACAGCGGACCCAATACTGACCAGCATCCATCTGCCTTTGATCCTGATCTGTGTGTTCCCGACTCCAGAGCTGGAACCCAGTTCCCATCCACCACCGAGTCCAGTCTGGGACTTCTCCAGTGCCTGCTGGTGATGTCATCCTCGGAGCTCGATACAGTTTTGTTTATATTGTATCTATTTCATTAGTTGTTTCTTTTTTTTCTTTTTTTTTTTTTTTTTTAATATTTATTCTTTATCAGTTTAGTTCATTCTAAACATCTGTATCTCCTTATCTCTTCCTCTCCTCTTTTTTGGGAAGGGTCATCTGTCATTCTGGTTTTGGCTAATTCAGCCTAAACCATGATAGCAGCACCACCTCTGAAACCAACTTTTGGCCTTTTAGCTTTCCCATTATTTGATTGCAACAGCATAAAGGGCAATCATTGCCCCAAAGAAAGCCTAGTGTAAACACAACAAGAAAGAAAAAGACATGGCTAATACTTTCCTTTGCAGATGATTGATTAGGTCTTTCAATGGTGAAGTTAAATGGTTTTTCCAAAGTCATCTTAAAGGCAAATGGCAAATCTAGGAGTTGGACAACAGTATCCTGAATACTTGACCAGAATCCCACCTAGAAGTATCTCTCCTCCTTTGAATGTTTTAATACAGCAAACAAAAGCTACGTGCACTTGTTGCTCCCCATACCGTCACTGAGCACAGGTTCCACAGGGCATCCTATGGGAACAATGTTCTGTTTGATGTAGGCAGAGGTTGCAATACTGGCAGGGCAGTTTCTGTCGGTGTCAAACCAGGTTTGACTAATGTTGGTTACCTTCCAAAGAGTCTCCCCCGTCTTGTTACCTATTTTCATGCTTCTTTCGTACTTCTTTTCAGGCTGATATCTTCTTTGTTTCAAAGACTTCTTTGAAATTCCCTGGCTACTCTTTAATCCACTGATGGCCTCTCTTCCCCTTTAGCACCATCAGCTGGAAGCTGATTGTCACCTTCATCTTTAATGCAATCAGTTAACATAAACAAATGTCTTCCAGACAACTTTTTGTAGTTAACTCACAGACACTATTTATGCTCACACTCTTGTGTTACCACGTGGTGTTACCCAGACTATTTGCCAAAGGTGGAGCTGTGCAAGCTCACCCACAGTTATTTTTTAAAGTGTTGTGAATATTCATTTAATGTAGTTTGTGGTTTAATTTAGTATCTTTGTGGATGCTCAAAACTATGCACTCCCCTGCACACTTGTTACTTATTTAAGAACTACCAGCAGCACTGACACTGTATTAAAGGAAGGAAAACCAACTGTGACTGTGTCCAGCTCACTAAGTTAGTAAACTATTGTTAAGACATACTATATAGAGTCCATATTAACATCCATCAGTTTTGTCGCTATCTAGCAGACTGAGTAAAGAGTAGGAAGCTGAGAAATTCTTTGCCTCCAAGCTTGCCCTTGCTGTTGATGTACCATGATACATTAAATACGAAGCCAGTTTAGGCTGTCAAGCTCTACTGCAACCTTTTCAGTAGATTGAATGGGTGTTTATAATAGTGGAGGGATCTGCTCCAACCTCAGGGGAAACAGTGGCTGCACCTGGCCTTAATAAACCTGCATCTCATGCTTCCTATTAAGAAAAAAACACCAGAAGTAGACTCTGTTGTGGGAATGTTGTACTCAGCTAACTTTTGGTCCTCTGCCATCCTACAGTTGTTTACAGGCTCTTTTATACCACTACAGGAACTAAAAGAAGCTCATAGATGTTTTACTTTATGCTGGTTGGCTTCCTACCCATGCCAGCTTCTCAGAATGCATCTCCTGGTTCTGCCCCATTGGCCCTGTGGCCCATGCTGGGGAAGCCAGCTCTTAATCCTCAAGCCAGCTTTAGTTACTGTGCAGAGTTTTGTCTCGGGACAGGACTCAGCCCAAGGAGAATGCACAGGTGATTCTGCAAACACTTTGCCCAGCTGTTTATGAAGCTTAAATATGGTGATAAGACAGTGCATCAACCACTGACTTGGTCTGGTATCATGCTATTGTTAGGTAGGAAGAGCAGCAGGATGATGAGCAGCCCAAGATGGAAAAAAAAAATAAGAGACTGAGGCAAAACAGCCAGCTATTCAAGGCTCCATGCCAAGTTATACAGTGTGTTATGAAGATGTAGAATGTGTTCACCAAGGGTAGTAAAGTGTTAAAAAAACTTTCCTCAAGATAGAGGTGACTTGCCAGCAAGAAGACCAACAGAGAAACTGATAAAAGAAGTTACACAATGCTTTGCTTGGGCAAGTCTTGGAGGAACCTACATCTTAGAAATAATTAACTGAGCTGGCAAGGATGTCTAGGATAAAGGCTCTGCTTGTTTTAATCTTGTTCTCTCTGCCTGTTACATTTCTATGAATAAATAAATCATAGCAGTCTGGGAAGCAGCTGTGCTGGATTGTCTTGATACCAGAAAACTGAAGGGTGACAAATTAGTGTGATGTTAACTTTGAAAAGAACTTCATTGAAGCTCTGAGGAACTCTAGTTCTGTAATCTTGATGCCTCTACCAGGCAAATTAATAGAAAGTATAATGAAGATTAGAATTAGTGAGTACCTGGTAAAAAATGTTCTATTTGAGAAAATCAGCATGGCTTCTGTGAAGAAAAATATTGCCTTAAGAATAAGTTCTTTGAATGAATGAACAAGTGGACAGAGCTGATCCATATCACCCTCTTTACTTGGATTTCCAAAAGGCCTTTGAGTAAGCCCGTTGCCAAAAATTGCTTAGGCATTCAAGCAGCAACGGAGCAAGGAGGACAGTACATTTATGAATGAGCAAATGGTAAGGAGATAGGACCCAGAACAACTGAGAAGCAATTGTTCACTTTTCAGACTTCAGGGAGCTGTATGACATCTTTTTGTTATATGACATAATTTGTGAATGAGCTGGAAGAGGGTGTTGGTAACAGGATATTGTGACATCTACTGATGAAGCTAAGTTACTCAGGGTGGTAAGGATTGCGCCAATAATGAAGAAAGATGGACATCCTATAAAAGTGAGTGACTGGCCAAGATTAGCAGATAAGAAATGCTGTAGGTTATAGAGGGATACACTTTAAAAAAAAAAATCTAAACTTGGCTCTTGATGGGTTCTGAGCTGTTCATCCCCACCCAGGATTGAGCTCCTGAGGTTTTAAGAGAAAGTGCCATGAATCCCATCATAATACTCAGCCGTGATCAAGCAAACAAGGAAATCAGGAAAAAGCACTGGACATCCTCATGCCACTGTTCAAATCCATGGTTTGCCTCTATCATGAAAACTGTGTCCAGTTCTGCTCTCCTCATCCCCAGAAAGTTTTAGTAGGACATGAAGACAGTAGAATATTCAAAGGTATAAAAAGGTGATTATACAAAGCATCTAAGACTCTCCAGGCTGACAGATAGTGTATAAAAATATTTGTGTATATAGAGAATAGATGAGGATCAATCGTTAATTATAATTTTTTTGTGTGTGTGTGATGTAACGATGAGGGAGCAGCAAATGAAGCTAGTAGGAGTCAGATAAAGCAAAGAATTTGGGCCACTGTGCAAAACACCACAAAGGATATAGGTGCTAAAAGTTTATATGTCTAAAGTTTCTAAATAAATACACACAGCATCTGGCTCGGGAGGTTTGTGACCTCAAAATGGTTGGAAGCCAAGAAAATATTAGAGGAAATTGTATCTAGTTGTACTAATTTTATATTCTTCCCTGGGTACCTACTTACTGCTACTGCTGGAAATATGATACTAGACTCAAAGGAATTCTGGTGTCACCCAGTTCATATTTCACTTTCTTTCATATGTGCCCTAGGGAATATCCAAACTCCTTTAGGTGGATGAAAGTCACTAGGGTTATGGAATAGTGGATGTTTCAACATGATAATGCTGTCAGAACTGGGGTGCTAAAAGACATTTAATTAGTTGTGTGTCTATAATTTAAAGAATTGTCCACAGAGAGTCTGAGTGTGTCCTCCCATTTCTGTACACCAAGTCATGGCATAGCACAGTTCTCTTTACTGGAAACATAAAATAAAAGCAGGTTCATCCCTTCAAAACTAACCAGAATTACAGGTGTAATTACTTTTTTTGGTATCATTTTATCTCTTGGAAGGAAACCTGGGACCAAAACACATTAAAAATTAGGAAGAAGGACTGCCTCTCTGCATGTAATTTGCAGCATTAAATATACAGCTGGTGTTAAAAAAAAAAAAAAGAGGCAATGATAATTAAAAAATTTATAGTGAGCAGTGTAGTAATTATTTTCTGGGAACGCTATAAAAATGACAGCAGGTGAGTTAGTCTAAGGACTTCTCTCTACAAGGAGGTTATTTCACACAGAGCTGGGATACGCTCTGCATTGCAAATTAGATACTCTTGTCTATGCATTCAGCTATATCCTCCTGCAGTAAACTCATTGCTTCTCTGCAGCAGAAATTTTCTCCAAAGTAAATTTCCAGCATTCAGGGCAGATAACTCAGAGGCGTATGTGCTGCTGGTGGGTCCCTACGCATCACAGAATTCTCCCTTGGGCCTATGTTGGAATATATAGCAAAAAAATGAGGCAGAAGCTACTCAAATTCTGGGACTTTGTGGACAAGTGCAACACATTCATGACCTTAGCTGACAGATAGTATTTTCAGTAATTGTAGCATGTGTATTACTGAGCATGGTGCAATATTTAGGGAAAAATATGGATTATTTAGTAAAAATGCTGGTGCATGTGAGTCATACTTTCGGTATGATATTATGGAACTACCACTATAAAATGCTCACTAAAATGTTAACTGCAGTTTTTGAAGTGCAATACAGGTGTATTTTCTACCTTCTGGCTCCAGCAACACTTCATTCAACCTCACCCACCAGTAAGAAAAAAAACTAAAGAAACGACACTTCTCTTCCCAGAAGGATGACTGACTTCTGCAGGGCCTGTACTACAGGAAGGACCTGAGGGCCATGCTAAAGCAGAACCCTTTCTGCTAAAAAAGGACCCAACATGACTGCAAAGGAGGAATGGTCTAGAGGATACCTTCACATCCTCTGTTGCTGCCCCAGAAAGTTTTGATTCTTTTAGTGGTCTCTGACAGCTGTATAGGAAACCTTCATTGACTTTATTCTTCCAGTAAATGTGGATCCACACCAGCAAATTTTAGACACCCATCCAGAGGACTAATATTCCTAATAAAACAGAACAACAACAACTGATCAGCAGGCAATTCATTCATCCATGGTACAGATGGTTTCATTCTGCAGTCCTGCCTAAGGTGTGGGAAGGAACAGAACTAAAACATGTCATTTGCTGGATAAGTGTGAAGAACGTTAGGGTCGCATATAAAAAGATGAACAGGCTTTCTCCTTCTGTTTTGGAAAGTAACATTTTCTGGCAATTAATTTTGTGTAGGGTTTTATCTGAGAAGGATATGAAAAAATTTTCATCTATATAAACTTGTTTTATAGTTCCCAACTGCAGTTAGGAGTCAGTTAGGCATCTAGCAGTTAAACACCTCAACACTGAAGTGCCTTTGGGCTTGCACAGAAGTTTGACTTCAGGTATATTGAGAACAGTACCTGTATACAGTGCCTTCTACAGCTAACAGGCATAGAAAAACTTGGTAATGACTCTTTATGATATGTCTCAGGAGTATATAAGTACTCAGCAAAAATGTCACCTGATGTTACAATGTTTATTGGCTCATGAGAAATTGTCCAGTATGTGACTTTTTAGAAAGTGGGAATTGATTTCTAAATTATTGCGTCATTACATATTATTATAACTCCAAACTTCCATATCTTTTCATATCTGTTTAAGTTGAAACTGGCCTGTAAACCTAATAAGAATGATTGAATTGTGTCCATGGTCGAGTTGATGACACGCTAAAGATTATAAGATTATGTGAATTAATAAAGAAATGAAGAAAGAAGGTTAAGAGAATAGCCTTGCTAAAACAACTCTCATGCACTATAAAATGGGACACTGGACAACTCTGGCTTAATTTTACAGTGTTTGAAAATGAAGAGTGATGTACAACTACATTCTGAGATTCCATGTGTGTTATATCTTCATTACTTTCAGATCAAACACACTCCCTTTATCAATTAGAGATGCGCTCTGTCAGCTCTGCAAATTCTGCCTGCCTTCTGAAACTCAGACTAGCTTCTCTTCTCATGTCTGCTTTGATGACTATAGAAATTGATGCTAAGAATTAATTCAAGATTCAACAGCTCTAAGACCTTCCAGCTCTGCACAATTCCATGACCCCAGATTTGGTGATTACTGTATTGAGAATGACCCAGAGGGATTCGATACATTTTATTTTTAACGATGTTATGTATACAAGGTGCTTGCAGAACTGAGACATAAAAAAAGAGTATTTTTCTCACAAAATACGCAAACCTGCCTGTATGTATACAGGGAAGTGATCTGTTGAGTAAGAAATGGCATTTTTACATATTTGCTTTCCAGAGTATGACTTCATTATAATTACTTTTGACAATATATCAGACTAATGTACTCTGATATACTCTGTAAAATTAATAAAGCCATAGTAATGGCAGGTAGAGCAGCAGCACTTCACTGTTAAATCCTTAGTGAGTGGTTAATTATAAAATTAGGAACTTTACAGCAAGAACCTGTCCATTTTCCTGCTAGTGCAAGTAGAGTCTCAAGGGCTTTGGAAAAAAAGAGTTTTGTGGATTAATGAATGATAACTCCTAAGGTTCCTCTGTAATAAAAGATGGCAGATATCTTGTAGAAAAGATCAAATTACTCCATTCAAAGAATAAATATGTGTGCACTTGTGTCATGGTTTAACCCCAGCCAGCAGCTAGAACCACACAGTTCACTCCCCTCATTTGCAATGTGGGAGAGAATCAGAAGACCTAAAGTGAGGAAAAAGTCATGGGTTGAGAAAAAGACAGTTTACTAGGTAGAGCAAAAGCCATGCACATAAGCAAAGCAAAACAAGAAAATAATTAACTGCTTCCCATTGGCAAGGAGGTGTTCAGCCATCTCCAAGAAAGGAGGGTGCCATCATGCCTAATGGTTACTGGGGAAGACAAACACCACCACTCCAGACTTCAGACTTCCTTCCTTTCTTCTTCCCACAGCTTTATATACTGAGCATCACATCACGTGGAATATCCCTTTGGTCAGATGGGGTCAGCTGGTTGTTTCCCCTCAGGTGGCTTGAAAAAATGGATAGAATGAGTTGTTTGCTGAAAATGCATACCTTCCTTGTTTTGGGATGGAACTTTACTCACCATAAGTGTGGAAATAAACAAAAACGCAGATTCCTTTTTTGTTGGATTTGTTCCTGGAGGAGTGTTTTTTTCCTTCAATCCAGGAAACAATCTTGATTTCACCTTCCTGAGTCAATACATTCTTTTCTAAATGGAGAAGCATCTAATTTTGTCTTCTAAATTCCTGAGGGTTTTGTTAAGGGGTAATAATTTCTGAAACTAGATGGGCAGTGAAGGTGAGTTCTATATTGGCTTACTGAGAACCAAAATTGAGATCTATCTGGAGCACTGGATGGTTGAAACACAAAGCAGTTGGCTTGGCAGTCTGGCACACTGTAGTTTCATACTCAGTCAGTCTACCTTCCTAAGCTTTTTAAGCCTATGCTGGTTCATACCAAAAGACAGCAAATAGACAGAAAATGTTGACATATCATCAATGCATTCTAGTAGTAGAATAATTCTGAATTTGATACTTGTGACTAATAGAAGATAAGTCACTTCAGTACCTTCAGGGTAGGTCAGGGAGCCAGAAATTCACTATTGCAAAGTGCTATTTTCTACATCCCTGTACAATTCTTCAATTTCATGCAATTAGGCTGTGTCAGACCTTCCTACATGCTTACCTTTAAACTTGCCCACTGACTTCCCCGGGACTGAATGTGCTTCTAGGTATGGTCTAACACCTTTGTTGCATAGACCTCACCAGGAAAGCTTACAGTGTACACCATAAACTTGTGCAGAACTCTTTACAAGAAAATGCAAGAGACTGATGGCTGTATTGCTCAGGGCTAAGTGAACAAAAATTCTTGCATTGAAGTCAATAATCCATGGTAGGCAAATCAGACTAAGTGGAAACAGAATCTTAAAGCTTTTAGAGATGTTTAATCAAAGTAACACTTTCCAACACTTTAGCACTCAGAGCTGTATTCTTAAAAGTGAAGACTTCACCAGCAGGGTTATGAGAAACAGCTGGTGAGATGCAAAAAATCAGTTAATCACATTCACACAATTTAAGAATAAATTAATATGTTCCCTTTAGTCATATCACACAGAATCACAGAATCACAGAATATCAGGGATTGGAAGGGACCTTGAAAGATCATCTAGTCCGATCCCCCTGCCAGAGCAGGAACACCTAGATCAGGTCACACAGGAATGCGTCCAGGTGAGTTCTGAATGTCTCCAGAGAAGGAGACTCCACAACCTCCCTGGGCAGCCCCTTCCAGTGTTCAGTCACTCTCACTGTGAAGAAATTTTTCCTCATATTTAACTGGAATGTCCTGTGTTCCAGCTTGCATCCATTACCCCTTGTCCTAGCATTGGATGCTACTGAGAAGAGCCTGGCTCCATCCTCCTGACACTCACCCTTTATATATTTATAAACATTAATAAGGTCACCCCTCAGTCTTCTCTTCTCCAAGCTAAAGAGACCCAACTCCCTCAGCCTTTCCTCGTATGGGAGATGCTCCACTCCCTTCATCATCTTGTTAGCCCTGCCCTGGACTCTCTCAAGCAGTTCCCTGTCCTTCTTGACCTGAGGGGCCCAGAACTGCACACAATATTCCAGATGGGGTCTCACCAGGGCAGAGTAGAGGGGNCCAATACTGATCCCTGAGGGACTCCACTAGACACAGGCCTCCAAGTAGATTCTGTCCCATTGACCACCACTCTCTGGCTTCTATACTTCAGTGAGTTCACAATCCACCATACTACCCTATTGTCCAGGCCACATTTCCTCAGTTTAGCTACAAGGATGCTGTGGGAGACTGTGTCAAATGCTTTACTGAAGTCAAGGTACACCACATCCACTGCTTTAACATCATATATCATTTAACAAATCTTCACACTGAATAGATAAAATTATGGCAAGAGTACAATACATACATCTTAGTTTTTACCTGCTGACAAGAAAAATGAGCCACAGAAATCTAGCGATAAAAACTTTACAAATTTTTTTTCTACAATTTTTTTTTTACTTTTATGATGCCAGGTTAAAAAATTAAATTAGGGTTCTTCTACCTTGTAGACATGTACAACATTTTAATCTCAGCTATAACTACTCTCATCAAATGTGTTTCTAACAGGAATGAGAAACCTGGCAGTGAAGTAATGTTAGCTATGGGATGGTGTGGAAGAAATGGGCCTGTCACTGATGACAGTTGTCAACACTTCTCTTGGGTAGGAAGTTGCCAGCTTCTGTTAAGGAAAGTACAAAGCCATGGCTCCTCAAAATGCATCTTCGGACGTATTCTCACTAACTCTTTATTGCCCAGTTTCTATCTTTCTGTTTCTGATAAAAGTACTGGAGAGGCAGGTCAGTGTGAGAAAAAAGTTCACTGGCTGCCTCAGGTATCTTCTGATCTTGTCGGAAGGGGCATAACACAAGATCCAAACACACAGTTAACAGGAACCAGGAAAGACCTTTGAATCTGAGGTTTCAGATATTCATGATGATTTTTTTTAAAATCAGTTTTGCATCTTGAGGAATATGAAGCACAGCCTCTTTTTGCTCAGATATCTAAAGATATGCTAAAGAGTGGCAGAGTATCTTTTTAGTAGATACCAAGTGTGGCATAAAGGGGTCCTAAATAGTTTTTGACGCAGAAAAGTCCTGTGAATCTGTGTCCATACCTTTGAGGAGGACTTGGTGATGTAAAATTTAACAGAAAGCTAGTTCAATATACTTTATGAGTTAAAACTTGATACCCTTACAGTACTTCTACAGAGAAAAAAGCATTAGTAGTTGTGCCTCAGAAGAACATCAGATGTAGTTCATAACTAACTGAAGACTCCACAAGTCAAGCACTCTCCTTTCCCCACAGCTGGAGGCTCAACCTTCCAGTTCCGCTAGTGGATGGGACAAGGCAATTGATGTATGTTTTTGAATTTGTTTTTAGCTTGATTTAGTTCCTTATCATATTCACAGCATATCCTGACAAACAGCCCTGCCAGCAAAACTGTAGGAGAACTGCCTGTCGGCACACAGGCTACGGATGGGGAAGATGACAGTGCTCTAAGGCATCATTGAACCACAGTTCACAAGAGCACAGACACATGCCCTTTCACTAGGAAGTCTTTAATTAATGCATAGCTTGTAGTACTGTTTCTGTAAGTTATGTTGATATATGCAAATGAATCAGTGAATTGATTGCCATGTCATGTAAAAATAAACTGAGTATATTAGTGACTTAAGAGTACAAGCTGGTTAGCAACTACTACCAGTAGTTTACAGTTTGTCAGCCTCACTGAGAGCAGTTACCAGAGCTCCTCAGACAAAGATAGGCTGCTCTGTCCAAGGAATACATTTGATGTTGAATAAAGTACCTTTAAATTAATATTGCAGGTAGCAGAAAATCAAGATTTAGTATTTCTGTTTAATTCTGGTAGATAGAATTAGCTGCACTACTTGGAAAAAAAAAAAAAAAAGCTCTTCCAAAAGGATCACATTGATTTCAGCATCAAAACCTGGAGGTGACATTAAATACCATATAACATATTGCTGATGAAGGGGAGAATTTTGGCTTCTCCCTCTTTCCCATGCAGCACCCACATGAAGGTCCTGAGTGCATCAACCACCTTCACCTGCTTACAGTAGCTGCCTGTGCTTATGACCAGCTTTGATACTAGTCTGGCCTTGAAGAGCTAAGAGAGAAAGAGCTGTGAGGTAGCTCTTTACACTCAACTGCCTTTTGCTTGGGTGAGGCTTTTCACGTGGTGCTTTTGGCCTTCGTCTTTGCCAGAGTTCTGTTATAGCCATGCCTATGCCCAGCAATGCTTCACATTGATGTGGCCACAGCCCATGGACTTACATTCCTGGCTTGACTTCAGGCCTGCCCTGTCACTACAGACTTGTTTGGTGATGTGGGCTCTTGTTTGAATGCAAATACCATCACAGGGTCTATTCTCCTTACCTCCCTCAGGTACTGGGGGCCAGGGTTATGGGGTCTCTGTCCCACCCTGCCCTGTTGTCATCCCAGCTTCCAACTCCTATTCCCTTGCAGCACATCCCTGCTCCAGCTGCTCCCTGGACATCCCACTGATCTGAAGGGACTCACTGCTCTGACAGTAAGCGATTCACCTTTTTGTCAGGTCAATTCTCTGTTAAGCACTGAGAATACTGTTTGAAATGAGGGCTTAGATAAAGTAAGCGAAGTCTGCAAAACACCATAATGTGCAGCTGTTTTTCACCCTGCTAACTGCTTGAGTTCACACTGATCCAGTGATTAATTATATTGTTTGTCACCTTGATAACATCTTCAATTCTGTTTTTACTGGCTGAGCTATACAACATTAAAAGAATAGGAAGTCTTAACTGTATGTTTCTACATTCAAGTTATCTTCATCTTTATGTCAATTCAAATTTTACTTAATGAAGAAGCCACATTCCCCTAGAAAATTAACCTTTTCTGAAGGACCCCATGTCAGGACACCAGCACTGAGAAATGAATGAATCTACAGCAAGAACCTTCCCTCCTCCTTGTCTTCAGCAACAAATAGGAAAACGATTTGCTGTTTCCTCTGCTATGGTTGGTCATCCTGCTTTATCAGGATTGTTATCCCTCCACCACAAAGGGGCTCAAAAACCCAGCAATTGTTTATAATCCGCTTGTCCCTTCATCAGCTGGAGTGCTAACTGGAGCCTGTCAGTGATATTGAGAGCAGCAGGAGGAGAAAGGAATAGCTTGATGCCGCAAGTCTTAAGAGGGTTTAGAAATTACAAAACCCATGTTGGATGATACAAAAAACTGGTAGTCTCTGTCATCTGAAGTTGTGGAGTACATCTTGTCTCACTTACCTTGAACACTGGGTATCAATTTCAAAGCACCCAGGGGTGCCTTTACTACCAAGGATGAACCACAGGCACTGTGAGGGCATGTACAATGGTCAGGAATTTTTAGCTATTTATTTTAAAATTAATACACTTATTCACTTTGCTGACAGAAAAGGAAGCCTAAAGTGGCAGAGCTAAACATGCCAACCGTTACTTCTTGCTTTTTCAGATACCCTTCAAATATCTCCACTCTAAACACAGGATACTTCTCACTGCAAAAAATGCTAAGGAAAAAAAACAAAAGAGAATTTAAGTTCTCTGAGAGCAGAGGAATAGAAAGAAAATTGGAAGAACCGTCACCTGCTTTGTGAAGACTTTTATATCATATTCAGAATTTTTACTTCACAAAAGGTGAAAAAAGGCCTTTTCAGAGAGATGGAAACCAATCAGGTGTCTCAGATAATATAAAATTATCATGAATTAAACCAATTTGTCATGTTGAAATGCAGTTTTGTGGCTCATTACAAAGATTGCATTACAGGCAGAAAAATTGTATCCAGGTCAGGTATTACATTAATCTTCTCACTGATTTACAAATGTTAAATAGTCTGAGGTGTCCATACTATGCCTAGAATGAAAATAAGGTTAGATTCTTAGAGTAGCTACACATCGAGTTTAGGAGATGTAAGTGCATAATTTTATTCATAGATTTCCAAAATCAGTGTCACAGAGAGCTTTGTTCCTTACTTAATGCTGACCAAATGTGGCAGATATCCCTTCTGGGTCAAACAGCTGAATAAATATGTGAATGTGATAATCAGTAGCTGGCATATTTTACCAATTTTAAATGATCTGATTTAGTTTCAAAGTGATAGTCATTACAGGAGAAAAAGTAGTTCGTATCTCTACAAAACATTAGAGTATACTCTCCCAACCTGGAGCTATCACTTTAGGGAACAAGAAAAACCCCACAAAAATATCTACCTCAAAGCTAGGTAGATCTAGTCTACATTTGTGGTCACTGCAGTAACTGTGGCTTACTCTCCAAAACACTACAGGTTGTATAGACAAGAAGATAGAGGACTTTTATTGCCTCCTGCCTTTGTTCCTCAATTGAGGAAATGAAGGATTAATCCTAGGTCCTCAAAGATGATTAATCATGGAAGTGTGGGACTAATTATCTCTGAGAACCAGAGCCAAAGCAATTTGCCAAAGATCATCAGGAAGAGTCTGCGACCATTTCAGAAAAGGAACTTGAACTTGATGAATATGAATCCAAACTGTAACCAATCAGTTGCCTGAATTCCACTTTACAGTATTTAGGAATCCTGAGAAGTTAGAAGTAAGAATCACCACTTTTTTGATAACCTCTCTGAATGCAGTGACACAAACAAGCTACTAACAGACCAGAGAAGCTGTGACTTTGCAAAGTACCGGTCACCCTGCACTTAAATTGTGGTTAAGTGTCAAGTGGTTTGTGCCTTGGTGACTGCAGGCTAAGCTACTTGACGTTTACTGTGGGGTGAAAACATTCTGACAGGCTCTCCCAGCAAAATAGCTACGGCTGTGTAGATTTACTTGCCTTGTGGTAACTTGTTTGAGCAGTCGGTCACTGCTTCTGCTAACTTCCAGGGATTAGCAGAAGACATGCCTCATAGGTGGAAAGTGGACACAACTTTTCATTTTATCTCTTTTATTTTGTCGTAAAATATATTGAAATATTTTAGGGTTGGGCTTTTTTGGCTTTTCTAGTTTTGTATATGAAATAGACAGTGTGATTCTCCGACAGGAGTTCTATCATTGCTAAACTGATTAGAAATCCAGGAGCAACACAGCTGAGCTGTACTACAAGCTATCAGTAACAATCACCACTGGGAATTACTGTGTAGCCCTGAAGAACAAAATCCATTTAAAACCAGAATGAGTGATGCAGGACAGTCAAGGAAGCTTGGAAGGTGACTGGGTAGTGTTATCAATTAAATTAATTTTATAAAACATCATTTTTTCAAAGCTTTGCTCACTGACATGGTATAAGACCAGGTCCTCGGGGATTCTGCATCTCATCAGGGGAAAAACTTGGCAGCAAAGAGAGAGCTGAGCTA
>VZTM01015118.1:161553-173207 GCA_013400555.1 Jacana jacana
CTAGGCCGGAGAGGGCTTTGAGCAGCCTGGTCTGGTGGGAGGTGTCCCTGCCCAGGGCAGAGGAGGTTGGAAACTGATGATCTTTAAGGTCCCATCCAACCCAAGACATTCTATGACTCTATGATTTGCTGAGACTAGAGGGCAACTTCTTAGCTATTTTAATACCTATGTGAGACGTACCATCAGGAATTCTGGATCTTTTTAAAATTTACTTAAAAACAGAAGTCTTATTGGCTTTGGTGATGACCTAATCAATTTCAATCAAAGCTTTCTGCAGTGATTAGACTCTTAATTTCCACAAATGTCACTAAAAGTCAGATTTTTAACTCCTTCTGTGGCCTGTATCACAGGTCCTTCAAAATCCCTGTTGCCCAGCTTTTAAATCCATTACTAATCCTATTGTCCAATGCAAGTTTCTTAATTTCTTACCCCCAATCACCTCTCCTGGGGCTGGTGAGTCAATCATAAGTCATGACAAGCCAAATGCTGTGCACAATTAACTGCCTATTTATTGTTTCAAAGAGACACTGATCCTGTTAGGGTTGCAGTGACTTATGAATTATTACCATTTCTGTGTAATTTATTTAATTTTCCTTAACTGGCATAGTCACATGGCAGTGTCTTCTCAGAGTAGGTCACTCACAAATATGTACATTCTTGTGCAGAAATATCTGGTGCTAGAAGCCAAACAGAAATATATAGTACACACTTGTAATCCCAATACCAGTACTTGAATATAGAGTGGTTTTAATGGAGTTTTCATTAGCAGAGTTCTTTCTCACAAATGGCTTTTACAGACTCAAGGCTTCCCTATGCTCTGGACATTGTTAATATTTACCATAACTGATAATAGTAGGTCAATGGTTTAGGGCAGTGTTTATACAGAAAAACTCTTTTAGATTCCAGCATTATTTGCCATGTGGTTTGCTTTAAGCTCTTCAGGTGAGACGGAGCTGACCATAATGGAAAATCTTTTGCCTACTGAGGATACAGATGGATTAGACTCCAAGCAAAACTCTCAGGTCAAAAGGCACCCAAGGTGGCACCTGACATTTGTGTTTTCTGCTTGAGTACCACTTATGCCTTGGCTGTGCAGAATTTCCTGTAAAAAGAATCTCTTGATCAAATTGTTTTAATGGAGAGAAACCTTCTTATGCTGTACCTGACGAACATAATAGACTTTAAGCCCAAAAGGCAATGGAGGGTATGTTTTCCTCTTCTTTTGTATTAGATATGATATCGAACACTAAGGACCCCATCACGTACTTAACTTGTCCAACTTCTATTCCAAGGCATTTCACAGACTTATCCAGAGAGATCAGATATGTTCCTGATGGAGAGAGCAGCAATCTGCAAAAAAGGGATGGCCGAGTATTAAAATGCAATGACAAAGTATCACACATCTGCTACGGTTTTGATGCCATGCATTCCTTATTGAATACAGAAGTAAGCACAGCCTATTGCTTTAGTATTTTACTGGTGTGTTTGGTTCTTAAACATATTTGCCTCAGAAATCTGCAAGAAACACTTTCATTGGGTCTTTTAAATGACTGAATGATCTATGAGAAAAGGGGGTCATTTCCAGTTTCCCCGTTTTTCCACTGAATCTTTCAGAATCAATTCTTCAGGGGGAAGGTCAAGTCCAAGACTTTTGTGGAGTTATGCCAACAGAGAATTTGGCCTCAGGTTTCTTTTTGTGTATGCTGAATTGACAGCCTTGTACCTGTAGCCAAAGGGAGCAGATGGAAGAAAATCTAGTGACAATTTGGTTCTAGTTGTATGCTTCAACTAAACACAAAATATTGCAGGGAAGTATTTTTCTCCTATAATTTTTTATATAATATGAGGATATCAAGAAACCATAAGTGCCCATTTTTGTTTACATTCAGCTCAGGAAGACACCACATCACAATTTCCCAGTGCCAGTTTCATAATGGCCAGTGCATTCACTCCTCTCCAGGTTCTGGGGGAAAAAACAAACAAANAAGAAGATTCCAAGAAAATGCCTCTGACATCCATTATCAAGCAGTGTACAAGTCTACAGTGTACAAAACCAATGTACATGCAGAACCCTTAGCATGAATCACAGCCTTGAAGGTTTGCATTTCAGCTGACAAGGAACTTTCTGCAGATGAAGGACATTTCACTCTCTCCCCATGGGTGTCTGACATAACATCATGATTTGTGCCCAATGCAGGCCAGCTGCATGAGTCTGACAGCTGAGAGGGAACAGCAGCTCTGTTATAGGAGCAATCCTGATAGTTTCATTCGTTGAACAGTGCTGGGTGACCACATGATAGCACGTAGTGATGTGACAATGGAAGATTAGCAAAGCGTCGAGCAAAAACTGTCTACATCATTACCTTCCTTGTAGAACAGTTAGTCTGATAACTGTTGCTCCCTTTTCCTTCTCATCTTCCTCTGAAATGGATTCCTCTTGTTATCTTTCTGCCATTTGACCCTTGCCATGATCTTGACCATCTTTCTGAGTGATCATTGCTGCCTCTTAATAAGGAAATGTGGTTTTACGTAAGTATCTAGATTAACAGGCATTAATGGTACAACAAAATTATTGCAAATTTCATCTAATTTCTTTTTTTAGCTACTTCCTTCCTAATTTGGGAGAATTATCTATATTTGCAAGAGGAAACAAGCATACATTGTCATATATATTTGCAAGAGGAAAAGATTCCTTGTAAATCCATTTTTTATTCTGCTGAAATAGCTGACACATGGCAAGACAAGAGGTCTACAACTGAGACAATCCTCTCTCCACCCAGACCACCAAAGACCCTTCAAATTCTCTATTGTCAGTGATCTGGGCCAGACATCTCAGAATTATTACTTTTGAATAGTATGTTGGAGCACGTGCCTGATTGCTTGCTTTTGAATCTAAACCTGAACAGACTTGACACTTTTGTCAAAGGGTCATCCCAAAGGCCAAATTCCCATGGCAACCTTATCCTGCTTACTATTCCAGCATTTCCCCAGGACCCTGCACTTCAGCACTTTTTTGCTCAGTGTTCACACCTATGAGGACCTAGATGCTTATTTTTTTATGGAAACATCTGAACATTGAAAGCCACCACACAAGGATTTGACACTGACTGAAAAGGATCTCTTAACGCAAGATATGGGACAGAAAATGAATGGTGTTGGGGATGTGGGGACTCTGGTTCCTGTTTACAGAGTAACTTCTGGTTTTATTCAAGGATTCTTTAAGCTGTGTGATCACTTCAGAGGAGGGATATCAGGTCTTCATCCTACATACATCTCAGCTATGAGACTTAAGACCTCTTTAAGGATTCGTCTCTTGACCCCATTGTGTCATCTCTTGACCTCATGGTGCTTGCCCTCCTGGGTGCTTAGAGAGTTCACTTGGAGAGATTTGCTGCAAGTACCCTGCCTGGGTAGGTGTTCAAGGCTAGGCCGGAGAGGGCTTTGAGCAGCCTGGTCTGGTGGGAGGTGTCCCTGCCCAGGGCAGAGGAGGTTGGAAACTGATGATCTTTAAGGTCCCATCCAACCCAAGACATTCTATGACTCTATGATTTGCTGAGACTAGAGGGCAACTTCTTAGCTATTTTAATACCTATGTGAGACGTACCATCAGGAATTCTGGATCTTTTTAAAATTTACTTAAAAACAGAAGTCTTATTGGCTTTGGTGATGACCTAATCAATTTCAATCAAAGCTTTCTGCAGTGATTAGACTCTTAATTTCCACAAATGTCACTAAAAGTCAGATTTTTAACTCCTTCTGTGGCCTGTATCACAGGTCCTTCAAAATCCCTGTTGCCCAGCTTTTAAATCCATTACTAATCCTATTGTCCAATGCAAGTTTCTTAATTTCTTACCCCCAATCACCTCTCCTGGGGCTGGTGAGTCAATCATAAGTCATGACAAGCCAAATGCTGTGCACAATTAACTGCCTATTTATGGTTTCAAAGAGACACTGATCCTGTTAGGGTTGCAGTGACTTATGAATTATTACCATTTCTGTGTAATTTATTTAATTTTCCTTAACTGGCATAGTCACATGGCAGTGTCTTCTCAGAGTAGGTCACTCACAAATATGTACATTCTTGTGCAGAAATATCTGGTGCTAGAAGCCAAACAGAAATATATAGTACACACTTGTAATCCCAATACCAGTACTTGAATATAGAGTGGTTTTAATGGAGTTTTCATTAGCAGAGTTCTTTCTCACAAATGGCTTTTACAGACTCAAGGCTTCCCTATGCTCTGGACATTGTTAATATTTACCATAACTGATAATAGTAGGTCAATGGTTTAGGGCAGTGTTTATACAGAAAAACTCTTTTAGATTCCAGCATTATTTGCCATGTGGTTTGCTTTAAGCTCTTCAGGTGAGACGGAGCTGACCATAATGGAAAATCTTTTGCCTACTGAGGATACAGATGGATTAGACTCCAAGCAAAACTCTCAGGTCAAAAGGCACCCAAGGTGGCACCTGACATTTGTGTTTTCTGCTTGAGTACCACTTATGCCTTGGCTGTGCAGAATTTCCTGTAAAAAGAATCTCTTGATCAAATTGTTTTAATGGAGAGAAACCTTCTTATGCTGTACCTGACGAACATAATAGACTTTAAGCCCAAAAGGCAATGGAGGGTATGTTTTCCTCTTCTTTTGTATTAGATATGATATCGAACACTAAGGACCCCATCACGTACTTAACTTGTCCAACTTCTATTCCAAGGCATTTCACAGACTTATCCAGAGAGATCAGATATGTTCCTGATGGAGAGAGCAGCAATCTGCAAAAAAGGGATGGCCGAGTATTAAAATGCAATGACAAAGTATCACACATCTGCTACGGTTTTGATGCCATGCATTCCTTATTGAATACAGAAGTAAGCACAGCCTATTGCTTTAGTATTTTACTGGTGTGTTTGGTTCTTAAACATATTTGCCTCAGAAATCTGCAAGAAACACTTTCATTGGGTCTTTTAAATGACTGAATGATCTATGAGAAAAGGGGGTCATTTCCAGTTTCCCCGTTTTTCCACTGAATCTTTCAGAATCAATTCTTCAGGGGGAAGGTCAAGTCCAAGACTTTTGTGGAGTTATGCCAACAGAGAATTTGGCCTCAGGTTTCTTTTTGTGTATGCTGAATTGACAGCCTTGTACCTGTAGCCAAAGGGAGCAGATGGAAGAAAATCTAGTGACAATTTGGTTCTAGTTGTATGCTTCAACTAAACACAAAATATTGCAGGGAAGTATTTTTCTCCTATAATTTTTTATATAATATGAGGATATCAAGAAACCATAAGTGCCCATTTTTGTTTACATTCAGCTCAGGAAGACACCACATCACAATTTCCCAGTGCCAGTTTCATAATGGCCAGTGCATTCACTCCTCTCCAGGTTCTGGGGGAAAAAACAAACAAACAAAAAACCCAAAACAAAACAAATCAAAAAAACCCATAGCTTCTGACATCCTGTCAATTTTTTTTATAACTGCAGTGAAACCCACCACTGATTAGTGTGATTGTGATTAATGTTGGAACCTGGGATTCAATCAAGTCTCCTGCCATGGGTGTGAAGCTGTGAACCTGAGCCTAATTTACAGACGTAAGTCTGGAGAATAATCCTTGTTTATTGGCCAGACAGGCTACGAATGGCTGCCTACAAGAACTACAATACCCTTACCAAACCAACTCAGTGGGTTAACTCTGCTGCTAATCTTGGTCCATACAACTGTCTTTTAGAGACTTGTCCCATAAACCTCATATTCACTAGCACATTAACTATTAGTGTTAATGAAGTCTCCTACAACAGCCACTATGAGAGCATTAGTTTAAGAGGAAACTGTGGTATGAACAAGAATAATCTTCCTCAAGCTTATAAGAGTAGGAAATGGTCTGGACAAGGTCAGAAGAATGATCCACCTAGCCCAGAATTCAACCTTCAGAAAGAATTACTATGTGATTTGTCAGAGGTAGCACATGATATGTGGCACATCTGGCCTCAGATGTCTCAGTTTAGCTATGTTCCTCTTGGCAATGATCTTACATTTCCCTGAGGCACGGACCATCAGTAATTGCCAGTCTCCAGCACCTGGTACTAGGACTGGCTGGAGCACACATGCTGTGAGGACAAGCTGAGATAGTTGAGGTTGTTCAGCCTGGAGAAGAGAAGGCTCTTGTTATTCATTACTGCATCCTTCCAATACCTAAAGGGGGCCTACAGGAGAGATGGGGAGGAACTCTTTATCAGGGAGCAGAGTGATGTGATGAGGGGTAATGGTTTTAAACCGAGAGGAGATTTAGATTAGATTAGGAAGAAATTCTTTCCTGTGAGGGTGGTGAGACTCTGGAACAGGTTGCCCAGGGAAGTTGTGGCTGCCTCACCCTTGGAAGTGTTCGAAGATAAGCTGGATGGAGCTTTGAGCAACCTGGTCTGCTGGGAGGTGTCCCTGCCCATGGCAGAGGTGTTCGAACTCTACGGTCTTTAAGGTCCCTTCCTACTTGAACCATTCTATTATTCTATGAATCCAGGAAGAATATTTTATCTTGAGGGGAAAAAAAAACAGGAAAAGAAATAAAAGAAAGCAAGAAAACAACAACAACAACAATCCCCATGAACAGAGGAGTTAGTACACTTGATAAAGGCAATAAGAACAGTACACTCACAGTAACGCTTCCTCCAAATGCTCTCACAGCAGCTACCCAACAAATAATCATTTGAGGACTTCCTGAGTTAGAGATATTGTTGCTAGGTATATTAAAACTGTATTACACAATTGATTAATACAAGTGGTGTACATGGTAGATATTTAAAATATATGTTGAATACTGTTACATAAGTACAACCGCTTGTAACGCATTACAATTTTTTGTATTTTATTTTGGCTGAAGTTTTCTTTCATTAATTTGTCCAGTCACTTTTTGAATTATGTGAACTTTTAGCATCCTTACATTTCTGCAGTGAAAATTTCCACAACTCGACTGAATATTGTATGGAAATTCACCTCCTTTTTTACTCTTATCTAGACATTGTCTAGTTTCATTTGAAGTTCTCTTGCTTTTGTACTGGATGAGACAGCTTTTAATAACAATTTATAATTGTCTTTTCTAGCTGCTCATTTTCATAAAACTTTCTACCCTGTCAGTTATCTCTCTGCCAGTCTACTCACTTGTCTATTTATTATTTAGCATATACCTTTGATCATTCTTATCACCCATCTCTGTACTTCTTCCAGTTTTACTATTGCCCTTGAGATAGAATAATCAGAACTGTACTGAGCACCTCCTAAAGGGACACTGTGCATATTATTTTTTCGTTAGTTTGCTATTGCTTTCCAAATAATTTCAATGCACTAGTTACTTTTTGCTTAAAAACAGAACGATGAGCAATATATTAGAGAAATAACAAGGCAGTAGCCTATATTTTCCTCAGTACCAGTGAGGTATAAACCGATCTTCACATACCAAATGTAAGAGTAACAAAGGTGCTAAAGGTTCAAGGAAGTCACACATATGCTCATAACTCATAAAAAGATGGCTGCCTTCTGCTGTACCTTAAGGAACTGTCTTAAATGGGAACTTCTATTAAAACTAATGTTTTAATTAACCTTTTGTTTTTCTTGACAGGATTTATTGTTCTGTGGAAGGGCTATGACATTTCCAAGGGCCCAGCATTTGAGCGGTATCTCATAACTTAGTGGGCCAGAAGGAGACCTAAATTAAGGTTTTATGGAGGAAGACTTTACTTCAGCTGAGGACAGCTTCCTAAGGAGCTTTAACTACCTTGTATGGAAACTGAGACATGTGAGGGGACAGCTTGCTGCCACTGTTAGCTACCAACAGAGTAGAAGGCTTCTCCCTTACTTTTGAAAACCCTTTTCAGGATTTTCACTTGGGAGGAACTACTTACACGTTTTATAATTTAAAAAATCAAGACTGCTTAAATTTTGATTCAGAAAAAGGCCTTTGAATACTAAAGTATTTCTTTTAGCTCCGGGTTTTCCATACAGATTTGGTTGGAGTCAACACAAGCCCATGTCACCATTTGGAGGACAGGGTTCTTCTCAGAGTTTTCATGGTTTTGACAAGCAATTAGCATTTGAGTTTTGAGTCATGACAGGCAGAATTTTAAACAGGAAAACAAGAAAATGAATATGTAAAGAAAGGAACAGAGATAGATTAGCATCATCTGAATGAGAGCAAAACCAAACTGCAATGATTATGTTATCAGAGCTTTGGAGAGAAACGCTGAGAATTTTATTGGCATACATAAGGAAACTGGGAGAAGATGTTAGAGAGAAATGTGTCTTTTGAGAATGACCAGTAAAGGAAAAAGAAGGCAAAGGGGAGAGGACTAATTTAGAACTATGTATGGATGATCTATAAAATTTCTAGTACTGAGTTCAACTTGATTTAGTGAAGCTATATAGAGATGCTGAAGCTGAAAGGAACACTACCAATTCATCTACAGAGCAGATCTGTTGAGAAAAAAAAGAGGGAAAACAACAGAAGTTTTAACAGTATATTAACTTATTCACATGTCGCTCTACATTTAGACTCACTAAACTAACCTATTGCAGCCCCACCAGAATCTTGCAGTGCTCTAGTTTCAGGCATTCTTTTCTGAATAAACAGGGAACGTTTCCATACAAATGCTGGAGAATGCCATGGAATTGTGTGAACACAAATCTAACTCCCTTACTTTCAAATCAAGACTATAAATTCATTTCAGATCAAGAATAGAACTAGCTATTATAGTAACAGCACTTTAGACTTTGCAAGAATGAAGTGGGAAAGGGAGGAAACTAGTCCTGCTGAATGAAATCATCATTGGTGGAGTTTCTGGCCTTCCTTCCTTAATTCACTGCATTTTACCTCCTGACCCTACAATCTCTGACAGAAGCATGCTCTACTATGTACTTAGCAGAACTAGGAGGGCATTGGTCCCTTGTTACTCTCACATTTGCATTTTTCTAATTGAGTCTTCCGCTATTCTGTTTTGAGAAGGGTGAGAAGGGTTGATTTATTAGTTGGTTTGTTGGTTTTTTTCTTCCTTAATGCACTTAGCAAACAGCAAACAGGTCTTCAGCTGTATGTCTTTGACTTTAACTTATTTAGCCCATTTAACAGCTTTTAGCTTATATAGAAATTTTTAGCTCATGTCTTTTCTTATGATGATTCTTGGCAATGCCAGTTGATGATTCTGGGCCTCTTGGTAGGTGCAGCGCAGCAAATGACAGAGACAGTCTCTGCGCCACAAGAATCTCTGGGTACGTACCAGACAGAACATGATCCACTGGGTAAAACATACCTCACCCACATGAGAACAGGAAGTGAGAATTTAACACATTTTCTTTTCAAGAGAATTTTCTTGATGGATCATTCCTCTTTCCCTTTCTTGTCTCTCTCCTCCCCTCCTTTTTCTATTTGTTCCTCCCCTCCTCTTTTCTGTGAAGTACAGGTGTCTTTTCTACAAATAACCTCAAAAATTCACAGATAGAGCTGTAGGAATACTTTTCCTCAACGTAAAACCTTTTAATCTTTAATTTTTGGAACATATTCATTTCTTTATGCAAATATCAGTATGGATTGTTATCAGATAGTGGGGCTAGAAAAGCATTAGTTTTCATACACAACCTTTAATGTGAAACCTTACTGCAAGAATTTTCTGAATATAATTTTGTCCAATTTCTTTCTTTCAGACCAGAAGCCAGGGGACGGCTTTGAAAGCTAGAAATGACAGGCTGCAGGGGACAGAGAATTGTGTTAATGTATGCTATTCTTCCTGGTTCCTGCCAGCGATAAACTTCTCAGCCAAGCCTTCCTGATAGGAAGCCTTTCTGTTGGTGTATGCGTGGAAAAAGCATGATGAAATTCTGCTTTTAGGAGGGAATGGAACTTGAGGTACAAAAAGCTTCAGAAACTGATCTTTGCCCCCAAATGGCTTTGTTCCTCCATGGCAAGGGCTGCTTGAACCAGCAGCATCATGGGGCTGCCCTGTTTTCAATGCTGAAGCACTCAGGAAGGGTAGAGAAAGAAGTTTTTGCCTGCTTCTTTTATTTTCCCCGCATGATCTGCAAAACTACAGTCCTTCACCCTGTCTGTACTGCTGTGGTCTCAGCCTACTGGACAGTCACTTCTGTAAGAAGTGGACAGTGACTTGTGTGTAAGAAAACCCTCCTCTTTCTCAGATTATTCAGGTTGGAGCATTGCTTACGCCATTTGAAAGATATAGTCAGTTGAATGTGAAGCTACCGGGCCTTTCTTTGCTGGTCCTCTTTTGAAGCATGAAGTAGCAGCATTATCTGAAGTGCAGCTTTGCAGGAGGGATGCTTTGCTCCATCCAACTGATACAAGAGCAGATACAAATTCCCAAATTGCTGTCCAATGAGAAGAAAGCTGAAAACCCTGTAGAAAGCCCCAGTAGTTGCACAGCTACTATAGCATCGACCATTCCACAAATAAGGAAACATCAATTGTCAACATCCCAGCTCTGCTCCTCTTGATACTGTAGAGAGAAGGACACCACAAGCAGCAGTGCTGACCATCGTCTTGCTCAAGGAAACTCCTGTGGGTGGGTATAGGGAACATCTCACAGATAATAAGGGAAGAGGTGGAAAAGAAGACAAGTTTCTCCTCTGCTACAGTGGGGAAGACACAACCCTGCAAAACAGAGGAACAATCTCTCCCCAGAATACAGGGGAAGGGAAAAAAATATCTGCAGAACATCTTTCCACTCAATTTGGCTGGCAAATTATATTTAAACAATAAACAGTTTTTCAAACTGTTCTATCAGGTATGACCAAGCTCTACAATCCTTGACATTAATATCCTCAGTACTACCGAAACTAAGATTTAGAGTACCTGTAGTTGAACTGAAGATGGTTTAGAGACAAGGAGGTATTAGATCATTGGATTTGAATCTTTAGTATTTCACAGACAATTCCACGGATGTATCATCCAGCTTCCCTTTTATTGTGGTNNAGTTTCCCTTTTATTGTGGTGTCTTGTATTTGACTAAACACATATTCCTGCAATTTAGCCAGTCTTGAATCTACAAAAAAGAAAGTTGGAGAAGCCATCACTGCTTCATTAGTTTAATCCAGTGGTTAAAGAGTTTCACTGTTAAAAATGTGTGTCTAATGTCCCATTTGAATCTGTATGACTTTAGTTTCCAGGAATTGGGTTTTTTTGCTAGGCTTTTTTATATTTAATTCAATTCCATTACTATTCTTTTCTCTCCAAAAAGGTACTTATGATGTTGTGTCTCAGGTCTTCTTTTTGCATGAAATCCTGTCTCACACTAAACCCCCTGCACTTTCCTTAAAACCCTGATGTGAAGGGGATATTTTTGCATGTATCAAATTTTCTATACAGCTGGTTTAATACAGAAAAGCTAGAATTGTTAGTAGTATTTCAGAATCAAGTTTCACCAGTGTTCTACAGGAAAATGAACCGGCCTCCTTAACCGTGAGTGTTGAAAGTGACGCTTTCACCTTAACATCACGGTGGGAGATTTTGGGGGGATGCTTGCACATCGTGACCCTTAAATAATTTTCAGAACCACATTCTCGCAGTAAAAGGTCACCACTCTGGAAGTTCAGCTTGAATTTCATGTTCTTAGCTTTGCATTGTGGTAAACTGAATTTTTTGAGGGTGATAGGGACAT
>VZTM01015119.1:0-138842 GCA_013400555.1 Jacana jacana
TGAAGGTTCTTGTCCACTTGGCAAGGACAGATGGAAAATCCTGCTCCTGGGACAGAATAAACCCCTGCTTTGCCATGAACTGGGGCCTGGCCAGCTGGGGAATATCTTTACTGGAAAGAACCTGGTAGGTCATGATCGATATTAGAATCATAGAATCATGGAATGGTTGGAAGGGACTTTAAAGATTGTTTAGTTCCAACCCCACTGCCAAGGGCAGGGACACCTCCCACTAGAGCTGGTTGCTTAAAGCCCCATCCAGCCTGGCCTTGAACACCTCCAGGGATGGGGCATCCACAGCTTCTCTGGGCAACCTGTTTCAGTGCCTCACCCTCAGAATAAAGATTTTCTTCGTAATATCCCATCTAAATCTACCCTACATGAGCCAGAGGAGCGTCCTGGCAGCAATGAAGGCTGGCAGCATCCTGCACCATGTAGACAGAAGCAGGTGGGAAATGAAGGGATGTGACTGTCCCCCCCCTTCTCAGCACTTGTTAGACATCATCTAGATATGGCCTTCTGTTTTGAGGCCTCAATATGAGAAAGACAACAGAGAGAGAGAACAGCAAGTTTGAGGGAGGTTGGCAGGAGCAGCAGTCCGAGGGCTTGCTCATCTTGGGTGTCTAGCAGCTCCCCAGTACCTATGTCTGAAAGGATGGCACTGGACCCTTTGCAGAGAGGCACAATGGGGGAATGAAGGACGGGGGGCATACATGGAAACAGGGGCATATATCTGGATGGATATGAAGGCAAAAAATAAGGCTATTTAATCATTTTAATTGGCTTTCTGGTGAAGCTGTGGGATGTCTGTCCTTGCAGGCTTTCAAGACTCAGTGGGATAAAGCCCAAAACACCACAGTCTGAATCACTTCAAATTATTAGGTTTGTCTAGGTGATATCTGGCAGTCCCTTCCTACCTGAATAATTTTATGATTAAGGATTTTACCTAATGTCATGTAATGATCCTGCCAACTAGTGTATTTACATTACATTTTTATATTCCTTTTTTAAACTATAATCTGAATTTACTTTGATAAATGCTTGGTCTTTCATCTTTTGCATCATGTCCCATTTTTCTGTTCCTTAAAATTATTTCAAAATGTATTCTGCACTTGTGAGATTTGAATGAAATTCTGCTTAATCTATTTTTAAACATATTTTATTGTGTTCTCTTAATCTGCAGAACTGTATTGCCAGTGAAACATGTTGTTATAAGTCATTAAATAAACATGAAAACTGTTTTCAATGCACTACACTAAAATATTTCCCAGTAATGGAGTAAAGATCTTATTTTGCTGATTCAGAGGAAAATAAAGGAACTAAAATCTTGACACTTGGAGGAGATCCTTGGTTTCCCCCTTCAGAGAAAGTTGTTACTTCCCAAAGTTTGTCTTTTTTATTTTTTAGCAGTCCTGTGATTAAACAAAAACCCATAACCAAATCAATCACATTACAAAGGCACTGCTGAAAATTAATAAGCTAACCAGTAGTTATCTGTTTGCAGATGATGCTAAGTTAGATGGGAGTGTTGATCTGCACTGAGGGCAGGGAAGCTCTGCAGAGGGACTTGGATAGATTGAATCAATAGACCAATGTTAATGGCATGGGCTTCAACACAGCCAAGTGCCAGGTCCTGCACTTGGGCCACAACAACCCCATGCATCGCTACAGGCTTGGGGCAGTGTGGCTGGAGAGCTGCCTGGCAGAGAAGGACCTGGGGGTGCTGGTTGACAGGCGGCTGAATATGAGCCAGCAGTGTGCCCAGGTAGCCAAGAAGGCCAATGGCATCCTGGCTTATATTAGAAACAGTGTGACCAGCAGAAGTAGGGAGGTGATTGTCCCCCTGTACTCAGCACTGGTGAGGCCACACCTTGAGTCTTGTGTCCAGTTCTGGGCACCTCAGCACAAGAGAGATCTCGAGGTGCTGGAGCGAGTACAGAGGAGGGCAACAAAGCTGATGAAGGGTCTGGACAATAAATCTTATGAAGAGCGACTGAGTTGGGACTGTTTAGTTTGTGGAAGAGGAGGCTGAGGGGAGACCTCATCACTCTCTACAACTGCTTGAAAGGACATTTTAGAGAAAAAGGTGCTGGTCTCTTCTCAAGGGCAATTAGCGGTAGGAGAGGGAACGGCTGCAAGCTGCAGCAGGGTAGGTTTAGGCTGGACATTAGGAAAGAATTCTTCCCAGAAAGAGTGGTCAGGCACTGGAATCGGCTGCCCAGGGAGGTGGTAGAGTCATCATCCCTGAATGTGTTGAAGAGTAGATTAGATGTGGTGTTGAGGGATATGGTGTAAGGGAGAACTTTGTAGAGTAGGGTTGACGGTTGGACTCGATGATCCCAAGGGTCTCTTCCAACCTGAATGATTCTATGATTCTAGTACAACTTAGAAGCCCTTCAGATAGGTCTCCTATATGTTTGAGTGCAGGAGGAAGGATGTTGGCAGAGGCCAGGAGAGCTTGAAGCTGGGATGCCCTGCCATGGCCTGTGCCGAGCAGCACTGGTACTGTGTCACTACCGGCCACACACCTGCACCCAAAGCCCAGAAACAAGCCCTTTGAGTGACTGCTGGACAAGGAAGTAGGAGGAAGGGCTGGCTGTAATGAGCACTGTGGCGGCTCTACAGTCAGACACATGAACTAGAGTAAGGCAGTTTGAAAGCCACCAGAACTGCCAGGAACTGAGAGCAGCTGACTGAGGTGGCAGTCAAGACCAGAGGGAGTGAGACATAAGGGCAAATCCTTCATCAGACTTGCAAACTCCTGGAATGGACTTTGCTTAACAGTTTAGAGACAATAAAAGTACAAAAAAAAATGAGGGCAGGAAGGCAAAGGCAATGGAGAAAACAGCACAAGAATCTGAGAAACAGCTTGAGACCTCGACTCTCCTGAAGCAGCACACAGTATTGATAAATCCCACTGTCTGTCTCTCTGCTTGCTTGTTGCCTGTCTTCAGCAACACCACATCATCCATACCCTGCAGCCTCCAACAGCAAAGGCACAGCTCGGGTGTGTGGTGTCATGGCTTGTCACACTGGCTGGGATGGGAAGCCTTGCTGTGAGGTGGGAAAAAATATCCCTTCTCAGGTGGAAGGGGCCCTCTCTACTTGCTTTTGGCATGCAGGGATGAGGAGGCTGAAAGGGTCCCCCGAAGGCATGGGGCCAGCACCCTGAGAGGGCAGCCCCGGTGGGAGTGGGGCATGGCAACTTGCCCCATCTCTGCCCAACCCAACCAGTTTCACCCCACATGTCAGTGAGCTGACTCAGTGAGATGACTTTTGGGGGAAGAAAAATAAGGGGTTTTGTTGCTCCTGGGCAATCTTTCAGAGTCTCTCTGCCATTTGCCCCCCTCTGCCCACAACACAGTAGAGCAAAGCAAGGAGATGGCCAGCTGTGCCTATGAGGAGTTTCCTTTCTGTCAGCTGCAAAACTGACAGGAGGGAAGTTGGCTAGTGTATAAGGAAACGAAAGCAAAAGCACCCCAGTGCATTGCATTATTACTTCCTGAGCTATCACAAAGGCAGCCCTGTTGCATCTCAGTACTGGTTTCATTTCTCCTGATTTTTGTCACTGTGTAGGTGGAGCCTGCAAATAAAAAGGCAGCTGGAGAAGCTGAAAAACAAAGTTACTCTTTCTCCTTGCTACAGGACGCTACACAGGTAGAAGTTTCTCTTTTCCTCTTATAAAAATAATTATTTTATACTGTTATATTAATTCCTTTTAGTAGTTGCATGTGAAAAGGCTGCATAAGGGTATAAAGAAAGTACAGTTAAACAAGGTTTCCTGTAATAGGGTCTGTTGTTTTCTGGGGTGGGGAAAAAGAAAAGACATTCATATTTTTTCCTCTTTAAAGGAAGACAGGCATAACTGAGAGGTGGCGTTTAACATTGGAACACATTTTTTAGAATGTGTACTGTGTGGGGACAGTGTTCCACAGCACGGTCTGGCTGGCAGTGCTCATGTGTGGCATCATATGCTTTGCATTGCTTCATTTCTTTTCTGAGAAGACATCTACAAGCAATAAACCTCCAAGCCAGAGGCTGCATAGATTACTCAAATATCCTGAAGTCAGATATGTCAGACAGAAGTCCATGCGATCCCCTGGCTGGACACAGAGTAAATGCAGGAGCTGTTTGGGTTCGGTGCTGCACCTTTGCGCTTTGGGTTTGATAGGGGATTGTGACATTACCCCTCAGGGTGCAAAGCCAGAGGCAACTCCTCTTCAGGAANNGGGCTGTTATCAGACTTTCAGTATCATCACGTCATCCAGGTGCCACGTTTCACATGGATTCTGACCAGTTTCAAAAAGGCACTTAAAAATTGCAGCTTTTTTCTTTTTTTTCCCTTCTCCTTTCTTTCATCTGATGTTGTCAAGGCTCAGCACACAGAGCCATCGCTATGCCTGCAGTGCACAGTGAAGGGTTGCACAGATCTATCTAACCTTGTGCAGGTTCAGATGGAGAACAGCCAGGTAGCCCCAGAAATCCATGCATGCTCATCTACTCCACTGCTTACTGTGTTAGCCTGTGTGTGCATGCTGTGGTCTGCACTGTAGACCTGCCTAAAAACTGTTGTAGGTATGTGGTAAGATACAGCCCTTGTGCTTTTTTGTCATGCTCCTTAAGTCTCAGTTTCCCAGATGTCGCAATTTTATCTTCCAAGATCTAGATATTGTTTTTTTCTCTTTTCCTTTTCCTTTTCCCTTTTCCTGACAGCCTTACTAGTTTTGCATTTCATCCTATTTATTATAAGGGTGCTAAAGCTTGCTGTATAACCTCTTTCACATCCACATTTAAGAGGCCATGTGCTAAAACCAGTACATAATAACTCTGGACACAGGCCAACGAATAATAATAATGTAACAGGGATGGAAAATTGTTCCTGGGTAACATTTACATTAAATTAAAAATCTGTAGGAAGCATTAATTCCACTAAAATGAAAGGCGTGTAGAGAATGGTAGACATAATAGAAGGAATTACTGCTAGGAACATCATTATCAGTAAATTATTTTCTGTGGCAATAGAAAATCATAAACTAATCTGGTGGCCAGCAAATGTGGAATGTATGTTTGTTGCAAATAAAGCACTGAGTCCTCATTCGGGGAAGAAAAATAACAGAATCATAGAATGGTTAGAGATGGAAGGAACCTTAAATAATTAATAGAAAGAGAAAAAAATCCATACTGGAATACTAAAGGAAGGGGACATTGAGAAAGAGGAAGGAACTGTAAAATGGATACTTATAAATAAATTAAAGTAGTTCTGTCATCTTTTATTGCTGGTCAAAATTGAGAAGTTTCCCCATAGCAATTTATTTTTTATTTTGATAAAAGGAGACAGGAATATCTATTAAAGATTTGTATTGCTTTACTAAAAAGAAAGTTTGAATAGCAAATGTGGAATTAATCTGTTTTTTTCTACACTTGTTTTACACATTGAGAGCATAACTTACATTGTATATCCAGCTTTGACACCTGCTCAAATTAGAAAACCTGTAAACTTAATTCAACCCCAAAAAATTAAAAGAACAGGAAGTTATTTCAAGCAAAACTGTGTTTCCCCTAAGTCATTTTCACAAGTGAGATCTGCCTCTCATGAACTCATGCTGGCTGGGCCTAATTTGACACCCATTCCCAAGAAGGGCTGGAAGGAGGATCCAGGGAACTAGAGGCCTGTCAGCCTGGCCTCGATGCTGGGGAAGATTATGGAACAGATCATTCTGAGTGCCACATGGAGGACAACCAGGTGATCAGGCAAGATTGGCATGGGTTCATGAAGAGCAAGTCCTGCTTGGCTAACCTAATCACTTTCTATGACAAGGTGACCTACTTGGTGGATGAGAGAAAGGATATGGATATTGTTTACCTGGATTTCAGTGAAGCCTTTAACACAGTTAAGCTCACAGTTAACTCACATCATTCTTTTGGAGAAACTGGCTGCCTGTAGTTTGTATGGGAATACTCTTCTCTGGGTAAAAATTGGCTGGATGGCTGGGCCCAGAGTGGTCGTGAATGGAACTAAATCCAGTTGGTGCCCAGTCATGAGCGGTGTTCCCTAGGGCTCAGTATTGACACCAGTTCTCTAATATCTGTGTCAATGATCTGGACGAGGGGATCGAGTGCACCCTCAGTAAGTTTGCAGATGACACCGAGTTAGGTGAGAGTGTTGACTTGCTTGAGGGTAGAAAGGCTTTGCAGAGGTTGGACTGGACAAGTTGGACTGAACAAATTGGACTGATGGGCCAGAGCCAATGGGATGAGGTTCAACAAGGCTAAGTGACAGGTCCTGCACTTGGGTCACAACAACCCCATGCAGCATTACAGCCTTGGGGAAGTGTAGCTGGAGAGCTGCCTGGCAGAAAAGGACCTACGGGTGTTGGTCAACTGTCAGCTGAATATGAGACAGCAGTGTGCTCAGATGGCCAAGAATGCCAAGAACATCCTGGCCTGTATCAGGAATAATGTGGTTAGCAAGACTAGGGAAGTGATATCATCCCTCTGTACATGGCACAGGTGAGGCTCCAGCTTGAATACTGTGTTCAGTTTTCAGCCCCTCACTACATGTGGGACATTGGAATACTGAAGTGTGTCCAGTGAAGGGCAACAGAGCTAGTGAGGGATACAAAGCATTTCTTATGAGGAGCAGCTGAGGGAACTGGAGTTGTTTAGTCTGGAGAGAAGGAGGCTGAATGGAGACCTTATCCCTCTCTACAACTACCTGAAAGGAGGTTGTAGAGAGGTTGGGGTCAGTGTTTTCTCCCAAGTAACAGACAATAGGACAAGAAGAAATGGCTTCAAGTTACACCAGAGGAGGTTTTGATGGGATATTAGGAAAAATTTCTACATGAAAAGGGTTATCAAGTATTGGAACAAGCTACCCAGGGAAGTGGTGAAATGATCATCCCTGGAGGAGTAGATGTGCTTAGCAACATGTTTTAATGATGGTTTTTGTCAGAGTTAGGTTGATGGTTGGACTTAATGACCTGAAAAATCCCCTACAACCTGGACAATTCTATGATTCTAGGATTTTCTCCTTGTGCAGACACACAGCTCTGTACTCCAGACAAAGTGACTGAAGGTAAGCATCCACAGACTCCAGCCACGCCCAGCAGCTGCCCTACTGTCTGAGGTTCTCAAAACACCTTGCAGCAAAATATTTAATTGAGAAAAAAATGGCTTTTCACAAAGCTGGTGTAATTTTTTCCCTCTTCCTCACTTCCCTCTCCCCACCAAAATATCTTGTTTGCTCTGGCAACCTCTTTTTTGAAAACATGGAAAAAGGTAAGAGAGGTGGGGAGAAGAGTTTCAGGTCTAACTTGGAGAGTAATTTTAGTGATTTGAAAAGACCTGTGGCACTTGATACATACTGAGAGTTCGCATCAGTAAATAAAAGTGGTGTTTGATTTTTTCTGCTATGATCACTGTTGCAAGCTTGAGTCGCTCAGTGTCCCATGTTTGATTTCAGGAGCTGCACGAAACAGTGGTTAGACCAGACAGTGATCACTATTCAGTGGAGCACTTGTGGACGACCTGCGCAGCACGCCAAAGAATTCAGCAGACCATGAATAGTAAGATTGCAGCATCCATTCATTCTAAAAAAATCAAACTTGCTCATTCTGCATCACCTTCATTCCAACCATCTTCAGAAGCTTTTGGAATACCGCTCCCACCAGACCCAGAAGATGAAGGTCTTCTGGTGTCACTGAACACTGATGAGAAAAAATCTAACTATGAGCTGAAGAAACAATATAATGGACAACAGGACAAGGTAAGGTGGATACTAGAAGAGGGCATAGATCCTCTCCACTCTTACTCCTGTATTTAGCTTCATGCCCTAGAATGAATTCCCTTGTCTCTTTGGGTAATCTGCACTTACTGAGTGTAAGCAAAGGAGTACTTGGGGGGCCAAAAATTACATCAGGACCAAGAATCTTTTGTGTAACTAGGAAGAGAACTACCTGCAATTAATCTGCAGGCATAAAAAAATGCAAGTATAGAAACCAGGACAGCAAGAGCCTAGCAGCCTAGTGTATCTGTTTCATTTGTAACGGTTACCAATGGTGAACAGAAAACCTAAAATCTGAGACATTTCTCACTTGAGGCTCTGCTACCTTCAACAGAAATACAAAGAAAGGTTAATAAAAACCTGTGTTGAGTATTTGATGCTGAATACATTGTTTTTAAGTGTGTCATAGTTAATGAAGTTCCTTGAGAACGGTTAGGATTCATTAGCTAGTAAATAGCATAAGGTAGATAGTGGGGAGGAGTTACCAATAAGATTTTAAAATACCTGGCTTCAGTAGTGTGTGCTGTCTTTCTCATCTTGAAAGTAAAATCTCCTCTGTTTGATTACATCTGATTGTTATACATATTTTCAGAGGTGGCTTGCTTAGACAAAATTGATGGTGGGAATCTTCAATTTCTATTTTTTTAAAAAGTCAGGTATGAATGTATGTTCTCAAAACTGCATTTCTAAATGCAGCAATCAGACTGGAACGTGGAAAGAGGAACTGGGAGAAAAGACCAAGCTGACCTTTATACGCTGTAGTTGGGCATATATAACAGCAGATGGACCAGTTTTAAAGGGCTGGAAAATAATGTGTTTGTTTTCATGAAAATTAAGAGCCTGTGTTAATATCTCACGTGTGTATTAAAACCAAAAAGTGACAACAATCAGTCATTTAAAGCAAATCACTCATATTCATCCCTTACCCTAGCCTAAAATGAGGCAAAGAAAGGAGTGCCATGATGATCTAAAATATTTTAGCCACCTATTAAGGACACTATAGCAGAATGCTTTTGTTGTCTTTGCACAAACTAAATCTTCAAACTTCAAAGCAAAGAGCTATTAATATAGCATACATATATTCTGCACTAAGTTCTCTTACTACCAGGACTAGTCTTCATTTGCATACACATACTTCAGTACATCTGTGGATGAGTGCAAGAAAATGGAAGTTATTAAAAAGAATAAATTAACAAAGCACACTTAGTAATGAGTTCTCATTACTGGAGAACTCTTCAGCTTTTTTACTAGAGAATTACCTTTAGCTTCTCAGGGGTGCTGACAAAGTTTGGTATTTTTACTAAGGATGGCCAATGAGCCAACCTGAATTGATTTTGTCTAATTTACAGACATCTGTATATAATGTGGAGGTGCAATGATGCACAGTGATGTAAGGTACAGCTTGATGCCACTATGTAAGGTTTACTAGAGAATGATGAGTGGGAAAAAGATGCCTAAAAGATTTTGGGTTTTTTTGTGGAAACAACTTATTTGAAAATTATGGAAAAGTCATTGTAAGTTTAACTCCAGCAGGCAGCGGAACGTACCTTGTACAACCAATATGAGGAAAAGATCCGCCCCTGCATCGATCTCATCGACAGCCTGAGAGCTCTTGGAATAGAAAAAGACCTGGCTTTGCCTGCGATTGCAGTGATTGGAGACCAAAGCTCTGGGAAAAGCTCTGTCCTTGAAGCCCTGTCTGGTATTGCTCTTCCTAGGGGCAATGGTAAGAATACACCTTCTCAGGTTTTCAGTTGAATTTAACTTTGACGAGATGGGAGGGTGCTTTTCGCTTCCCTTCCCTTCCTCCGGGAGATTCACTTCCCAGCTCTGTGTGTATGTGTGTGTATACACACACATATGTTCTGCAAGTTCTGTATGAGTTGACAATACCATCTGGTCTTTCACACTGGACTTGAGGAAAAGGTTTTCGTTGGATGCGGATGCAGCACTGGAACAGGTCACCCAGAGAGGTGCAAAGCTCCATCCTTGGAAGTTTGCAAGAAACGATGTGGCTGGGCAAAGCCATGGCTGGCTGACCTTACCTAGTGCCACTGACAGTCCTACTCTGAGCTAGAAGCCAGAGAACCCTTTGGCAATGTCTCTTGGAGCATTTCTGTGTCTCTGTGCAAAGTATTAGGGAACCCTGCCTATGGCACGCAGTGCATGGTTGTGTATCATGCATAACAACTGCTGAGAGACTTACCTTAATTTTTGGAACTGCTGCAGGTATTGTTACTCGATGCCCCTTGGAACTTAAGCTGAAAAGAATACCTGCTACCCAGGCATGGAAAGGGAAAATGTGTTACCGCAACACCAGCATAGACCTCCAGGATGCCTCTGAAGTGGAGAAAGCAATAAGAGAAGGTGTGTTGTAACCTATTTCCATCTGATTTAACTTGCTCAATCTCCTTTGAATACTTTCTCCCCTTTTCTTAGGTTGAGCAGCAGCCCCCAGAATAGCAGTGATTGTAGCCATGAGTAACACCAAGAGCTGAATTCAGAGCAGAAGACGGGGCAGTAGCATAATATAGCTCTCAAAAGAGTTGTACTACTTCAGTGGTGAAGATGGTCCATGATGTCTAATAAAAGCTCAGGCTGTGTTCTCAGCTGCCTGCTTTGGGGAGCTTGTTTGTCAAATTGTAAACATGCAAAGCCCTAAATGGTTCCTGTCACCAGTCCAAAAGCTCAGGGAAGGCCTGAGGTGTTTGTGGCTAGAAATCTTATGATTTTGGGGAGTGGAGGGCATATAAAGCTTCTGCCAATTAGTGTGACCACAGCCTCAGTCATTGCCCTTCCCATGCTGTAGCTTCGCTTTTATGGTATTTCATGCTGTGTAAGGAAACATTTTTCTTACCCAAAGGGCAGTAAGCACTTCCCCTAAATGTCAAAGTTGGATTGTAATTTCCTTGACTAGCACAGCTCTGTAGCTTTGTTATTTGTCCTGATGTTTTTCTATTAGCTTTTCAATACATTATGCAGATATTTTCAATATACCTTTCCAAAACTGGTAAGACAAGTGGTATGCATTGATTAAAGTAATTACAGAGCTGAATAATCTCTCATGAGAATGACTATGGGATTTTCTTTCTGTTCTGTGCTCTTCACAGTTCAAGCATTAATGCCTTATAAGATCTGTGACAAATTACTTGATCTCTCAATCTCTCTGTCAAAATGTGAAGAATATATAATAACACCCATTTATCTTTCAAGGTATCCAGGGATTAATTAATGCCTACAAAGTGTCTTGATATTGAGGAAGCGTTTCTACAACTGCTCAGTATCTTATACAATTGCTTTCATTTGGGTTTATTTATATGTATTTTGCCTGCATATTTCAGTTTGTAAATGTACGCTCTGTAAAAATTTGCAGTTCAAATTCTAAAAGGAATTGCATAATATTCCACATATTGCCTAATAATTATCTTAGATTTTTGCATGTGAGTTTCTATGCATGGCTGGATCTGAAAAAAAAGCCAAGCCTAAAAGAACCATAGCTGGTAGTAGGTACTTTTTCAAATTATTGTGTTCAGCTTTGCTTTGGTGCATTGTTTGAAGCTTGCATTCATTGCCTTGCTCTTTTCTTCTTGCAGCCCAGAATGTTGTGGCTGGTACTAGAGGTGCCATTAGTGGAGAACTAATTTCCCTAGAAGTCTGGTCCCCAGATGTCCCAGATCTGACACTAATTGATCTTCCTGGAATTGCCAGAGTGGCCGTGGGGGATCAGCCAAAAGATATTGGGGAACAGGTAAAAGTCTTGTATGCCAACCTGTAAAAAGGGTCACTTCTGTAACTAACCTACCTCATATGCGAGCCTTCACTGTAGGGCAGAGTTATTACGCTGAGCTGCTGAACCAGCAATAGGGCTACCCTAACAAACAGGACTGTTTTTCAGGAAAGGAATTGCCAATAGGAAGACCAACGTCCAGGATCTCGTCTGCCCTGTCTTGTAGGAGGGAGCTTCCCACTTAGGTGCCTTGGCACAGCCTACCCATGGCAGCTCGCAGTAACCTGGCAGTATGGACCCTGAATACAGAGCTGCACGTCTGTCCCTTGTCTAACCTGCAGTCTGGAAGATGGATACAACCCAAAATGAGTTGTCTTTTACCAGCTCTGTGGATGTATTTGTCAAAGGTGAATGGATCTGAGTTTTTGTAAGGTCATCTGGAACAAGGAGGCAAATGTGCCTTCTTACAGATTCATTGCTCTGTCATCCCTTACTTACAGAGCACATCAGAATCAGACCCATCCTGTTTTTTCTCATCCCTTAAGGGATCCCAGTAGACCCTTTTCGAAGTAAAGAAAATATGTGTTAAATTGGAGGGGGTCTTTACTCTTCCTGTGTCTGCTTTTAGAAGAAATGCCAGGGAATGCAAATAAACCTCTAGTTGGATAATGCCAGCTGTGAGGGTGATGTGCAGGAGCTGGGTGTTTTGTTTCTCGTAAAATACCTTTAAATAAGAACTTGGAGTAAGAGTAGCCCAAAGTAAACTAGACATGTCAACAAAAATGGGACGGGATTAGATTGTCTGGGCCTTACTCTCTGAGAGAAGATTAATTTCATCTCATAATTAGATAGTAACCTTTCAATTGTATTCAAAAGAAAGCAGCAGGTGTGACATGATCCACATATTTCCGTCGTCTGCACTGCCTGCATGCTTCAGGGATGGAGGCTATAGCACTGTAGCATGTCAGAAAGTGGGATGGATGATAAGTAGAAAAGAGAGGCCTCTTTACCAAAACTCAGGAAAAAGAGCTAATTTACTTTGGTATAAGCACAATAGAACTGTGTGAAGCTTTTGCAGTACAACACAAACTCTGAGAAACTCTTTTAGTTTAACATGCTAAATAGATGCTGTGTGTAACTTGTTGGCTTTTTTTTTTTTCACAAATACTCCACTGAAATACAAGACAAAGATTTTACTCTCCTTTCAAAGATATAAATCTGAGATTTATCATCATAATCTAGCTGATTTACTGTCCATAAGTTTGTACCTAGACATCAGAACTTGTTTTTCTTACATGTGACTATTTTTGAAACATCTTTAATATTTGCATAGTGGAAGACTGTATGCATGGGAAGTTAAACTTTAGATACCTTTCAGGACAGGCATAACAACAGCCTGGTCTCACTCATGTTTGGATTAATCTTCACACAGGAAAAGAGGCTGCCATCCTTTATCATGTAATGCTGTCTTCAGGATATGTGACATTTAATGTCATCAGACAGTAGCTCGTGTTGCTAGAAATGGTTACATCCTACATGCAAGCATCTGATTTCACTAAACTTCATTACTGCTGTATTTCATTGCAGATCAAAAAGCTCCTTAAAAGGACTATTGGCTGCAAAGAGACACTCAATTTAGTAGTGGTGCCATGTAATGTGGATATTGCAACAACAGAAGCACTGAGAATGGCTCAAGAGGTGGACCCCACTGGAGAAAGGACACTAGGTGAGAAATGTTTTAAGCTACAAGTTGAACAGAAGTGCAAGAAGAAGCTTCAGATGATCCAATAGCTCTAAGATTACCTCAATTTTGACTCTTGCTGTCATTCATGTTATGAATAATTGGAAATTGAAGATCTCAGAATAAATAGCGGGAAAGCTTTGCTGCTGCCTGTTAAAAAAGATTTGCAAGGCCAAAGGCATAGTGGGATGTCAACTGTAGTGGAAGTTTTACAGTGCAAAGACCAGAAGCTGAGAACTTTCTAGGAGGAAGAACACAAAACAAAGAGAAGTTGCATTATAAAACACAGCACAGCACATTCCTGCCTTGGTGGTTGCCTTCCTTCCTACTTTTAACTCCTGTGGTTGACTAAATTTCTCTTTGGGTTATTTCACAGGGATCCTCACAAAACCTGACCTGGTGGACAAAGGAACCGAAGATTCTATCATTAAAATACTACAAAACCAAGTCGTCCCCCTCAAAAAAGGTTACATGATTGTGAAGTGCCGTGGACAGCAGGACATCCACAACAAACTGGCCTTGGCTGCTGCAATCGAGCAGGAGAGAAGATTCTTCAAGAATCACAAAAATTTCAGGTACTTCTTGCAGAAAAGACCTAATCAAAAACATAGTAAAGTCTCTTCAAATTTTTCTGTTGACTCACTGTGTTTTCAATTAGGGTCACAAACTAGCAGGTATTAATTATACTTGCTATTTCTCATTGCCCATGTAGTGGGCATTCCAGTAAACCAGAATAATTTTATATGTCAAATAAACATTTAAAATGTGTTTTAGATGCAAGTTCAATATTTCTCCATAAACCTGGGAGAAGTGCAATGAACTTCAGAAGTTCAGAACAGTCCCAAAGAATTCAAGTTAAGTGTCTGAGAACTGCAAGTCAAGCAGCAAATCAATCATAATAATATAGAGAATGGCAGATTAAATGGGTTTTGAATCAGTGTACTTCCCAATGCAAAAATATTGCAGCAGCACCTTAATCTGCTCTTAGAATTTGCTATTTCCAGATTTTTCTGTTTCTCTTTTCTTAACCAGTAGCAGTAGCTGTGAAACAACTGTTGCATAAAAGCCACGATACCCAGAGAGTCCTGGGCTGCTGCTGCATCTGTACTAGCACTTCCCAGAGGGCCCTTGCTTTACTCAATTTGTGCAGTAGAACTAGTGAAAACAGAGCAGAACACCAGTGCTGCCTCCTTGCCCTGCACATGCAGTCTGTCAAAACCACCTTTTCCTCCTTTTCACAGCATGCTTCTGGAAGAAGGAAAGGCTACTATCCCTCATCTGGCAGAGAAGCTCACAAATGAACTTGTGAGACATATTATTGTAAGTGTAACAGAGGTGCCATACTAAGTTGTTTGTGTTCTTGTCTACAAATAAGTTCAGCCCTTTGCTATTGAACCCTGAGGTTCAATATGGCCAAGTGCTGGATCCTGCATTTCTGTCACAACAACCCCAAGAAACACTGCAGGCTTGGGGCAGAGAGGCTGGAGAGCTGCCCAGCAGAAAAGGACACGGGGTGTTGGTGGACAGCCAGCTTAACATGAGCCAGCAGTGTGCCCAGACACCCAAGAAGGCCAACCATATCCTGGCCTGTTAGAGGTAAAGAAACTCATGCTTTGCCCTCAGATTTGCCTTTAAGATGATGATTGACAATAGGCAATTTATTTCATTTGCTTATGGCTCAGAACTCACATCTTTTCAGTGGCAGCCATTGTATTTATTTTTGTTCATGAAGAGTGTTGATCAGCCAGCTGACAAGTTACTGCTGTGAGTTTAAACTTCCTCTGTGTAGCTGAAACTGTTCAATGTGTTCAAAATCTTAAGATGTAAAAGTTTTATTATATTACTATGCTAATATAAATATATTGGGCTTTTAATTTTATATACATATATCTGTATGTGATATATAGCATATTCCATTAAGAGAAAATGCTGAAATACAAGGCCTCTCTAAATTCAGTCCTGAATGAGAAAAAAAAAATAAGCAACTCAGCAGTTGTGTTCAATCAGGTGTCTATCAAGAATGGAGGTGTCAGTACATTCCCTGTATCACCACCTTCCTTGTACAACCTGTCAGGACATAGTTTTTGGCTCACGATAGGCGAAATGCTGCCCTAGACTACAGTTACTCCACCTGTCTTGTGGTGAAACAAGGACAGAAGTCCAGCCTGATATCTCAGGGAGATCCTAGCCCCTGCCTTCTCTCGATGAAGGCCATATTTGCACTTCCATTCTACCCCACTATCACACATGGGATGAAAGTGGGGTGAGCTCTTGGACGTGAGCAAAGATCATGTGCAGGTGTAGGTCAGTCTTAGTGGGATTTTGTTTTCCTTCCAAAACCAGACGTGTTCAACCTACCTAAAAGTCCTTCTTTCCTGTTTTCTCTCCAGAAAACTTTGCCAGTACTAGAGAATCAAACACGTGAGGTGCTCCACAAAACATTACAGGATCTACAAAAGTATAAAAGAGGCACACCCACAACAGAGTCTGAGAGGCTGATTTTCCTCACAGATGTAAGTATCAATATTGTTTTGATCACAGAGCGGGTAAATGTGGGAGAAAAAGAAACCACCTGAAGTTAGCAAACTCTCAGCATGAACCACCAGGAAGCTTGCGGTATCTGTTGCTGATGTGTTTTGAGAGTAGCACACGCAAACCTCTGGCAGCAATACATCATATCTGCAAAAATAATGAACCATAGGACCTCCCGGCCCCTTCTAGCATTTTTTTTCCTGTGATTATGTGATGAGAAAACTTAACAACTCAGTTGATTGGTCAAAATCAAGCATCTCAGAGAAGGAAAACTTATGCTTCTGCCTGCCTGACATTTTGAAGGATTTTCATTGTTTACAGCATTGATCTTGTTCTCAAAATATGGTTTCCAAGTCTATCTGAGTGTCTCATCTCAGGGGAGCCAATCCCCTACGGTAAGCTTTTGGCAGGTCAATAGAGGTACTTATGAAGGCTCATCAGCCTTCAAGGACTTCATACAAGCCTAGTCAATGAGAATTTAATAAATGGCTCTAAAGAGTCCCCAGGAAAACAAAACAAACAAACAAAAAAAAAACCAAACCAAACCAAACCAAAACAAAACAAAACAAAACAGTATCAAGTTTGTTCTCCTTCAGCTGTGCTGGCTTTGAAAGGGAAAAAACCGAACCAAACAAACAAAAATTCCCACCCAAAATGACAAAACTGGAGCTAAGAGCCTAAAAGATGTAAGTATGTTTCCAGTGAACCTGCTTTAGCCTCAAGTAGCTGCAATTTACTTAACGTGTGCAAGTTAGTCTGAAGAAATGAAATTTCACTACATTGCTTGCTTGTTCTTTAATTCATTACAGTTGATCAAATTTTTCAATCAAGACATCACTCAGGTAGTACGTGGAGAGGAACATTTGTTTGGAAATGAAATCAGGCTATTTACAAAAATCCGCAGAGAGTTTCGAACATGGGAAGTGACTCTCCTAGAGTTTTCTGCGAAGGGTAAGCATAGAAAACCATCACTTGCATCTGACCTGACGTTCCATGATGTTAAATCATGACAAAGCATCATCAAGGTGTTGTTTGCAAGAAAGTGTAAAAACAGAAGGTAGGAGCATTCATCTGTGTACTGTTAGGCAAATTATGCTTTTAGTCCTTGGGGACAAAGACCCGGCTTGCATTAAATGCTGTCCATATGGAGAGATAAGTGGATGTCTCTCTACTCCCAACAAAGCAATATGACCAAGACTGTGGATCCTGGCATAGAATGGGTTGGTGGTTCTCTGAAACATTCCTCTTAACGGCAACAAAACTGATACCAACCAACATAATAATTAATAAAAATAACAACCAACAACAATATATTTAAACTATATATTTGTTACAATCCCATCCCTGACTGTGTTTAAGAGTAGATTGGATGTGGTGTTGAGGGATATGGTGTAGGGGAGAACTTGTGGAGTAGGGCTGATGGTTGGACTTGGTGATCCCAAGGGTCTCTTCCAACCTATATGATTCTATGATTCTATGATTCTGTATAACACCATCACCATGAGAGCACCACCAGTAAGTTTGCAGANATTATTAGGACTGTTTTGGAATTTTTGTCCTTGTTGTTCTACTTTAGTTGTGGTTCAAGTTGTGGAGAAAAATTCTGTTTGAAATAATCACAACCTTGTAAACAGCACCCCTTTCTGTGTATCACCCACCCTGCTAATTGCTTGACTGAGCTCGGTTGTAAACTGAGGCATGGCGTGACACATGCCAACTGACCTCTGCTGTATGCTCAACATCTTTTGCAGCACCTTTTCCACATCTTTCAGAGACCCCATCATTTGCCCTTAGAGATGAAATAGCATCAGCTGCCCATCAAGCAGTAGCTCTTGAAACAAGTTAGTTTAGTCTTTGATGTACATCCTCTATGTCAACATCACTAGTGTCTCTAAAGTTGTAAGTATAAATAGGCTGCAAAGGTGCCATCAGACAGAGATTAATATATGTGTATATATATATATGCATACATATGAAGAGAGACAGATAGACAGTCACTGGTGTATGTCACTGGTGTATGGCATCACGTGACAGCTGAACCACAGTGGGGAACCCTCTGGGCACTTTCAGGTTATCCCCATCAATTTAAACTAATATGTCTGACTTCATCCTAGGATCAGGGTAGCAGCACTCAGCAGCTCTTATAACAGCAATGCTCCTGCAGGCAATTATGCTACCCCAAAATCCTGTGTACATATGCTCACAGGAAGTATTTACATGTGCTGCAGAGTAAATTCACTTGCATAGCTTGAAAAGTAGAGGTAGTTTTAGCAAGCCCCTCCTCAACAAAAAGCATTCCTATCAGCCACCCCTAGGATTTGAGTGGGTACATTGTTGCATGTCAGATGATTCTGTTTAACTTCAGCTTTTTTATGATGAATGTAAGTATTAAAAATAGCAGAGACTTTGAATACTTGAAGCCTTGAACTTTCTGTTGCAAAGCTGATGGATGATCTTGTGGCTGTGTTACATCTGTGTACCACTTTAACTGCACAGGTACGCTTTTCAGACTCTGAACCAGATACTCCACATCTACTGTTTTTGGTTTTTCTTGGGTTTTTTTTCGGTATTCTACAACCATGAACTCATATATCTGAACATTAGAACAGAATATGTTCATGGCTTCACTTCTACTTCCACAGGTGCACTTGATCCCTGATTCACAAATTTGACCCCAGAACAGGGCAATATCGAAACTTTTCAAAACACTTAGAAAACATCTCTGTTTGAATATATAAACTAATTCAAAGCGTTATACCTCATTTTAGAAAGCAAGTGTCAACAAAGAAATATAGACTGTGATATCTTAAATAAAAATAGCTAGCCAACAGCAGATTTCCTGAATTAAGACTGTATAGTGAGTTTGGGGTTGTGTTTTGTTCTGTTTTTTTTTAAACTCAGAAGCGGCTGGTAATGGCCACCTCTGTGAGGAGAGCAATTCCAAGTAGAACCAGTTTTTTTGTGCCCCATCAGAATTTCTGGTTAGCTTTCTGTCAGTTAGATACTTGATCCAGTGTGTGAGATGGCTCATTCACTGAGTGATAATGCGTGTTAGCTCAGTTCTGTAGTAATGGTATTGCTTGAAAGATTGTCTCTGTAGTTGTTCTGGTCTTCTTTCTTAAATTTGAAAATTAAAAACTGAGGGATTTAGTAGTAAAGCAATGTTATTTTAATATTACAGTTAGAAAAAGTGTACCCAGTAAAGTGTGGAAATATGAAGACCAGTATCGTGGACGGGAGTTCCCAGGCTTTACCAATTACAGGACATTTGAGGACATCATAAAGGACCAAATCATAGAACTGGAGGAGCCAGCCATTGAGATACTGAACAACGTGATTGGTATGTCACACAGGCTGCACGAGCTGTCGCGTGGGAGACACTGGTGTTCCTGACAATTTTTTTTCCCAGGATAAGCCAACATTCTCACTTGTAAAGCAAGAGCTCTAGCCAGGATACTTCAGAATGGGGAAGTGAATCTGATTCAAGCTGGGAGCTTGTTTCTTCTCTAGAGGCTCCAATCTCTCTGTGTGGCTTCCAGCATTTGTTAATACTTTTCCCGGTGGCTGGTGGAAGAGAGTTAGAAAGTAACCATAACAAATAACACGGTAAAGAAACTGTATAGTAGAATGCTATGTAATGCTTGGTGCCAGCCAAGTGGCCGAGTATTCCCAAGGCCAGGGAGTGGCATTCACAAACCTGAAGTAGGAACCCAGCTTCTTTGCCAACTCTTTGCACGATGTTGTATGTATTACACAGTGTCTATTGGGGCTGGGACCAGGACATGGGGGAAAGGGTACATAATTCATCCGGTAAAAAGCACCCAAACAAAAACTATGCCATGATCCTCTCTCTTCTGCGTTTGCCTTAGAAGGCAGCTGTGGCATCTGTGCCAAACCCAGTGCTCTGCATTATCTGTGCATTATCCCTTCTTCCTGGGAAGGCCGCTCAGAGGGTAGGATGCAGATGTGCTTACATAACCATGTGATGATACATCTGTAATCACAGATGTAAGCACGGAAATTGCTTTATCAAAGAACCTCGGCGATGTTCAATGTCTCAGGTGGTAAGTGGTTACAAGAGATCTTTAATGCTCATACTTTCAGACCTGTACATCTAAATTCCTGGTTTGTATTGGTTTTAAAGGTTTTAAAGGTTCATCAGTGTAACTGGCTCAGCTGTTTCTGGATGAATACAGAAAATTACTGCATTTCACAAGTCCTATATTAACAGTATCATAAAAACCTCTTGCATGCTGACTTTATTTTGTCTGTCTGTTCTTCCCTTAGCTCTCATTGAAGAGAAATTTGTGGAGCTCACTAAAAAGCATTTTGCGAATTTCCACAACCTAAGCAGAGCTGCTAAGGTGAGAGACTACCTATAACCTGAGATAAGACAAGAGCAAGATGCAATGGCACTTGTAAATAAAGCCATGCTTACAGTCCCCATCCCATTTTATTACCCATATGCAAGCATGGAATTTCTTACAGACCTACATATACTAGTTTTATACAGTTTTGTATAAAATAAGGAAGAGCTTGAAAACAATAGCATATTTATAATGGCATTAATGAAAGTGTGTTTTGTCTCTTGGTACAACTTTGACAAGATCTAAAACAAAGATTACTCATTCATTTGCGTCCCATTCTTGATGCATACTACACAATGCAAAGAAAACCTAGTACAGCTGCCTTGAAGAGTTTATAATCAATTTCAGGTTCAAGTCCTGCAATGATTTGTAAGCATCTGAGTAGCCTCAGAGTGCAAAACAGCGCTTTGCTCTCTCTGAAAGGCAAGGCAGGGTGTTAGCCAGTGCAGCAATCTCGTCCTTGATAAAAAGGAGCAGCAGCAGAGAAGCCAAAAATCATTTAACTAGGAGAGAGTTAGAAGGTGACTGTTCCCAATCGGGGAGCTTGCATGTTTTGAAGTAGAGTTAAATGATATGAATGTCATTGAAGACCTTTTCTCAATAAGAGCTTTGAGGAAGAGATGAGAAGCAATGCTGGACTGCCAGAAAGCAGAGTCCATTCACAGGGTACTGCTTAAAAAAGTAACTCAAAAGCAAATGTGAGTGAAATAAATGGTTTGCTATTTGACTTGCATGGCCAAACCCTACTGAGCTTCCAGGCCAATGAGACAGCAAGGAAATAAGCTATTTCAGCCAGAATCAAAGGTGTTTGGGGAGGGTCTTTAGGTTTAACATGGTGAGAGGAATGAAAAAGGAGGAAGTTCTGGTAGTCACTGAAGATGAGAAAAAGATGTGACGCTTTCTTAGGGATGCTAGGAAAGCATTTCAAGGGAATTTGAGGATGACTGAGGGAACTTTGCAGCCAGCACAGACTTTTAGATGAAAGTATCAAAAAGGCCAGAAAGCATCTGATGACTGCAATAAAAATCCCAGATAGTGAAGGGTTAGACAGGGCTGACTTGCTGACAACAAATAGGAGTCTGCAGTTTTTGAGAAGGGCAGGAGGGACAACAGAGTTCACATTAGTGTCTACTGTCACTGCCTACTTCAAGAGGGAGACACAAACAAAATGCATGCAAAAACTGAGGCCAGGCTGCAGGCTGACCTCCTGGCTAGCCACTGCTGTTGACTTCTTGCCAACCTTGTAATTTCCTTCAGGGTCCTAGCATCAGGTTTTGGCTCATCTCGCTTGTCTTAAGGAGGGGAGAAAACTGCCACATTTTCCTGCTCTTTCACAACAAGGGAAGCAGGATCTAAAGCATTAGTCCACGTTCCCAAGAATTGGTCTGGGATTAGACAGTGCTGCAGCAAGGACTGTTGAACACTGTGCCCACCTTGCTGTTCCCAGGGGTCACTACTAAGCACTGGCACCTATGCAAAGGAAACAAATGGTTGAGAACTTGTTGATTTTTTCTTTCCCAGATCAGAATTGAAGACATTCGAAACAAACAAGCAGAAGAGGCTGAAAGGCACATCCGGAAACAGTTTAAAATGGAGAGAATCGTATACTGCCAGGATGAAGCTTACATTAATGATTTACGTGTTGTGAAGCAACAAAATGCTACTAAAGCTGGCAATGAGAAAGAGTTTCAGGTTGGATCTGTTTCAAATCAAGAGCCCTCCTTCGTTGAGGAAATGGTTTGTCACACAAAGGCCTATTTCTATGTGAGTTTACAGACTACAATACAGCAGTTTTTCTGCATACTGAACGTTATAGCATATATTCCTCTCCCAGATCTTGCCCCAGTCAATAGAAGTCTTTAATGAAATACTACTGCTATGAGGGAATAGTAGTCAGAGAGTGTAAGTGTCTCATCCAGGTACACCCACAACTTCTATAATTGGAGCTTCTGACCAGTGATGAAAATGTTAGGACAAAGCTGGTCTGACAGCCTGGGTCAGCACAGTCACTGGGGAAAAGCAATTGCCCACTGTGGGTGTCTGGTGATTACAAAAGCCTGCAGGCTGTTAAAATTATCGTTGGCTCCTAAACCACCAGTTAGCTACCCTCCAGCTTCACATGGCTCCCTGCTGTGGCTGCCCCTCACTCAGGGAATACAGCATCGGCAAGTGAGTCCTCTTCTCATTCTCCTCCAGCCCTTCATGGAGTAGAGGATGATTCTCTGCTGCCAACATGGCCCCACTCCAGCACAATGCTCTCTTGCTATCTTTCCTCTGGGGAAAGGGGACAGTGACTTACCAGCATGGAGGAGAGGATAGGATGGGGAAGCCCTTGGCCCTGTAATTACAAGTTCCCAATTACAGTTACAATTGATTTTCAGTTGATGGCAAGTCCCCCTCTCCAGCAAATGAAGCAACAGTCCTAGGATTGCTTTCCCCACCGCAAGCTGATCTCGTGGTTTCCAAATGATGCTAGTTTCTACAAGCTTCACAACATTATATACAGCACTTTAGTATTTGGCACAACAACTGAGAGCTCAGGTCAGCCTCAAGCCCCTCTGCATATTCCTCCTGGCAGCAGAAAGTGGTGTCAGTGGCTTGTAGGCAGATCTTACACTAAGGTGGCAGGAGGAGCAAGTGATCAGTTAAAATGGATTCAGCTATCTGATCTGTAGAAACCATATGCTGCATTGCAGATAGCTCCATAGAAGTTCAGTTTCTGAAGACACGTTTTAACAAAGGATCGGGATTTGCTTTTGATCTTTGTCTCATAAAACTCCCTCAGAAAGCAACAAGTTCAATATTAATAATGCAGCAGCTCGCCTTGCATTTCAATAGCAAGGGCCTGACAAATTCCTGCAGTTAAATGTTCGGGCTGATGGAGAGAAAAACACCTGCTTTTAGAGAACAAGAGACGATGGCAGAACTGCATAAGCTCTTCCCTGCTGCTGACTCGCTATTTTCTCTGCTATAACACAAAAGTCTTAGATGATAGTTATAGATTTTTGTAAATGCCCTAAGTGCCATTTTCAACAATACCAAGTGCCAGGGCGTCATATCTCCATGTTATATATGCAAAGCCAAACATACTTTGAATGAGATGGAAGCTCTTAAGTGTCTATGTCCTTTGAAAATGGCATGCATGAATCTGTGTCACCTATGACAGAACCGTCAAGGTTCCAGGGAGAGTTTGGCTCCAGAAAAACACCCATATTTAAAGCATCTACAGTTCCTGTGCTACAGGCAATAGTGCTTAGAGAACAAGCAGGCTCAGTAAGTGCTTTAGCTGACTCTGCTGAATGGCTTGCTATTGAGTAGGTCTCTGCAAACTAGAAAGAAATACTAAACATCTCATCTTAGGTATTTTTCACCTTGAGCTCAGATCCATCCTTGTACACAGAAGATTTGCAGCCACTAAGCTCCAGCGATCTAAAGCCAGGTCTTCCCACTGCCATTTTCAAGTCAGATGCCACATAAAGAAAGCAAGATAGCACCTCTCTTGACTGCAGGCAGTTGCTCGCGCATAAGTGCTCACCTGGCAGCAGCATTGGAGAGGTTTTGAACCTCTCCTCACCCAAGAGCACCAGTGAAGACACCAAGCTCTGCAGTGTCTCTGGGGGAAAGGCCCTGAGAGGAAAAAAAACTCTTCTAGGTCAATCTGTTTCAATTTGCATAAATAACTAGAGTAGACTGTTTGACAGGTTAAGCGGAAAATTTTCTCTCTGAGATATCAATAGATGTAATGTAGGCACAGTACAGTCTCACTATTGCTGAAGACATTTTTCCCTAAAGGCTAAAGCTTACTCCAAAGCCATCTTAGACCTAAAAGGACAACCACATCAGAAATGGCGTCTAAAGACAGGAATATACCACCTTTGGAAAAATCACTTTGATTTCCTGTTCCATAACAATTGGTAGTGTTCAGAGAAGACAGGTTTGATGCCAGAAGTCGTTCACAAGTATGATGCATCAGGTATGTCCTTGTATAACTCTTACCAATGACAGGTGGCAGAGTGAAGCAGGGAACAGCCTGCCTTGGGTTTAGTTCCCTGAGGGAAAAAAGCCACAGCTGACATTCCTGTAACTCTTAGATCTTTAGGCACAAAGAAGAATAATGACAAACGAATTTTTTTTAATTCCTAGAAGCATTCATTGCTTGAACAGTAACTCCATACAACATTTTTAAAATGTGCTGTCACTTCTTACCACACTACCTATAGCCCTTTCCTTTATTAGTTCTTTTTGAGAAAGGTGTCTTCTGCTTCTTTTTCCCCACTCTTGCAGGGAGCAAGTAAACGCCTCTGCAATCAGATACCTCTGATCATCCTGTCTTCTGCCCTTAATGACTTCGGGGATGAATTACAGACAACCATGTTGCAACTTTTGCAAGAAAGAGAGAAGTTAGGCCATCTGCTTCAGGAGGACAGTGAAGCCGCTAAACATCGCAACTTTCTTAGTCAACGAGTTAATCGTCTCACTAAAGCCTGCCAATACCTGAGAGACTTCACCGCGTTGTAGATTTCTTCATTTTTCAGAAGTATATTTCTACTGAGGTTTTCTAGTATTATCGGAGAACTTTAAGATTCATTTCTACTGTTCAGTTTTGCTTTATTTTCCATAATTAGTTTCATGCAGACACCTGTGAAGCGCTCCACTGGGGAAGTTGTGATTAAATAAATATCCCAGTTTTTAAATATTTGCTTTATGAACTCTGTACAATCATTGAAACAATTATTAAAAAGCTAGAGCTCTAGATTGTGTTTTGTTGTTGGGGCTTTTTTTTAATGCGAGGATGAGGGCTTTCAGCTGTAAAACTCAAAAACCCTAGAAATCAAACCATCTAACTAACTTTCCGAGAGGAAGCTTACCGCACGACCCTACCAATTCCCCACTTCCCTTTGTGTTTTTGCCTTGCTGTCATTGCTGTCTTTCCTACCATCACCTTAAAGATGACTGCACAAGGTGTCACCATGATTAAGTTCAAGCCCAGTAGGTAGAGAGGGCTCTGACATGGTGGGTGTGAAGCAGTTCCAGCCTAGAGGGAAAAGAAATTTACTTTCATCTGATCAATACGTCCATGGGGGTGCTGTTGATGATGTTTTAACTTTTTCAGTTCTGATTTGTCAAGAAAGGTTAAAAGGTTTCCTTTTGGATGCCTGGAGCATTGCCTCAAATTTTGGGCTGATGGGCAAGTCAATAGATAATAGGATTTGAATGTCCAAAAGTAATTAAACCATCTAGGATGTTGAACATCAGAAGGATGTCTCAGCATGTGGCTTGCTGCTTTTCTCCTTCTCCTACTGAGGGTAAGGAGAACCATTCCAAAAGCTGTTTCATCTCATAGAAGCCAGTTACTACACAACATTGCACACTGTATTCATGACATCTTTTATATGGAGGATTTGTTTTAATGGGCAAAGCTGTGCTTTACGTAGCAAGAGTAATCACATAATGATACGGGGTTGGGAGGGACCTCTGGAGATCATCTAGTCCAACCTCTTGCCAAAGCAGGTCCATGCAGAGCAGGCTGGACACAAACATGTTCAGATGGGTTTTGGATGTTTCTAGAGACAGAGACTCCACCACCTCTCTGGGCAGCCTATTCCAGTGCTCTGCCACTACCACCCTCAAAGGAAAGAAGTTCCTCCTTGTGTTTAGATGGAACTTATGTTCCAGATTGTGCTCTTTACCTCTTGTCCTGTCACTGGGCAGTAAGCTGAAAAAAAAAGAAAAAAAAAAAAAAAGGGGGGGGTGTGTTTACCAGTGTGCTGTGTAGTAATTTCCAAGATGCTTACACGAGAAGACTCCTCTTCAGGCTAGAAACAATAGGTGTTGGACGCTCTGACGTGAAATTGCAGCAGCAGAGGACTGATTCCTGTGGCAGAGCATTCATCTCAGTAGAGCATACAGGTTTCTTAACCCTGCTTTCTACATTTCAATATACTATTTTGCTACTATTGACTTATGGTGCTGCATATCGGAAGCTATAAAAAACATCCGATACCATAGCAAGGTAATTAATTTCTACTTTGAAAGTACTTTAAATATTTTTACTACTTTGTGGTATTCCCCAAGACACACTTGATGCTCATGTGCTCTGAAAGCAACCTGTCTCACACCAGGAGAAGACAAGCAGGTACACATTCCTTCAGGCAGCATGAGATGTAATAACAAAAATAGGGTGTGACTTCCTCGACCCACTGCCTTTAGACTAAACTTCCTTATTTAATTCAATTTCACAAGTCAGAGTAATTTCATCAGACCCAGCTACTAAAGACATCCAACATTCCTGGACATCCAGCTCTCTTTCCCTGTGTTTGCTCAAGGATTTAAAATACTGGTATTAAAACAATCTCTTGGATCTTGCCCTTGTGTTGTTTTTCCTTTGCTTTGGGTTGTGGGTTTTTTGGTGGGGTTTTTGTTTTGTTTTTTAAATCAGATCATCAAAGCACTTCAGACACTGCATCCAGCAGCTGCTTCCAAAAAAAATCCAAGCAAACAGATATAAGCCACTACTAAGGAAAATTATTTGTATATTAAAAAAAAAAATATTTATTTGGTGCAGTGTTTACATGCAAGATAATTGCATTTCAGTACCAAAAGACAAAACAAGACTAATAGAGTCATTTCATTCAAAAGATTTATCCTTCTTAACAAAAGTGACTTGATATGGCTTTTTGATCCTCTGTACTATAAGTTATTTTCAAAATCCTAGTTGAGGTGGCACTCTGATATTAATTACATTTTGCTAAAAACATACATGCAGATACATAAAGGAGAGCTCTAATGAATTAAAAGCCAAATTTAATAAATGAGGTAGTTCATCTTCTGACACAGAAACGCGGGTTGGTGTCTGTATAAAACATCCAGCTTCTGTGCAGGTATCTGCAACTGGAGTTCTATCGCTTGCAACACAGCCTTGCTGAAAAACTTTGCCCTTTGCCTTCCACAGCAGGGAGAGTTCAAGAGTCAGCCTCGACATGCGCAGCCAGGAACCTCACCATCGGGACGAGGAACTCACCGCTTCCTGCTACAGCTCCGGACTCCGTAGCGTGCATTAAGAGTGTTGGTAGGTCTTGCCCCTTTTTTGGATTCAGAGCAGCTTAAGGCAGAAAGGCACTTTTAATTACTGACAGTCAGACTGGTCTCACTACAAGCAATCTAATTTGGAGGATTGCTGCGGCGAGATCCTGAGGATTTTTATCTACCTGAATATACAGTTTGGGGTTTTTTTTTGCCCCTGTGCCTCTACCATAGTGCAGGAAAACTTCCCTTCATATATACTAAAAAACATTAATTTCTTTTTAAATTGCCAACCAGCAGCACAGAGATTCAATGTTCACATTTCTTCATACTTAGTTTAAAACACTACTAAACCAACTGTATCAGACGAAAATCTTAAGTTAAATTCTGATTAAAATTGCCCTTATAAGACTACACCCGATTTTCAAGTGAAATTTACTCAACTAAAGAGAGACATTTCAGCAAGCAGTTGACAGAATGACTTTCTGCCGGGCACCACAACAGGAAGAAAACTGCTCATTGTGATAATCCTTCGCTGATTAAGATCAGTCACTGTAGCCGGCACAGTACCAAGTGTGCAATCCTTCATGGGTTTTTTTTGAAAAAGAAATTCAAAGAGAAGAAACAAAATCATTTGCAAATTGAATAAATATCCCAGGCACCCATGGCTTCATTTATTCTTGCTCTCAGAAACATCGGTCAGCAAGAAGGACAGACAGCGTTGTCATCTGTTCGCCTGTTCAAAAAAAACCAAAACAAATCAAAACCACAAAGGTTCACGTTCTGCTAACAAGCTGACAGACTATCTTATCAATTACTTGGGTGCTTCTCAACAGAATAGCTTCGTTATTGAACAAGTCACATTTATTTATTTTTATCAATAAAATCAGGTTTCCGTATTTGGAACATTTAAAATTATTGAAACCACCCAAACATTTTACCTGCATATTTTTATAAATCCAGTCTGTAAACACAGTCATATTTCCATACACTCCAGGTCTATTGGGACTAGCACAGCCAGTTCCCCAGCTGGTATCTCCAACCAGCCACCACACGGAGTTTTTGTTAGTTACTAGAGGACCTCCACTGTCACCCTGCACAAAACAAGCACATTGTTAGTGACCTCCCCACCAGGAAAGATACAATCCATTTAATTTCAGGAACATATCTCAAGTTTCAAAAAAAGCTAATCCCCATTTTAAGGCAGTCACTGAAACAGAATGTGATGGCAATTACAGTATTAAACAATGACTGCTTTTAAGAGGGATCAAAATTGTTTGCCCAAAGCACTAAATTACAAGCATACTGCTAAGGTATCGCCAGGATTATGAAAAGCGTTCGTTCACCTTCAAGTACCAGGTAACAAAACATCCTTGAAGCATTAAAAAGGACTGCCTCACCCTCTTTGGGCGTTGAGCAAGAACTTAGCACTGGCAGCCGTTCAGAAGATGAAACACAGGCTCTCCCTTTTAAAGGGATGCACCACAAAAGAAACTAGAAGCCCAACCAAAATGTTCCTCCTTTTTTTTTCTGTTTGTAATCAATAGATTATTAGAAAAATCTACTAGTAAGACCACAAAAATAACGAGATCATTATTAGGTGTTTATTAGGAATAATTACCTGACAGGAATCAATTCCTCCTTCCAGATATCCAGCACAGATCATTGTAGGCAAAATCATGCCACTATAGATATAGACAGAATTACACCTAGAATGTTCTATTAAGGGCACCGTAACATAATTCAAGTTATTTGATGTTTTACCTAAACACACATACAAAGACAAAATTAGAGCAAGCATCATATTACGTTGCAATTACAAATCCCAGCAGCTAGCACTCTTCAAGATTAAGTAACTCACTAGAAACATCAGGATGGACACTGAAGACGTACAGTCCACCATAAAGAGAAAACGGTGACATTCCCTTCCAAGAGATAAGCAAGCTACCCTACATTACTGTCCATGTACTGTTAAGCAAGAGAACATGGCACTACCTGCCTACTCCAGCCCCAAATCAACTGTTAGCTACAAGGTTGTTAAAGGCACATGAAATCTGCAAGAGATTAAGAGGACCTCCCTCACAGGGAGGTTTCATGGTCCAGCACAAGCAATTGGTCCAGCAATTCTCTTAGTCACAGTCCATATTCCCCAACGTCCCACTCCCTGCCCAGGACCTTCTCATACTGAAAGGAGAAACCTTCCCTCCCTTTCCTTCCCACTTCTTACAAGTTTACTTGCATCATGCTATTTTAGCTCAACGTGGTGGAAAGCAGAGGCTCCTATGTCCACAGAGGACTGGCCTGGCACATGGCTACCCTCCTTATTACACGTGAGGGCATTTGGACACTGAAGTGGCCCTGGTAATGAGGACACAGAATTGTTTCCTGTGTAGGTATTTCTGGTGCCCATTACTGATTTGAGGCTCCTTTGCAGTCTGCTGAATGCAACACATCTCAACTTGCTTTGAGGCAGAATGACCCATGTAAATATAAGGGGCTGTAAAATGGGTGAAAAAAAAATAGTGTATCAACAGATCTGGCTCAAACCACCCAATAACCCCTTGTTAGCGTTATCTGTAGCCTGAAGGGAACTGGTTTATGTAGAAGACAGAAATATTTGCGAGCCACTCTCACCTCCTTGGTACTCTGCTCCCCACCCAGATATCCAGCACTGCTGACCAGGCTGGAACATCATTCCTGGATTAGGCAGACAAACTGGCTGTATGGTGTCTACAAAACAAACACAGTAACATCTGTGATCCCAGATGCCCAGACGACATAATTCAAAATAAACCTGTATGAAATATCTCAGTGTGACCACCACTTAAATACATACACACCATGTGTTGTCTCTGCACTTTACCTTCCTTGCACACGAGCAATACTGTGCAATGCAGGCAGCAGCAGCAAGTTTACCAGCTGCCCTTTCCCTGAGGGCCACCTAATCCTCACTACAAAGTGAAGAATAAATTTGGTTAATGGTTCTAGCTGAATTCATCAGGCTAACTAGAACAATTAACACTATCTTTTCAGATCAGTAGAGGACAAATAAGAAGAAAAACTTCCAGCAAATATGCCTCTGCCTTCACTTTGCAAAATACAGCTCAAAATAATGCAAGCAGGATTCAATGCCTGTATGCAAGAGGTGTGAAACACAAAAGCAGCCAACCTTGCTACTCTCAGTAACAGAAAAGCCCCTCCAGACAACTTTAGGCTGATCCACTGATACATAAAGGACCTTCACAGATAGTCCCTATACATTATTTAAACGCAATGTGCTTTATGTGTATTTTCTGGTGGTTTTTACTGCTTGCTTACGAACAACCTACATCAACATCTAAGAGAGCAACTTCTAACACTTGGGGTTTTTGTCTGGTTGGGTTTTCCCCCCAGTTTTTATTTGGCATAACTTGGTTTAGGGTTCAGTCAGCTGCTCCAGCACTGCATCCTGAGTCTGCACACATAGGAGTGGCAATGCTTAAGCATCATAGAGAATTCTGGAGTAAAAATACACTATTGAGATGAGCCCAAACTCCCTTAACATCTACTAGATTTAAATAATTCCTATTTGGAAAAATCAGAGGGTGTGCCCTCTGTCTCTACGCCTACCCTGTCTGTGTATCGAAGGTGTCTCTACCCACATTTCATGTTCTTCCCACAAGTATCGACAAGGATTTCTTGATGTATTTCAGAAACTAAAAGACGTGCTCATTATCATTGGATTTTTGCCTTAAGAAGAGCAGAATACATACCAGTAAAAGTCAGCGGTGTGTCTAACTTCATAAGGGCAACATCATTGTCTTTAGAATCTGTATCATAATCTGGATGGGAAATTATCTGCTGCACTCTGTATCCATTTCGTAAGAGCATCTCACTCTGGTACAGAATCCCAGCATAAACCCTCCAGCTGTTTGGGTCAGAAAATCGTCTATAGAAAAAAGAATGAGAACATTTGCTTCTCTGGTAGTGAGTCACAGAACATAACCTTCAAAAAATTGTCTTCAGAAACGGTAGTCAAATGCATGTGACAATCCATTTCACTTCAGGAATATATCTTAGGTTTCAAAAAAAGATAATCCCCATTAAAATTAAGGTAACCAAAATTTAGGTGAAAAAGGTAAACAAATTGCAAGGCATCTAACTTTGGTAAGACTGTAATTTCATAACTATATTTAATACCAAAAAAAAAAAAAAAAAAAGAAGTCTTTGAAATGGGTTAAGTATCACTGTCTATCCCCCCTTGGTCACTCAGCACAGCAAATTACAGTCTGAGACTGCAACACTGAAGTCTATTGATTTCCACGGCTGAGGGATCAAGCAGTTATTTCTGAAGTCTCACATGTCAGTGGTATCACTCTCGTGTACTATCCAAAGCACGCAAGGGCAGCAGACACCAGAACTAGTACAAACATGATCTAGTGAAGGAATTTCACTATCTTGAAAATGCCAGGGTTTTTTTTTGTCTGGTTTTAGTGGGGGTTCTTTAAAATGTTAAGCACACTCACTAGACGTAATTTAAGTAGCCTCTTGTGCTCCAGCACAGTTTACAAATGCTCAAAAAAAGATTTTAAAACTCCCTCCATGAGAACTGCCCAGGCAGTAGTGTTTGCAAGCTGTTCCCCTCAAAGAAAAAAAAAAATCAAGACTAAAAACCAGTTTTGTGCCAGGTACAGCTTGGCTGCCATTTCTGAAGTTTTTGCAGAGCTCAAATTAGAAAACAAAGGAAGGATAAGATGAACACATAAAATAAATACTTGCATTCTTTTCTCAAGGTTAAGGACAAAGTCATTTTTCCTTGGCTTAGTCTCAAACTGTGAGCCAGCCAACCAACTGTTAAAATATTTTTGCTTAGTGGGTTTTCCCTCCGACAGAAGCAGCCACCTTTTAAACATATTCTGCCACTGTGCACAAGGTACCACAACACCCTCAACTCTCCTCTAAGCTTCTATTTTCATAGGTTAAAAATGGAAAAACACCAGCTATTTTTGCCATTGATGCCTATGTAAAGTGTTCCTTGGGTAGGTATAAATAAACATTTAATAGTGACTTTGTCTTTGCAACACTCTGGCATGAAGGGATGAGAAAATAAATTATAGAGGCACCTTTACATTTACCATTTCTACAGTTGTGTGATATTTGAGTGTTTGGGATTATATTTTCCTTTTATTTTTCCTCAAAGTGCAATTCAACATCTTCATGATAACATTGTATGTCTGGTATAAGTTTGGTGCTTTAAGTTGGGTGGGCATCTGTGTCCAACACCACCATCCAACTTAATTTCCACCTTTAACAAGCAAAGTAAGATCTTCTTCCTGTAGAAAGCAAACAGGTGATCTGCACCCATCCTCCTCCAGAACAAGTTTTCCTGTAATACTGGAAAACCATACTGCTGCATAGCCAAAATAGCGTACTAAGCACCTGCATTCAAGGGGGTGAGAAGGAACAGCCTTTAATTCCATTTCAAAGCAGAAAGTCAGGAGACTTTGGTAAAATTGTGCATTTCAGCCTAAAGCAACAAAAAAGTCACCATTTGAGAGACAGAGGAGAGAGCGCAGGCGAGACTCACCCTTCCACGCAGTGTGCTGCCGTCACTATCCACTGGCGGGTGATGATGGAGCCCCCGCAGACATGGGTGCCCTGCACATGGAGGCTGACCTGCCATGGCCACTGCCCCAGCACCGCCCCACTGCCACCCACGATTCTGTTCATCATGTTGGCACTTTTAGTGGGCAGGCCGCAGTCTAAGGAGTCAGTCACACACAGAGGCATTAGTTAGAGGAAGCTGGTCTGGAAGATGCTTCTGCAGCTGAGGCTTCGCTAGCAGAGGAGAGTGCAGACCATGTCCGACCTCTGCTCTGCTTCCCTGGACACTGAGATCCCAAGGCTCCCTATCCCTCATACCAGGATATTCCCATAGCCTAGAACCCCTCCACATTGCAAACATCATGATGAGTATTTGGCAGCTGCTGTCCTCGGTTCACCACAAACCATAAACCAGTGGTTCATTGGTTACATGTTTCAGTGTGGCATTCAGGTGTCTCCGTTGAGCCACATGGACACAGGCTATTTTGTTGTGCAACAGCCAGGAATTGCCTCATGGCAGCCATCACTGCCAAAAATACATTGCCCACCCAATGGCCACGTGTCAGAGAGCAGATGCACCACAGACATCCCACCATGGCTGCCGAGCGAAGGTTACAGAGCTACACCACAGGCAAGTCATTTAAAAGAAGTGGCAACAAAGGCACAAGCAATCAGGGATCCAACATCTTCCTTTCTCCTCTCCCACCCTGCTCCTTAAACTGCACTGTTTAAAACTTGGGAAGCACAGTTAAACCACCTGCCCATCAGAAGACAACACTTATTTATGCATGTTCAAAAAGATTCACCAGCCAGAGCATTTTAAAGCATGAGCAAGCAGAAGTTTGAGGAACACAGACACTTACCTATGCAGCGCAGAGAAACCACATTTTGTGATGCACAGAAATCACTGCAACAGAAAAAACCCAAACAGGACTTTAGGCACACAGTGAAGCAAATGGTGGGCAAGGTCCACTCTCCAGCTGCTGCCTACCCTTGCCATCTAACGTGCCCTACCTTCCCCTCTTCCCCTGCGTCTCCCTCTTTTCTTCACTCTCTCCAGCTACCCTACCAGCAGCCAACTGGCCTCCACCACTTCTTGCATTCACCAAAATTGTCATGTGGAAGACCGCAGTCACCAGTACAAAAGGTTTGCAAGCCTATTGAGGAGCAAGATAAAGAACAGTGTGAGAAAACGATGAGCTGATTTACAAAGTAGCTGGAGAAGAACCTAAACAAGGGAGCCATGGGAACCTCGCAGGCACAGCAGTCTACAGGTTTAGAAACTAGACATTTCACAGTTGCTTAGTGAGAATAAAAATTATACTTTCCACAGCGAAAGATCCATTTTGCATGGTGTGGGTTCACGTGCCTTAAAAAAGCAAAGCTGTACCAGCTGCTGTAAATGTGTTACAACTGGTAGCTATTGTCACCATACAGAAACTCCTGCTGATGGTCACAGGGCCTTAGAAAAGTATCAGTGACATGGCAGCCTTCTACACAGCATGGAGGGAGCACAATAGGACATCTCTTTTAAAAGAGGACAGGAAGGATAGAGAAATGACAGCTGTGTTTTTAAACAGAAGGGAGAGCAGTTACTGCTATCAGATTAAAAGCAAAGTCTCTTTCCCTCTAACAATCCCCATTGAAAGATGTGCTTGCATTATGCTACAGGCAGAAGCTACACCCTCTTTCAACAGCTAAAAAGACCCCTGATAAAAGGGAAGAAGGTTGTATTGAACAAAGATACCTGCTATACAGCTTTTTGTACAAGTCCATATTCCCAGCACTTGTGTTCACCTTCATGTAGCTTTTAATGGTGACTTCAGTTGCTACTCCTTGACTATAGTAATACGTATCTCTGCAAAACAAACAAAAAAAAAAATTATGAAATGCAGCAGTTTGTTTTCAAGCAAGTAACAATAAGCCACGCCAAGCTAGAGCTTCAGACATGAACACTGCTAAAAATACGGGTTTTGGGGGGTTTGTTTTGTTTTTTAATTAAAAACTGAGCCCTGGTGTTATAGTACACCGCCAGAGAATCAGATTCTTCAAATATTTGTCAAGTTCTGCTTCCCATCAAACAGTTACTAGATTAAAGTAATATTTTTCATCTAATACGCATGCACAGTAGGAATCTTCAGCCTCATGAAAAAGGGCAAGATGAAGAGAAGCCTTTGCCAGTACTTTTACACAGCACAGCAGAGCTTAGGTCCCGTAAGTCATGACAGCCACATTTCTGATGGACAATGACAGGGGCAGTAAGCACTGCAGTTCTGCTGAGCTTTCTAGCTGAGGACCAGCTCTGTGTAGTTTCTGCTGGGCTATCAGACTGGAGTTGGAAGTACTGGGGTCTTTGCTGGCTCAGAGACCTGAATTCTGAGCACCACAACGCAGTATGGTCACACACCAGTTCCTCCTGCCTACGGTATAAATTCCCTCCATTATTCCACGCACAACAGAAGACTCTATTGGCCAACTGTATCAAAGAGAGCCAATATTAAGTATTTCAACTGCAGAAAAATAGACGTTACACAGGGATAACATGGGCAGCGCTCAGGGCCACAAATGTTTATGAAGATCTTCCACGTGAGCCAGAACTATTTGTGCCCTCAGAAGATCAAGGCTTTCTGTGTAATACTGGTGATGACAGCTTAAGTCAGACCAGATGTTACCGAGCAATTAGAACAATCTGAAGTGAGTTCTGGAAGATGGTTGTAAGTGAACATATTGGACACAAGTGTCCCCACTGAATAATTACTGCATGTGTGCCAGAGCCTGTTATTTGTTGGAGCAACATTTCGTTTTGATACTGTAAACAGCTACCACCATTAAAATCAGACCCACCTGGGTTCACAAGAACTAGATTGCCAGCTGCTTTTTGTTTCAGATACATGTTCTTAAAAATGGCAAGAAAGAAGTCTTAACCTTTCCATGTATGTACAAAGGCTGATGAAGGTTAGACTTACACACTGTAGCCCATGTCTTTACATGCAGTCTTCCCATAATCGTCATTCCAGTCATCTTGACAAACAGGGTACCAGGATTTGCTGACAGGTGAATAAACTTCCAGGATAAAGTTTGGTCCATAAAGTCTAACTGCCAGAAAAAGAAGGAGGAAAAAGAAACCAGAAATCAAGAACACCACATGCTATGTTACTGCTCTTTCGCTACTTAAAATTATTATTACCCATAATAGTTGCTTGTATGTATGAACTGGTTTAATTTAATGCTGCCTTCCACTTGGATTATGAGTAAATACCAAGTAGACATAAATATTGCAATATCTTAATTATTTTGTGTAAGATAATTTCAAAGTACAACCAGTTTAAAAATGCAAGTGTACAAGATAGTGTTCATCTTCTCATTTCAGCTTTTATTTTCAAAATTCTCTTTCACATGCTGCCACTGAAAAAGATCGCAATATCTTCTTACCTTTATCTACACAACCATATATTTCTTAATATATCATAGAATGGTCCAGGCCGGGAGGGAGCTCTAGGGTCATCTAGTCCGACCTCCCCACAGTCAGCAGGGACACCCCCAACTAGACCAGGTTGCCCAGGGCTGCCTCGAGCCTCTCCTTGAATATCTCCAGGGAAGAGGCCTCAACCACCTCCCTGGGCAACCTGCTCCAGTGGTCCACCACCCTCATGGTATAGAGCCTATTCCTAATATCCAATCTAAATCTGCTTTTCTCCAGCTTGAAGCCATTGCCCCTCATCCTGTCACTGCAGGCCTTTGTAAACAGACCCTCCCCAGCCTTCCTGTAGGTCCCCTTCAGGTACTGGAAAGCTGCTATGAGGTCTCCCTGGAGCCTCCTCTTCTCCAGGCTGAACTACTCCAGCTCCCTCAGCCTGTCCTCATAGCAAAGCCTCCCTCAGCCTGTCTCATCATACGTTGTTTATAAATAAAATATAATCTATTGTAATATATTTTATTTTGTATCTTAGTACACAAAATTTCCTCAGAGAAGCACTTGCAAGGCAAGAATGTAACAAGAAGCAATTACCTCTGACATTCCATGCTCCATTATGTATTTATTTGCACAAGAATTTAATATAAAATAGCTCAAGCAAAAGAACAGATTGAACAACTTTTCCAAAACCCCATTATTCAACCAAGTGCAGAGGAACAGCTTTAAAGCATATGCCAGTAAACACTAAGCCTGCATGAGGCATGTGCAGAATAAAAGCTCCAAGAATAAAAGTAGAACTAGAATTTTCCAGAGTGGCATTAGGACAACACAGGTGTTAGAAACAAAACGCCACGCCTTTGGAATGGTCAAATGGCTCTTTCAATCTTCCATCTTCAGATTTGCACTAAAGCTGCCCTTTTTTGTCTTTTTTGTCGGAAACACTGATTGGGAACAAGCTTTCTTACACAAAGGGGTTATGAAGCAGTTGAAGTATTATTGGGAGAACAAGGAATGCAAAATATGTGAAAAAAAAAGGAAACAAGCCTGACTGAAGATCATTAGATTTATGTTATCACCTGGAGGTCTACTAAGCCAATGGTAACTGTTCATTCCAGAGACTGTTACATTCAGTTTTGCACAAATCGCATTCAAATTAAAAGGTAATATTTTAAAAACTGATTCAAAGTTAGGCCGGCTCAAGCCCCAGAGTCAGCCATTTAATTTCAACTTTTCAATTAGACAGGAATCAAAACGAATACCTAGATAGGGCTTCAAAGCGCTCAAACATCTTAAACTGTTTTCAAGATGTACCTTCAGCTAAAATGGCCCTAATGTAAAACTTAGGCAAGCTTGGGACAGGGCAATTTGCTCAAAATTTCTTGCAATTGGATGAAGATCCTCCCCCTTGACTGCTGGTACTCACCACACCGGGTTTCATCCTCCCCATTGGGGCAGTCATTCATTCCATCACACCACTGCCAGGCAGGGATGCACACTCCTGAAGATCCACACTCTATCAAGGAGCTGACACAACGACTGTCTACTGTGGGGAGAGAGCAATACATCCGTTAGGCTGAACACCAGCCTAGCCTCAGGTGACTCAGGTTGGACTGAGTCAGGTTGAGAGTTGAACTCAGGTGCCAACTCTCATCTTAAGGAGCATTCCACTCCAATAGAACATAACATCAGAAAGAGCTCTTAAACTCAGAGACGGGAAGAGACCTAGGCTGACACAACAGAAGATGTAGTGCTATGTCCTTTACATCACCTGTCAGATTAAGTCACTGATACAGCTGATTGCATTTTGTCTGCTGCCTCCCCTGAATAACCAAGCACCATTAAGTTGTCTAAAAGGAGTCAGCTTTACCTGGGCAAGGCATAACACTTACAAACAGCAAAGCAGGAAGGAAGCAATTACTCCAATTACATCCTTCTGCTTTCGCTGCCATTTAAAACAAGATTACATTCCCAATGTAGAAATCAAAGTGAGTAAAAAAACCCACAAGAACACATAGTGTCATCTTAATAGTTTTAAACGAACTCCTGAATTTCCGAGAGAAACCTCCTTTCTTTTCCTGTACAGAGCAGGAGAAAGAGGTTCCTAAAAGCAAAGCAAATTGTTTTTTAGTTTCCTTTGAAAAGTGGCTTTCATTGAAAGGGAAATTAAGATAGCACAAGACAAACTTCACCTAAGCCTAACAGAATTGCTCTAGCCCAGACCTCTGTCACCCCCATTGGGAACGACTTCCAAGGCAGATGTATCACCTGTGGTACAGCTTACAGTGGTGAGACAGGTTGGGCTCACACAGCATTAACATACTTTCAGAGTAAAAGCCTCACAGAAACAAACAGATGTGAATTACTTCTGCTCCAAGACAGATCCCATTTTACCATAGACTCATAGAACTCAATAGGACCTTAAAGATGATCTTATTCCAAGTCCCCTGCCATGGGCAGGTACACCTCCCACTAGACCAGGTTACTCAAAGACTCATCCAGCCTGGCCTTGAACACCTCCAGGGATGGGGGCAGTCACAACCCTCTGGGCAACCTGTTCCAGTGTCACGCCAACCCTTACAGTAAAGAACTTCTTTCTAGTAACTAATTTAAATCTCACCTCTTTCAATTACCCTTACCACTACCCCTCATCCTACGGCTACACTTCCTGACAAAGAGACTTCCAGCTCTTCTGTAGGCCCCCTTCAGATATTGGAAAGCTGCAATAAGGTCTCCCTGGAGCCTTCTGTTCTCCAGGCTGAAAAAGCCCAAGTTTCTCAGCCTGCCCTCATAGGAGAGGTGGTCCAGCCCTCTGAACACCTTCATGGCCCTCCTGTGGGAGACTGAGTTGTCTCTGCGGAATGATTTGTCCACACACAGTCATCTGACAGCTATCCCCCCAGTGCAAAAACCCTTGCAAGAGACCAAACTACTTTTTACTAAACTTTACTGCCCTGTACAATTGTATAAACAGACTGGAGCTTTCCAGAAAAGCCACCTGAACAAGCTGCTCCAGAAGGGTCAAAAAGCTGATGACATCACCTGATGTCAGAAACATATTTACTTGATGAACAGAGAGTCACAGTAGCACTGTTGATTAAAAAGAATAAAAAAACCCAACAACGAAAACTGAGTCATAAAGTAGCAACGTTAGCTTACCTCATAGGAGACAGGTAACAGAGTTTCCTGTCCTTAATTCAGCATAGAACAGAAGGTAAGAATGTGTATTTTTAACTTTAAAAGTTCAAGACATCCTTTCTTTCAGAACACACACACAAAAAATATCTTACCAAAATACCAGACGAAGAAAGCACCAATTGCACAACAAATGACTATTAAAATGGTTATTATTACGATTACGGTTTTCCTTACACCTGAAATGAAAGCAACGAGAAAAAGATAAATTAGATTCACAAATAAGGTAATTTCTAGCTACCAGCACTCAATATTTCCTTGACACTAAAACCAGACATTTTTTGCCAGACAGGCTTTTCTCCATTCCACCACCTTTCCTCCATATCACCCAGATTCCTGCCCAATTGCACCATCATCCCAGCCAGCTACTACTTCTTCACCCACTGGGAAGTAGCTTCTTCAATACAGGAATTAGAAGGGAAGATGCCTTTTGTTATCTTGCTCTGGAAAACCTTAAGTCTACAACTGGAACAAATTCTGACAAAACTTACTTGGTGTACATGTTCTTCTGGATGAATGTGCTACTGGACTCCTTGACTGATGGGTAACAACCGTTGGGACATAGCTTGGCACTGATGGAGCATTTGCTGAGAAGTATGGTGGCTCTGGGTTAGCACCTACCGGCTGCGGCTGCCTGGCAGAATACAAGTTTTCTGGCTGAAAGCCATGATTTTGATAGAATGGCGGTGGACTCTAAATCATAATGTTGAGGAGAAGGAAACAGGGAAAAGAAACAAACATCACCAAACAAAACAAAACAAAAAACCAAAACCAACCAAACAAACAAAACCAAAAGGCAAGACTGTAATTAGGACAAAATAAGTTTCAGATGCCGTTAGACACTCAGAACCCTACAAAGTAGTTCTGCCAAGGCAGAAATTCACCATACCAGTGACTCCAATTTAAACAGAGAAAGACTTTTACAGTACATGCCTAATACCTCACACTTTGAATAATAAAAATAACAGAGAATGAGTCTGAAAGGCGTATGAAGAGATCAGTTTCCTGATCCAAAGTAACTCAACCTAAACAAGATTCTTGAGCCCAGCCCTCCAGCTGCCCTCACAAACCATTGCACTGGAACATCTGACAAGGTAGAAATAAGCAGCATGGACAGTTTTAGGCAGTACCGCCATCAAAAGAAGCGCTGACAAGTAACAGCCTTTGTGTGTGCAGTTGTCCAGGCCCAGGGCAAATGCTTACTGCCTCATTTTGTCCTATGACACCACCAGGGATACCTAAGCTATTTCTGAAATACACTGGCCTACAACAGTGTGCAGAGTATTTATCCTGGAAGAGCTTTAAGAACTTTTTCAAAACCATTCCAATCTATCCGTCCAAAATAACCTTTAAAAGCATAAATCTCTCCCTGGACTGTCTGAGCACTTGAAATGCTAGTTAAGTCAAGCCTCTTAAACCTGCCTCACAGTGTATCTTTCCCTTTTTGCAGAAAAGAAAACACAACAAATACTCCACATCCTAAAAGAGTTATTAATCAGGATATAATTCAATAGACTGTTACTTTTAAAGAATAAAAAACATTAAAAAAAATCAGAGAGGAATATTTTTAATATTTTGTTTACTTACTACAGTAGAGGTCATCTTTCGTTTGTCAGCAGTACTGAAGCAATTCAAGTGTTTGGAAGTAAAGCATGAACCTGCAATTAAAGAAAAGAAAAAAGAAAAGAAAAGAAAAGAAAACAATCACGACCAGAAACTAGCTAACTTTGTTCACCTTTCTTGTCAGTTTTTCCCTTGGAAAAATGCCAAATCTGGGGGGCAGGGGGAAACAACATACAGAAGCAGTTCAAGAGAGGGTACAAATTAAGGTGCAGCATGAAATCAGATCTCAATAGCCTCTCAATACAACCTTGAGGATTATACAGTGGCAACTATTCATTAACACGAGCGCCACACAAACCAAGAAGATTAAGTTAGTGCTCACTCTCGCTGACAGAATGAGAGTTAACGAATATCCTGGCAACTACCCACATGGTGTCAGTACCAAGTTCAGGTCCTCCTGCCTCTCTCAACACTTACTCATGTATCGCTCTAAGGTTTATACCACAGGAACGAGAACATGAATGCCGTGGCTAATAGCGCCACAAGCCACATTTTTTTCTGCTCTTCCGTGTTGCCAACTGTTGTTTTCTTGGTAGTATGTTGTAGCCAACACAGCAAAAATCAGGAGGGAACAAGGCATGGAAACTATGCAACACAGCAATACAAAAGTTTTTCAAAGAGAGCAAAAGAGAGGAGCTACATCCAATGTTTCAAGCATATAGCAGTTTATTCTAAAGTTAAACATTAACATTAAGTAAAACCACAGGTTAGCAAAGACACCAGAAACACAAAAAGTTTGCTGCTGCAGTTCTAAAACAGGCAGTTATACACCTCCACAGGCAATCATTTAAATAAGTAACTTAACCTATCGAGTCCTCTCATAATGTTACTCTACATGCAAAAAAACCTAGGCAATGCCTTAAGTCATGCACTGAGAAATACTTTTCTCCAGCTTCCAGACCTATACCCTGCACACAGGCATATTGGCATGAACCCTGTCAAAAGCCATGACTACAAAGAGCAGCTGCATTAAAATACAGCATAATTCAGCCCAAAGTATAAAGTTATGTTTTAGAACTTGTACTGAGGTGTCATATCACCCAAAACTAAACTGCAAACATCTCTGAAGCAAATTTCAACAGCAGCTTGGTACCTTGACCATGCCAATACTTCATGACAGTTTAGGAAGGCTGATTCTGATATTTGCTTTATTAATGCTAGCAAATTAAAAAAAAAAAAAAAAAGGTAAATAATAATGCACTGTTGAACTCTTATTTGCATAGCAGACAAGTGAAAAACAAGTCTTATTCCTACTTACAGTAAGTCCATCAGATTGGTGACTAAGGCTTCGGGACTACTGGTTTATGTTGCATCCATTCTTGCTCAGCTCTTCATAGCAGAGTCAGGAAGTGCAGCTCTGCCCAGGCTTAGAGGACAAGCAACAAGTCACAGGAAGATATTTTTGTTCCTTGTTCTCTGAAAAGGAGGGGGAAAAAAGGGATTAGGAAGTTTAGTGATAGCAGCCAGAAAAATACTAGGTAGAACTCTGAGGTAGGCCAACACGTACTATGACTAAAGACAAACACAAATATTTTTTTACATTACAGTCTGAAAGGCTTTGCAAATTGGCAGATGACAGTCTTCCTCACTCTGGTTCATTGGGTTTCGGTTTTAAATGAGCTGAGGAAAAAATACCTATCTTGCCTAACTGGCAAGATCTCTGGCCAACCATCTCTGCCAATTTAGTACTTGTTAATCTATTTTCCCATCTAGCTTCTGATTAATAACAGCTTTCCATTATCACACCACAAAACACATTAAAGTCATAAGTACATACAGATTTCCTTGGCCAGTGTATCAAAAATAGACACAAACCCACAGTGATCCCATTAGTTTGCAAACATTTAAGTCAAAAATTAATGGGTTGCATCCAATAATGATATAATCTAGGTTTCTTAAACACACATCATTGACACTTCAAAATGTTTTACAAATACATCAAGGGTAAAGCAGCAACTTCACAGATAAGGAAGCTGGGTCATGGAGAAACAAACTGACCTGCCAAACACTCCCCATCCAAACAACCATAGAGCTAGAAGAGACCCAGTGGTTCAGCAGGAACACCCAACTATCCTTTCCTCCCACTGCCAGTCATTCCTCCTGATGTCTGCCGAGCTGTAACAGCCCTTCACTGGGTACATCTGAAGAAACCAGACTCAAGAGTCCTTTAAAGTGAGTTGATGGAGTTAAAGTGTACAGAGATCCCCAGGCAAGGAAACAGAGAAGGAGCTCACCACACACGCACAACAGACTTGAAGGTATAAAGAGATAGGGCTCAGAGCACCAGAGCCTTGCAGGATGGCTTTCTAAGACCTTCTAGCTTTGGAAAAGAGCATAAGTAAATAATGAAAGGGACCCATCACTCATAAGCAGCTGAGCACTTAAATTTTAAAAACTTCAATTTACTCCAGTGTGGATGGAGCAAAACCAACATTTGGACTTCCAGCACCACAAAAGGTCCAAAACCAAGTGTGTTGTTTCACAGAATCATAGAATCCTTTTGGTTGGAAAAGACCCTTGGGATCATCAAGCCCAACCCCATCTGCATTACTCTACAAGTTCTCTCCTACACCATATCCCTCAACACTACATCTAGTCTACTCTTAAACAGAGTCAGGGATGGCGACTCCACCACCTCCCTGGGCAGCCAGTTCCACTGACTCACCACTCTTTCTGGGAAAATTTTTTCCTAATGTCCAGCCTAAACCTACCCTGCTGCAGCTTGCAGCCATTCCCTCTTGTTCTATCGCTATTGCCCTTGAGAAGAGACCAGCACCAACCTCTCTACAATGCCCTTTCAAGTAGTTGTAGAGAGTGATGAGGTCTCCCCTCAGCCTCCTTTTCCACAAACTAAACAGTCCCAGCTCCCTCAATCACTCCTGGTAAGATTTATTCTCCAGGCCTTTCACCAGTTTCATTGCCCACCTCTGTACTTGCTCCAGCACTATCCAGATCTCTCTTGTGTTGAGGTACCCAGAATTGGACCCAAGACTCAAGGTGTGGCCTCACCAGCTCTGGAAGTAGAGAAATAATGCTGCTCTTTCTAACAACAAGTGATAATAAGAGTATAAAACATAGCTGTCGCTGACATAGTATACTGATGAATACAGTGAAACGTACTGCCTCACAGCTCGCAGCTATTACTTGAAATATCTTAGCTTCTTCTCACATGTGGCTTAGGACCTTTATAAATAAAGTTCTGTCGTGGGTCATTAAGATTAAAAGAAGACAAGATTTTTTCCAATAAGGGTTATATGAATGAAAAAAACCCATAAAAGTTAAAATATTAGATTAATTCAAAACAAATGTAATCCAACAGCTTTTTTAGTTTTTCTATTGATTTCTCCAAATCAATTCTTTATATTTAAGCAAAAGTTACAGTAGAGTTGGTCTGTATTTCATTTCGTTACATAATACTTAACTGTATATAGACTTCCTGGCTCTTAGTCCTCCAAAGGCTTGTCTTCCTCACTACCACAGTGACAGCTACCCTGTCCCCTATACAAGAAAAGCACTCAAGTGCAAGTGGTCCTCAGGTCCTCTTAAGCCCCTCGCCTCACTGCTGCTGGGCAAAGGTGAGCCTTTGCTTTTGCCTCCTTATAGCAGCATCAGGTCCTTCACATATCCTTCCACAAATGGCCTTTGCTAAGGAGGAGCCAACATGCCAAAAAGACGACAAAAACAACAAAAAAACCAAACCCAAACACAACAACAGCAAAAAAACAAACAAACAAAAACCACCAAAAGGCAAAGAAACACTAAAGATTTAACCACGATTTTTTTAATGCAACCAGGGTTGCTGGCTTTTCCCCTTGTTTTCCATGCAAGAAATAACAATGGCCCTTCCTTAGTACACACCACGTCATAATTATTAATTAAGAGCAGTACCACGCTTTGGAGGCACAGAGTTCCACAAGTGCTGCTATGTTAGTTTCCACAAGCTTTTGTGTAGAGATCGCTTTATGTTGTTTCCATGCCTAGATGCTTAAGTCAATAGGTCAGAATAATTGCCTTCAGATATCCTGATACAACACTGTAAATTCAACTTGGCCAATGAAGCTAGAGTTATACTGGCAAAGGCAGACTTCCTGCATTTACATATGACTTCGATACATATTTTGTGCCGTTTCCTGAAACAGAAACACCATTAGCTGTTTGCTAAGCTCTGTGATAGGTATCAACAATTGGAAAAACAACAACCAAAAAAAAAGCCAAACTTGTCCTTCACAGTTAGACCTACGTAAAAGCAATCACAGGCAAAAGGGAGGAGAGGACTGAAATTAAAACCAAAGTTAAAAACCAAATGCATTAAATCAAGTTCAGCTTCTACAAGGAGGAAGCACAACAGCATCCAAACACCCTACATGAATGCTAACAGTGTCACATCCGAAAACCGAACAGTTCCCTTTACTCAGATAAAGAAATAGAGCTGACGCAAATGAACAAACTGGCAAAACTCATTAAGATAGCAAAGGAGTAATTCCAGTGCAAAGATCAACCTTAACGAGGAGTAAACCAACAAATCATGGCTTTTGTTGATGACGCTAGGAAGGAAGTATGTTTTCTCTGTTTTATTCCCAACCGTTTTATGACCACCTAGAATTTTCAGTAGCACAACCTTAAACATAACATAACCATGATACAATGGTGAGAAGAAAAGGGAGGAGGGACATTACAAAAAATAAGAGAGAAAACAAGCAAAGAGGTGATTCCAGACCTCTTTACACGATCTTTTCACACACTGGGTAATTCCTGCCTCTGCTACCTGGACAAGAGAAAAGAAACTTAGCCAAGATTCCTGTTTAGCAAGCAGGACTAAAAATTATCACAACTTGCAAATTAAGTACAGAAAGGTTAAAAAAAAAATACAAAACAGTTATGTATAAAAAAGGAAAGGAGCTAAATAAGAGTTTTCATTTCATTTCATTATCAAGATTTCCTCGATACTTCTTCAGGAAGTAGTACTGAACATTTTTATTGCAATGATTAAAAAACCTGACTCTAACTTACCCACAAGGTAAAATTTATCCTCTGTAAGGGCTCAAAGACAAATCAACAAACAACTGAATGTCTCAAAGTAATCAAAACCGGGTTATTCCAAGGTCCTGCCCTTTCAGTTAAGCTTCTCGACAGACAGAACCTCTACTCAGCGTGCCTATGCAGTAACATCACACATCTTCCAGAGAACTATAGGAGACTATGTAAATATTTATATAAAAGGTTGCCACAAACAGAGTTTTGGCATTCATAGCTTTCCTAAGAAATAGCTTTGAAGCTATTCTAGATTAGCTCATAAAATATCATTAAACTGTGGAACTACTTATCAACAGGTATCAAAGAACAGTGCCTCTTGATAAGCACTACCAGCAACTCAAGTACACAGCAGTATTCTCAATGACAGCAAACCAAGACTAATACAATTTCCATGTTTAAAAAAAAAAAGGAATAAAAAAGCTGGGAGTGTAGCAGTTAGCAGCCTCATTTTAAATAGCTGTATGATGCTGTATTCACCTATGAATAACCAGCTATTTGTCTTCTCTGAAAACAAATGTTACAGTGAAACTCAGCCCATCACAAGTACATAGAGTCATCTAGACTGGAAAGGACCTTTAAGATCATAAGAGTCCAACCACGAAACACCACGTGCCTTTCTTAGGAAGGTGCGGTGGGAAAGGAGGCTGGCAAGCTGTGACGTAGCTAAGTGGATAACGAGTGGCAGAAGACAATAAATAAATAAATAGTTTAAAAAGAAAGCCATTTTGGCCAGGCAACAACTACAGAGGCAGTCATTGCTCACAGCACCCACCAGCCCACATTCACACACATCACAGCGTTGCTAGAAGATGCAGCAAAAGCCAGCCTGGCCTTTGGATGCTTTCTTCCCCTACACCACATCCCTGGTTCTGCCTGCGCCCTTCTCCTGCAACTGCAGGATCATATAAACTCATCTTTTGGCAGTAAAATTCATATCTCTGTTTACAGCATCGAAAGTCTCTGGCAAGCTCTTGAGAACAAAAAAGCCCTCAAGAATACTCGTTGAAAATTAATATTGTATGAATATGGTACCAGTAGGTACCCATTCCAAAGAAGAATCAGAATTAGCAATATTAACAAAACAAACTCATTTGGGTATTTGTTCAGGTCAGCTGTTTTCAATCTGTGAACTACTGTGGCTGTAAACCACATCCAAGAGGACACTGACAGATGAAAAAGAAAAGCAAGGCTGCTTGCAGGAGGTTTGAATTCAGTCCACGAGGAGGCTCGTATTGCCAGAGACTGTATTAGGGACCCACGCATCACAGGTATGGGAGAAATACTGATATAGTAGCATAGACACAGCAGAGCTACCATCACAGTACTTGGAACTACTCAGTGTGGATCATCCCTTGAACAACCCAGGAGGAAGAGCCCATAGCTCCAGAGCAACTACAAGAGAAATATTTTGACCAGCACTCTAGAATACTGCTTCACTTGTTTTTTCTATCAACACCCAGGAACAACTTACTAGGCTAGACTACCATGGGAGATTTGCTCTAGGCTGACTTCCCTATGTACCAGTTTATTAACACTTTAAGAATGAAATTAAAAAGGAAAAGAAGACATGTTAAGTCGCACTTCGAGATCAAATTTTACCTTAGTCCACCTGTCTCTTGGCTTTACACTTACATTGATACCCATAGGTGACAGCCACAATTGCAATCATTTCTCAGTTGCATTTATCTTTGCCACACACAATATCCACCTCTTGTCCTGCCTTACACTGCTTTAATTGATGCAAATCGTCCTTCAGAGGTGTTTCCTTTGACTCTTTCTAAAGCACTAAAGGCATTAGCATCACTTTACTCAGGACAAACAGGGCAAAAGGACAAAGGCACAATGTGAGAATGGTCTCTTAAATTCACTGACACCCACCCACCCAGAAACTTGAGGTGAAATTCGAGGTCCTGGTAAGCTCTGACCATCTGCAAAGCCACCTGAGGGGAGGAATGGGGTTGATTTTCAGCATTCAAAGCTCTGACCAGAAGTTTCAATGATATGGCTCCCAATGATAGAGTGGTAAGGCACTCATCAACAACGTTACTCTTCCAAAATTTCTTGGCCAGCTGTAACAACTGTAACCAGAAATTAGCCCTTAGGGAAGAAACCAAAGCAGTCGTGACATTAGTACCCAATGAAGAGGCCCCAGGACTAGGTGCTGTTCTAGTTTATTTTCCGTGTGAGCGACTACTCACTCGGTGACCTTGAAAAAAGCTGCCTCCACTCGCAACCTCTCGTCTCCCTTCAATCACAAGGCCAAGAAATGGACAACCTCCACCTCGAGAAGCACAAGGTGGGACAGCGTTGGCATGTGTTGAGCATTCGTCTCCTTATCTCCGGTACCTCGACGGATGGTATTACTCACTTTACAACACTCATTCACCTTCATTGTGCCAGTCGAGTTCCCGTCTTGCCTTACCCACCGCTCGGTGAGGACACACAACTTTTTCGCCCTACACCTACCAGCGGAGAAACGGGCAGCGGAAAGGGGGCGACTGGCTAAAGCAAAGGGATACACCGCTGAGCGGGGCGAGCTTACGTGTCCCCGCGATTTTATCAGCCAGCGCCTCCTTTTCTCCCTCTCGGGAGAGACCACCGCCGGCACTGCCACCCCCAGCCCCGGGAGCGCCCGCAACGACCCCCGCCGAGGCGGGTCTCCACCCACCCCCAACCTTCACGGTACGGGGGATTTTCAGGTGCCTCCAGGGTCCCCTCTCCGAATCCCGCTCCTCCCCCAAGCAAAGCTGAAGTTTCTTAATTAAAAGTCAAAAACGGCAGGCGCAACTCCGGAGCGGCCGGGACGGGCCCCCCTCAGGGATGGTGGCACCGCCTGCTCTGCGGGAGCCGTCCGGCCCCGGAGGTAGCTCCGCTCGCTTCGGGGAAGAACCGGTGCGGGGAGAAGGGGTCGCGACCAGGCTGGGTGGCGAAGAGCGCCGCGCTTACCTGGCGTTGCCCCCCACCGGAGCGAAGGGGAGCCGAGACGGGACGCGGGCGCAGCGAGCCGGGAGCAGTCGCCGCAGCCGGGGAGGAGTCACCCGGAGGGGGGAGAGGCGGAGAAGGGGCAGGTGCCGCCAGGTGGATGCGCCGCCCGGCCCCTTCCTCCTCCCTTCTCCCTTCCTGCCCGCCTCTCTCCCCCGCGGCCGCAGGGAAACGCCGAGGGTCCTCACCGGGGGCGGTGGGACGGCGCCCACCAGTCCTCCGGGACGGAGAGAGAGGGGGCCGGCTGTGCCGTGCTGCCGGCGGCGGGGGACAAGGGAAGACGGGACAAGGGAAGACTTTCTTGGCCGGTGGACCCCACAGCGGATCGAGGCTCCCCTTTCCTCCGCCCTCCTCCTTCCCCCAAGGACATTTGTGAAACAAACAAGCCGAAGGGAAGCAAAGGGAGCCCAGGAAAGAGCCCACATCCCGGGCCGCGGCACCGGGGGCGCCTCCCCGTGTAAGCCTCCCCACCCCGGGGGCGGAAGTGTCGCGACTCCTCCGGGCGGGCTGTCTCGGGTGTTGCTTTTGCTGCTCCAGCCTCAACGTGCTGGGGTGAGGGACCCCCGCCTTTTTGAACTTACACATCAGTCTTCGTTAGCCTGATTTTCAGGGTGTTGTACGCAAATAAGAAGCCACAACGCTTCTCTGAACAGAGCAGGTTAGGAACTGATGATAAGATTGATCATAGAATACCCAGCCCGGGGAAATTAATTCCTTTTTCTTTTGCCTTTCCAGGGCCACTTAATAAAGGGGAAGGCAATCTCAAATGTCGGGTTACTTCTAGGCACTCGGGGCCTGCAAAGCAGCCCTACAAATGAGTGAAATTGTTCTCTGCCAAAGCTGAACTGCACTGCAAACAAATCCACTTATGTCCCAAAGTCTCCGAGTACGACTGGAAAAGTTGCATAGGTGTTAGAAGAAATTCCACTCACTTTTAATAAGAGCTCCCAATTAGCTACGATATTGTTGCATGCTACACTTAACATCTCTGTATGGAGACTACAGCTAAGGCAAAGTACACAAGTTTGGCATGACAAGGGCATATTGAGGAATATCATCAAGTGCACCAAGAGACCAAGATCATACCTTCAGTATTTTTCCAGCTCTATTTATTCAAAGATAACTATGCACCGTCAGACCTTTTAGTATGAAACCATAAGGGGTATTGGCCGAAACACCTTTAAACTTCAGTTTAGGCTTTGCAGCTGAACCTTTTTGTAGGGCTGTTTCTGCTCATGCTCTCCCAAAGGAAACAGTGAGATTCGGTAATTTTCCAGGAAGTATTCAGTTGCAGGAACTAGACCTCAGATTTCACCTGAAGTAAAACGTAAAATCATCCCAACTCACAACCGAAATGCACTGCATTGTCATGTTCTGTGCTTCTCCAGTGTGTCCGCCCGTGTGGCGTGTCCTCATTTTTGATCTATAGTAACTCTGTCACTGGCCTTCCGAGCATAGAGATGTTTCAGGTTTGAAGCAGGGCATCTAGTCAACAGGTTTCCCTGACAAGTTTCCTTATCAAGACAGAGAGAAATGGCCCTGCAAATTGTCACTTGGCATCATGTCCACAAGGAGAGATGACCACATGATGATCAAGGAGAGGTCCCTCAAAATCTATACTGCTCTATGGGAGAACCTGAACATTTCACTACTTTGGAATTTTTTTTCTTTGAAAGTCATTTGGAGTACTCCTGTACTGATGATGTCTAGTTTCTCTCTGAAGAGAAAGCTCACTTAGTTATAAGGATACCTTACCACTTGTTTCAAAAAGGTATATTTTTTTAGCTTAAGAATACCTGGGATTTGTGCAAATGTCTTGCACAATGGCTGCAGGTAAGGAGAAAGGGAGATGTAAAATATATATAAGCTGGTTCCTCTGTAAGTTGATGTTGTCTATACATAGCCACTTCTAAGGTATTACATCAATTCAAGTGTGGTAAACAAAATTGTGCAGAAGGACGTGGCAACAGGTAACAAATATGCTGTGCTGAGGAGCAGTGTGCTCCTCTGCCAGAGGAGTTTTAAACTCTCCGAGGACCCACGTTGCTTTGTGCTCTATGAAACAATATCAGACCTGCAGCGTCTGTGCAGGATTCAGCGCAGCTCCATGAAAACCAAAAGTGCTCTGCCGGGTCACAGACTTGAAGATCTGGGCATAAGCCAGCAGCTCGTTGATTACCCCTGTTAACACCTTTTCTTCTCAGAGAGGGCTGAGCTGATCCAGTGAACAGTGCATTCCCACCCTCCTTCCCCCAGTTCTTTCCTCCCTTCCTTCAGGCCAGTACCTGTTTCACTAAAGGACTGGCCTTTCAGATCTCCAATGTGGTAAAAGCTTTCCGTTTTCTTTTTTTTCTTTTTTTTCTTTTTTTAATGCTGTTTATTTTTTTAACTGGGTTAATATTCCCCAAGGTTAACTCGGTTTGCTAACAAAGGTCAAAGGAACCGGAGAGCTGGAGCAGCAGAGGAGGGGAGGGGGACACTGCCTCCTCTTGGCAGCAGAAGCTGTCAGGTCTGTTCAGCTTGTCTTTTCTGGTCGAGGACTGAGCTGGTGACCCTGTAATGCCTTCCAAAAAAAGTTGTATGTATGTATTATTGTGTTTTAATTATGCAAGCTGGCTTTTGCAGAGCAGGATGCTGAGTACTCATTTTACTCGTGGATTATAAGGAACCTTTAATGGAGAGATCAGGACAAGGTTTGCATTTTCAGGGAGGCTACATGCTTTAGGAGGGGCAGGCGAGTCCTCTGCTGGAGAGGGGCTTTCTCTCACTGAGGAGCCCAGAGTTCACTGTCCAGAATTCCAGGTGTCCGAGAGCTTCAACATGACCCAGCCTAATGCTGCTCATCTCAGCACTTACTCCTAACACCTTTGTCTCACTTAATATAGGTTTGGTGAACCACTTCCTCCTCCATATCTGCGGGGTGGGGGAAGGGGGAAGGGCATGTTTGGATGCTTTCTTTTGTTTTTTACAGGCATAGGAGCTAAAGTTTCTATAGACTGATGCTAAGTACCTCAATTTCGGCATGTAAAATAAACTGCTCTTTTTAAGTGCCTGGCATCACCTACCATTCTACATCCTACCACAAGATACCTTTGGCTTCCCATGGCACCTCCTATATTCTATTCTTTAAGGCAGCTCTGCCCACCCATTAATCATAATTCCCTTTGTTTCTGCAGCACTGTGTCATTGCAGTTCATTTCCTACCCTGTTAATATCCAACAAGTCATTTGCTCCATTGTACTTCTGAATTCTTTCCCACTGTTCAAAACCCCGGGGGAGTGGGAGATAAGGCTTCCCTGAAGCCAAAGTAAAGTAGCATACTTACTCAAAGCATGTCAGGATGAGCTTGGGCTTGCCACTTTGGGACTACAGCACAAGTCCTTCATATTTACCACACCATTAGAACTAGAATTAGGTGTGTGTCACCAGGGAAATTTGGTGCTAAAGCCCACAACTTAAAAAAAAAAAAAAGAGAGCCCCAAAACCCAACCAACCAACAACAAAAATCCCCAAACACACTGGCTCACCCAACTCAACACCAACTATTGGTTTTGCATCCCAGCTTTAAGCACCAAATCTCGTTATGCCCTACTGCAGTAGAATCCTCGATGCACTTTTTTTTTCCACCAGTGCCATGAGAGAAAGCTGCGTGGTTGACACTTTACGACAGACGCTACAGTTATGCACTCACCCATAAAACTACATCAAACCTGGGAACTTAATTAGTCATTTAATAACTAAGCTTAAACTAAATGTATGTTGACTTTGGAAGTACATTTGCATCTGCTGCTGTTACCAAGAATACACACACATGAATTCACCTGCTGCAGGTATATTTGAAAATCAAAATAAATGGGCCGACATCTTCAAAAAACTGTATTTTTTTCCTTAACTCCCGAATGCTTGTGAATTGGGAAGGAGTCCTTTGTTATGGTATTAACTTAATATGCTGAAAAAACACAACTCTTTAAACCAATTACCCTGTTATCTGGGAACTAGGAGAAGGTCTCCTGTGCCTGCAGATTAGGAAGGTGCATCCCTGTGAACGGTCTCACTTCTTTTGCAGCCTTTGAGGAACTTTTTTAGGAGTTTCAAGCTCTACAAAGATGGAAAAACAGAAAATTGCCCTATCTCTTCTTGATTCTCTTTTTTCTTTTTGCTCTCAGTTTAGCTTTTCTAGACTAGAGACAAATAATGTCTCAGAGTTATGAAATTATTTGCTCTCTTCCAGAGGAAAAAAACAATGGTAGGAATAATAAGTGACCTTAACTTTCTTTAAGGTGCCTGTTCAATGGGTTTCTTGCCTGTTATTGTAAAACAAGAGAGAATAAAAATTCAATTACTACTCTTTATTGGATTTTTTCTGGGTGTACCATGTAAACACAGCTGTATTTTCCTACATAAGAATAGAATTTGACCTTCTATCCACATTAAAATAATTCTACTCTTGTGGCACAAAAACTGAACAACAACTTTTAATTTATTGTACGATTTTTTTCCCTGATACTCAGGACTCTTTTTGTCACTGATCTCATTAGCTTTGTCTTGCAATTGTAACACAAAGCAGCCATAAATCCAAACAACTCAGCCATTTAAACCTGGTTTATAGTTACTCCCATGCCAGGAAACAGGCCTGAAGCAACTACAATGTGTCAGTGAATGTGGGTTTCGATGCAGACTGACCTCACCGGTCTTATAAAAAGAAATTACACAAATACCTTTATACTTGCATTTTAATATACTCTATCTACCTACTGAATTTTCAAAGGAGAATTACTCAATTCTGATGCCATTTGCTCTAAACAATTAGTGACAGAACTGTGTTTCAGTAGAAATTAGAAACAAATACCTTTGGTTTTGCTGGGGCATACAGAAAGATACTAATTGAGAAAATAAATATAAAAAAAATCCCACCATCAATTTTATATTAAGATTACTTTTTTTTCCAGTTACAACCCAAAAGTTGCATTGATTTAGTGGAGCCAGATCTCCTAAACTGAACATTTAATTATAATTTGTTTTTAAACCACTGATTGTTACTCATACCTTCTTATATTAGGAAATAACTTATTTTTAATAGATTCAGGAAGACCACTGATTTTCATCTATTTGGTAATAATTCTGTGCCACAGATATAACGACAAAAAAGCAGGAGCAAGACCTTCTGAACAGATGGATTTCCTGAATACCTGGATGAGATAACCAGAGATAAATTGTGTCTGAAAAGAACTGCCTTTTGTTTGTCTGAATAATAATGAAGAGTTTGAGGATTTTTTTATTTTCAATCCTAATTCAGTTCGAGATGTGCTGTATAACTTTGGCAAACTTGTTTCCATCTGCCTCCATTTCCTGCTCTGTAAGAGGGGATTAATGGTATGCATTATCAGGAGGAGTCTAGTTATTTTCACCTTTAACCAAATATTTATAAAAGTGCTTGGAGACTTGTTGATTAACCTGTTATAAAAGGGCAACAATAAAGTGTCCTCTTTATATTTACCTGCAGCTAGGCAAGCTTTTATGGGCTGTTCCCGCAGCTGGTATAAGTACTTGATTTTTATCAACAATTGGACATTGTTTTAATTCCATGATAAACTGTGCAGATGAAGTCAGAAAACTGTAAATCACTGGTTGGTCACAAACAAAATACTGATCCAGTTCACTGGCTGCAGGCATGCTGCAAGTGAAAATACAGTTCAGTTTCACCAGCTGGTATTCTTCGCAAGCCAGTAGTTAACTCAGGAAGAAATATATTTAATTGCAATGATGAGAAAGTGTTCTTTGCATATGCAAATGCACGATTTCAGTTTCTGTTATGGTACTTCTGAACAAATACTCCTGACAAGAGGACTTCTGCAGTTTCTTGACATTCAGGAAGCTGTACTTTCTGTGGAAGCAGCTAGACGTTTTGTCCACTACTTTTTCACAAGATAATTTTATGGTTCCGAGTAAGGCAAGATTTTACAGCTTGACTCCAATATGTTCAGTTATTTCTCTGGATTTTTTATTATTATTATTATTATTGTTTTAACTGCAGTAGCTTAATGAAGCCCTATTTGCAATATGAATATTTTGGAGTGAAGAAAAAACTGTGATTTTTGAAATTATTTCTGAATCCCAGTTACCATTCTTCCACGTCTCAGTATAAAATTTATTAATCTGTAGTAGAACATCACATACTCGGATCTCTTACTGCTTGCTCTGCTTGCTACATTTTGCTTATTAATGACTAAAATATGTTTACATTTCTTCCTGATACTTCATCATTCTTAATTTAGGTCTGACACTATTCATTGGTTTATTTTCATTTAGTGGCTAAATTAATTCCTTAAGAAAGAACTGTGTTTGCTTGCCTGCTGCCTTTGTAAAGAAGTCTTGCCTTTGAAGGAGCAAATAAACTAAAGCCAAAATACTTCTTATCTTTAGAGAAGGCAGCACGAGAAAATAGATCCTTCCTGGTGAATAATGAGAACTGTGGCATTACTGTATTCCTTTAAAAGGTGAGAGACTGATGCTTTAACTCTACCTTTGCTTAATTGCCAACACTTCGGCATTAAGCAAGAAAGATTTTGAATTTTGAACAGGAAATTCCTATGCTGGTTTAACTGCTTTTTCTTACTTTTTTCTTACTTTTTTTTTTTTTTTAAACTTACTAAATTGTTTCTTACTAGTGCTATTCTTCTAGATCACCTTCGGGATCAAATCTTGAAACATGTCAAAACTTCATATGAGGCTAAAAGAAACCAGCTGGAAGTATTTGTTTTCTCTGGGCTCAATTGGACAGAGGTCATCAAACTTCTGCACAACCACACGGTGAGCAATTTTCAGAAGGTAATTTGAACCCATCCCGAGAAAGCAGTGCAGGCTGGCTAATACAAGTTTCTGCTGGTGAGGGACCTCTTCTCCTAAATACCTCTGTAGTAACAACAGTAACAGTCCTCATAAAACAAATACCAGCTAGGGCTGGCATCTTCGCTGCTGGTTTGCTTAAAACTGGAGTATAGGTCCAGTGAAAAACACTTAGACAACATTGCACGCACACTGTAAAAAATGGCTGTGGAAAATGTGTATGTCTATAAATACCTAAAGGTGAAAAAGCCTATGCTTTATATCTTAACACTATTATATCACTATTATTAATTAGGGGCTACAAGCGGGGCTAATTGCAAAATACTGATTATTTTGCTGTCTGCCCGCATAAGTTTTGAAGAGAAAAACAGAAGAGAGTGTATAGATGAAAGTCAGGTAATGGAAGTAGATCAACTAATAGTTACTTTTATTAACATGTTCCTGGACATTATTCTACCATTTTGCTTATGTGCCTGCTATGCTAGACTAATTTTCCCTTCCTTCCAATCTTTTTCTATCATAGAGACAAGTACTTTCCACCTTTCTGTATTTGTTGGTGGATTCCACTTTTTACAGGATTTTGTTCAATTCATCCCACTGGATGCCAAGCATCCCCTCTCTAATAGTATTATGCATTGCTCCAGCCTTCATAAAGCTTGTGGTGCTATTGGCTGCATAGCTGTCTGGTCAGAGATGCGGGTACTGCAGTACCCCAGAGTGCATGGAATATCACAAGAACATTTCCTTAAGGAGTATTAAAAGATTGTCTTTGAGACATGGTGCTCCCAGTTGGTTCTTGTTTGTTTGGTTTTGGTTTTGGTTGGTTGGTTGGTTTTTTGTTGTTGTTGTTTGTTGTTGTTGTTTTTGTTTTCTGTTATGTTGCTACCTAATCCCATAGTATCTGAACTGACTGGGTTATGATTGTTTTGGGGGAGTTGGATTTCCATTTTCTGCTTTATTTTTTAAAGTCTACTTTCGGACCATCATCTGTTATTCAGATTTGGTGGGTGGCACATTGTAAATATCTAATGAGAATATTTTGGGGGGGTCATTTTCATTTATTTTGCCCCTTTATTAATGGCTCTACTTTTGTTTAATTTCTATTTCTGTCTATGCACGTTGCAACTGTTAATAATATTAACTATACAATAAGTGAAAACATTACCTTGTTTTATTTTCTCTCCTTCTGTTGCATTTTCAAGACAAAATCCTTTGCCCCCTTTCCAGTGAACTTCATTCTGCTGAACTACTCCAGCCTGATAAACAGGATATTCACACCTTTGAAAGGAGACGGAATGCTGTGAGGTGCCTGTTGAATGAAAACAAGGAGTTGACCTCTTCTTAAACTGGCTGTGCTGAAGCAGGAGAGAGTGAGTTATACTTTCAGTGTCCTGCCACTTCCTGAGCCCTGCAGGCTTGTTTCCAGGAAGAATGGCTGCTCGTTGGGAGAGCACTGGGTAAACACATGACGGTTCAGACCTTGGAAACTAATTCAAAGGGTGGCGGGTTGGATACCCCCATAATCTCTCAAGAAGCAGCAGGAACAGCTAAAATGGACACCTCACCATAGTGCATGCCATAGATGTTGGCAATACTTGAGTGGGTTAGAGGATTTCAATATATTTTCCTATGTCTTATAAATACAAAATAATCCTCTTAAAATTATAAAGTTATTCTGCTCTTATGGTGTGTCTTGATAGCAGTCAGATTTGTTAGATAATCCTAGTCAGGACACAATCTTTTAAGACTGGATTGCATTTACAACAAGAACTGTAGGATTCCACTCAGAAAACATGATTTTCCTGGTATCCTTGCAGAGATCAGAGTTGAGACTCAGAGAGGAATTTACCTTGCAAATGTTGGGAACTGCTGGATGACCTTCAGGCAAAGAATCCACAAAATAGCCAGACCTTTGCCAGCCCATTGTATGCCCCAGAAGGGAAGATATGGAGCTAGCAGCTCAGGAGAGTGCCTGTACTTCATCAAGACACCACTTGTTTGAGCCCTGTCTGAGAAAACTTGGAATTTTTGTCTTAGATATGCTAAAGGTGACAAATTAGCTCAGATGCCTGTTAATAATTCCATTCAGCACATATTGATTGACTTTCAAACATTCAGAGTTAGTTGCTTATAAAAAAACTTCAAAAAGGCCACAGGGTCTCCTGCATCCCATGCACCCTGAATACCTCTATAAATGCAACCTGTCTGCACTAATCCAAAAATTATAGCACTATGTGATATATGTAGCCTATAAAAGCTACGAAAAAACAGTGAGAGCAGGAAACTGTACAAAGACACACCTCCTGTCCCATGAGATAGAGACAATCCTGTCCTAATAGTCTCATGGGCAATGGGGCTCTTGGCCTAGACTGCTACCTGGATGAGACATCCAGGCTATCTGTCTAAATGGGGCAAGAATTGCTGGGTTTGACTGTGGTGAGATTTCACACGTGCACATGAACAGGTAAGCCTAATGCCAGTGTTTCTGCATGGAGGCACTTCACTATCATCCTGAAAGGGCTCCCAGAAGGACCAGCTATAATCCTTCCTTGAATCCTTTAACCTATTCTTCAGATCTGTTAACCTTCTTCAGAGGTTACTAAGAAGGAAAGCAGGCTGGCAAAAATTATTACAGTTGGCTGGGGTTAGCCTGTCTTGTGAAGGAGGGGCAATGCCAAGTTCCTGGAGGACATAAGTACACAAATCAGCCTTGACAGCCAGGAAGGACTTGTGTTGCGAGCACAGGGTAGGATTGTCTATCGGTCCATCTGCGTAAGCAGACTATCCTAAAAAACCCAGGTGTAGGCTGCCCAGAGGTAAGTAATATGTAACCCATACCCAGCAGGATGAGGATGGAGGGCTTAATCTGCTCCTCCTGGGGCAGGGTAGGACCCATATGGACTATGTTGCTGTGAAATGTAGCATAAGCTAAAATAGGCATAGGTTAATGGTGCAAGTACTAATTAATAGTGTACTCTTTCTTTCTCTCAGCTGTGATATGCAAGCACACGGTGATCCAGAAAGATCTAGCAATTCAGAAGAAAGCAACCTTGCAAAGCTTTATGAAGGTCATATGTGTACCCCTCAGACAGTTTCTCCCTCCCAGGAGCAACAGTTCCCTGTTTTCAGCCAGGAAATGACCAGGAAGGAGATCCAGTGTCCCAGTGCAGAAGGTGAGCAATCCTGTGAAACGCCCTTGAAATTGAGTGTCCATTTGTGTTGTGCTGTTGTGCTCATAGTTATATACCCAAAGCTAAGACCGCAAAATGAAAGGCAGGTAGCCTGTCAGCCTGCTATGGGGTAACAACCATGACACTGGGATCTTTTTCAGAGCGCTTTTGAAACTGGGAGATGTCCCAGTTGCTCTTACATCACCTGAATAAAAGGAAAGAGAACAAAAAAAAAGAGAAGGTTAAAGAGAAAAACTGTGCACCTCTCTTAGAGGTACCTAAAAGATTGAGTCTTCCTTGATAGCAGGAGCTGTAGACACAAGCTTGGCCATAGATTGGTTTAAAACTCCCAAGAAGATAATCTCTTCTGTGGGACTTTCAGAAAAAAGGTTGCTGCAATGGACTTGAGAGAATGGCCACAAGTTGCACCAGGGAAGATTTAGATTAGATGTCAGGAAAACTTTTTCTTCCAAAGAGTGGTCAGGCACTGGAATGGCCTGCCCAGGGAGGTGGTGGAGTCACCATCCCTGGCAGTGTTCATGAACCATCTGGACAAGGTGCTACAAGACACAATTTAGTAGCTTAGTGGGTAGTATTGGTGATAGGAGGACAGTTGGACTAGATGATCTTGTATGTCCTTTCCAACCTTGTGTTTCTATGATCCTATGATGTACAAGGAACAAGCATCTCAGCTAGCTTCACAGCAAATTGGTTACACAGCACTAAACAGCTCTCATGGCTACACTCTCCAGAGCAGCAGAGCCACTGTGCAAGTCACTAGTCTGTAGGGCCAAAAAAGAAAGCTGAGGCACCTTTCTCGTGCTTTTTAGGTTCTCTCTCTCTTTTTTTTTTTTTTTCTGGTCAAGTGTTCACAAGAACATAGAATTTTTTTTAAGTTGCTCTCTCCAGACTGCCCAAGTCATATTGTGGGTATCCAGCCAAGCAACTGGAATGAACTCTGTTCCAGCAAGTGCTTGAAATGTGTGCGTTGTTATGTGTAAGACTATGGTCCTCACAACCTCTTACAAGTAGCACATACTGTTCTCAGGCCAGTATTTTTGTCCCTCAGAAGGAGAGTAGTTGCAAATTACTTTCTATTGAATCTATTGTCTGCTGGGGTTATGGATCAGAAACTTGATTTCCCCTTTTGACTTTTGCATAAAACAACTGAGCCACCCAGGCTCCACGACTGGCTACCACCCAGAAGTTCTGAGGCAGGGCATTTTGACTGATCTATAAAATATATACTGAAGTAAGTTAGAGAGTCACGGTGTATAGCCGTGGTACTGACTGCTGCTAATTATCCAAGGAAATGTCACAGGTTTCAAAGGAATTTCCTTGCCCTCTCCGAGAAAAGTTTGTCCCTAAGAAAAATACACCTATAATAGAGGTTTCTTTTTAACACATTAAAACGTATTCAGATGTGCTCTGTCTTAGGTTCAAAGGCTGGTGGGTAGGCATGGCAGATCTGCAAAAGTCTTGTTTTAGCCAATGGAAGTGTTACAGGAGAGCTTAGGGTCAGCTAGACTTTAAGTCTGAAATAAAGAACTTTCCCCTACCCTCCTTCAACTCGTGCAATCTGTGCAGGCTTATGTCAGATCATAAGTGAGCGTAAAAGAACTCTGCCAAATATTTTATGCGACCTACTGAAACCTTGCCTGGAAAAACAGAATAGAAAAGCTACCCAGGACTACAAATCCATGCCAAATCAAGAAATAGCTGGTTCTTCTTCCTGGTGCAGACAGAGCACTCACTGTGCTGCTGTGAAACCTTTGCCAGTGTTTTCATTACTGCACTCAGAAAACCTCTGAGCTGAGACGTAGACTGTAAAGCCCCTGGAGCTTTTTGAGAAGTATTTCCAGAAATGAAAAGCTGTGTTCAGTTTGAGGACAATGTGGAGCTGGCATTCCCATTCATCCTTGGGCTTGCTCCTCCATCTTCTTCAGGAATGTCACTATTATGAGCCAGTTTGACATTTACTCAGGTCTGTCTTAAGAAGTTAGTAAAATGGCCAAGAGAGGTCAGGTAGTTATGATTCCTGTCTTAATGAAGAGATCATCTGAAATTCCTCTCCTCATAGGTGCTCTTCAGTGTGTGGAGTTCTACAGCTAAATCTGAGACCTATGTATCCCATCCCGACACCTTGGTTCATAGTATTCCCCTACTTATTTAAGTGATGTAGTGACCTACTGCACTGTGAGTCCTACCTGTAGCTCTTGATGGCTGTTCTGCATTCACTGCAAAACAAGGGCTTCAGCCTGCTCAAGTGTGCTACTAGCCAATGTCCAAGTTCTTCTGAAGGGAATGACCAAGTACAACCTGGCATTCATCAAAGCAGTTGACTTATTTCATAGCTCAGTTCCTCAGGGTAAAGAGGCACGATGGTCCACCTCATGTTGTGCTGCCTTCAATGGCTGCAGTGACAGACACAGTGAAGGATACCACTAAAAATATAAGGCTTTCGGGATCTTGAAGGAAAAAAATCTATGCCTCTCCAGTAAAGAATAATTGTGATATGCAGCAAAAATTATCATTTTGGAAGGGGGAAGTTGTTGTTTTCTTTGGAATTGGGTGGAGAAGACCACCTAGAATGGTCCTCATGCCGATGATGAGGGCTGAATATAGCAAGGAAGTGCATGGGAGTCAGACCTATACAGAAATCTTTAAGCATTACTAACTTGGGAAGTTTCTAAGGCAGTAAAGCTTTCTGCTTTTGCTGACCTGAACAGGGAAAGGTCCTTCAAGACACAATGGCTCTGGTCTCAGCTATTGGTTGGCTGTTTACACCTGTGACAAGCACTGGTTACTCACTCCCCCACATTCAAGTCTGCAGTGGAACAGCATCAGCATTCTATAAGAAGGGGTCTAAGTGAGATTAGAGGAGATCCCTGCACTTCAGATTTTGGAGGTTGTTCATCTTTTCCTGCAGTCTCTTTGAACTGCTCCATTAAGATCTCCTCAGAGCACTGAATTTGCCCCGGGCTGCTGGATAAAATGAATTATTGTTTGTTTGTTTGTTTGTTTTTTTCAGGGAAGAGCCTTGCTGGCTCTGTGACACTGCTTTCATCAAATGTGTCCTCTGATTGTCTCAGTCCCAGGCCATCTGAACTCAAATCAACAGACAAGGGTGAGATTAGGGAATAGGAATACTGCAGGTTGGTTTGAGAGATGGAATATAAAAAGTTAGATTCATAGAATCATTTAGGTTGGAAGAGAGCCTTGGGATTATCGAGTCCAACCGTCAGCCCTACTCTACCAAGTTCTCCCCACACCATATCCCTCAACAGCACATCTAATCAACTCTTAAACACAGTCAGGGATGGCGACTCCACCACCTTCCCACGCCTGACCGCTCTTTCTGTGAAGAATTCATTCCTGATGTTCAGCCTAAACCTACCCTGCTGCAGCTGGCAGACATTCCCTGTCGTTCTATCATTAATTACACATAAGAAGAAACCAGCACCAACCTCTCTACGATGTCCTTTCAAGTAGTTGTAGAGAGTGATGAGGTCTACCCTCAGCCCCCTCTTCCCCTCTGAGACTAAACAGACCCAGCTCCCTCAATCACTACTCATAAGATTTATGCCCCAGGCCCTTCACCAGCTTCTCTCCCCTCCTCTACTCTCGCTCCAGCACCTCAATATCTCTCGTAGAGATTTCTCTATCTAAAGACTCAAGGTGTGGCCTCACCAGTGCCAAGTACAGGGGGACAATCACCTCCCTACTTCTGCTGGTACCACTATTTCTTATACAAGCCAGGATGCCATTGGCCTTCTTGGCCACCTGGGCACACTGCTGGCTCATATTCAGCCCCTCGTCAACCGGCACCCTGAGGTCCTTTTCTGCCAGGCAGCTCTCCAGCCACACTTCCCCAAGCCTGTAGCGATGCATGGGGTTGTTGTGGTCCAAGTGCAGGACCTGGCACTTGGCCTTGTTGAAGCCCATGCCATTAACATTGGCCCAGTTCACTGCAAAACATCTTCCATGTTCTCCAGAGACTAACTGATGGACATATATATCCTCTCAGGGAAGCAGTCTGGCTCTATCAGCTTTAAAGGGGCAAACATTTGGAACAGGCTTTTCATACAAGGAGCACATCAACTTCAGAAAAAAAATGGGATGTAGAAACAACCCTCATCTGACAAACATTTCATGGAGTATTGCATAAAACAGTCTGGCACAAGATGACTTGAAAGACTTGTTTCAGTAAAGCTGTGTGGGAAACAAACAGAAAGACAGCTATTTTGTGTCACATGATAGATTGATAGATTTTTTCCCTCTAAAGCTAGCATGTGCTCTTTTGTGCTTCAGAAACCACATCATTGGTTGCTCTCTTTTTTGAAGACTGAGGCAGAAGAGGAAAAGGTTTGACCTACTTGTAGGCTACCCAACTGGACCAGTAGGTATCAGTGGGGCTACAGGCTGTCCTGTGACCAGCCCAGCAGCTAACCTGAGCATCAAGCCTCACGGTCAGCAGTTCTTTCAAGCCACTGAGAAACACTGGCCTGACAAGCTATATATAGCTTGTGGATTGAGACATTCCCTGGATAATACGAGAGTTAAAAAGGAGGCTACAAGGGGGTTTGTTTTTTCTAAGAAAAGGCAGGAATTTCTACATGCTTTGGGGCCTTCAATGATACCACCATACAGGCAGGTGAACTGAAAATGTCACACATAAATTGAGAAGTTATGGCCTTGGGAAAAGTACTGGTATATTGCAATAGTCAGTGGGTGCAAGCTACAGCTCTTCATTCATCCAAGGATCTGACTCAGTTTGCTGTTGGAGACTGCCTTCCTGCTCTCCCCTTCCCTTCCACCTCTGCCCATCCTGCCCGGTTTCTTTAAAAAAAGAGGCGTTCTTCTATATGCCTTCTGCTTGTTAGCTGCTGCTTTCTTCCCTCCCTTTTCTTTAAGCAAATCTACCATGAGAACCAAGGCTTTGAAAGCTTGATATTTTATTGTTTTATTTCCCCCCTCCTATAACGGTGAGACCTAGTTTGTCTTCAAATGACTTGAGTCTTTTGCTGAGTTAGACGCAAGGTGCATATAAGCCACTAAAATGTTAATGCCTATAAATAAATAAGTAAATAAACGTCCCTACAATTAAAAAAATCCTTAAGCCAACTCTGAATATTTATTTTTGTGAAAGCTACAGTAAAACCAGGATTTCGCTCCTAATATATGAAGTGACACAGGCCAGTGTGGTTTGTGTATCATAAAAGGTGCTGTAGCTGGCATACCCCTATTCATTCTTTCAGCTCAATGAACGTAAACTACAATTCATTTAGGTTTTTTCCTTCAGGTCGTTCTACCCACCCTGCAGGGCAATTGCAGAGGAGCTGCTTTTTAACCATGCTTGTGTGAGACAGAGCTTGCTTGCCAGAGTATCATTTTCACATGGACTCAGGCAGCAGTTAAGTGTACAGGTGTCACCCTCGACAGCTCTCTCTTCCTTCCTGTAGTGTTGAAGTGAGCAGTCTGGGGGCTGTTTTGGTCATATTAACAGTGGTTGAGATGTGCTGGCAGGAGTTGTCTAGGTGTGGACACAAGCTGCCTGCTGACCTGAACGACTGCCTCACTTCCACAAGTGCCTGTCAGTATGATCCACATCCAGCTTTTGCTTTTCCAGCAAAATTAACAGAGATGACCCGCTCAGTTTCCCTTTTTTCTTTTTTTCCTCAGATCTTTCTCTTCCTCCCATGTTTTCCTGATCTTAAATTTGCAAGACCATCACACTGCTACATTCAGGCCCTTCTAAAAATGACCCTCTATAATAAAACCCCACCAATTAACACAAGAGAAAGAGGAAACACACTCTCTGAGTGCGTTGTCAATATGAGAGTGTTTCAGAACCCTTTTCACTTGCAGTTTGCTGTGAACTTCTTCCGAGTCCACTTTTATCATTACATAAAAACATTTTAATATTAAATCTTAGAGATTATTCATATAATCACCTATATAACTATGATGAGCACTCAGCTTCTCATTGACTGTGCGGAAATGACAAAAAATAACACATTGAAAATAAACAGCTATAACAATTTATAATAATAGCTATCTCCTTCCAAATCCAGCTTGTTTCTTCTGTGTACCCTAAGTAAGGTACACAATTTTTAAAGGAATACAATTTACCTTCATCCTTATCAACCAAAGCTGACCTTACATAGCTCAGCGTGAACATGTGTGCATAGCTTATAACTGTTTCTCCTTGCAGGTAATCTAGTGGGACATCTTGCTTAAAAGCACAAGTTTAGGATTGCAGAGGTGCATTTTTGTCTTTGATTGCAACACAGGTGAAGTACATTTAATACCTGCAACGTGGCTCCAGCTATCAGTTTTAAGAGCTGAAATTTCTAAGAGCAAACAGAGGCTCCAAGCTGAGGGCCCCTTGCTGGGGTGCTGCCCCCAAGGCACACGTCACTTGGACAACCTTTGCTTCAGTGAGAGCTGCTTCTGTGGTGGGTGGGGAATGCAGAGGGCAATAAAGTGCACCTGGAGAGACCTCTGGTTTCTAACCTCAAGCGTTTTTTTTACAGCGTAGATAAGGTCCCAGGCATTCCTCTGACTGGAGCTGGGAGACCTTCACGGCATGGTGGGATCGTACCAGCACAGCGCTGCTCCAGGTTACATTAAGCTCCGGAAAGGTGGCATACAGAAGACAGGTGGCCATTGTTTTTTTGTATCATGAACATATGCAAAAATCCACAGGTGCTCAAACCTAAACCACAATTAATGACTTGATTAAACTTGATTAAGCCTTGTTAAAAGGCTTGATTCAAAGTGGAGCTGGGCATTTAAGGGGCTGTTTACAGGATTTAAGTATTCTTCAGAAACATGCTTTGACTCAAGCGCTACAAGGAAGAACATAATTTCCAAAATTAAGAACATCAGCTTCATTTATCTTTTCTTACCTCCCCTTTGTTTCCTAGCCAAAATCCTTGAGATGCATTCAGCTCCCAGAAATGGGACTTTCAGAAGGGCAAATCTTCCTCCTTTAATCCAAAACCCATTAAGGTAATTGGGAAACATAATGTTTCTAATAGAATTTAGATAATTCCTAAAACCTAAAATAAAAAACATTATTTTCCCCAATTTTTCCTCTATAAAATTTATTTCTTGGTTGTTTTACTTATCAGTACCAAGATTTACCTAAGGTTTTTAAAAATTACTCAAAGAGAGTAGAAACTAAAAGTTATTAAAAAAAAGTAAAGTGAAGTGAGTTGGTTTTGCTGAACATTCAAAAACACTATGGAGAGGACAAAAGACCTGCATGTTTGACTCCAAGATAGATAGATCCATACATAGATAAACACATAGACAGATCTATGTTTCTGAAGAAAAAGTGTGTGGGTCTAGTGGGAAAATTATTGCTATTCTAGTCGTTCAATACTATCTAGTGAAAAAGCTGTCCTGCATAAAGGTGAAAAATATATACCTACCTGTACTGTGTACCTTGTACTGAATGCCTGGCACTGTATACCTTGTTAAAGCTGGTATTGTGCTAAAGAAAATGGAAAGGATGCAAGTGTGGGGGGTTGCCTCCATCTAACTCCTGATGGTAAATAGAAATTAATGATCAAAGTGACAGTAAGCGGTGTGAATTTTCTTATTCATTAAGTTTTACTTTCATGGTTATAGACACTATTTATGGTTACTTGAAAATGGAACTGTATGCGTAGAGAACATGCTATCTCTAGGAATATCACCGTTCCTGTTGTTGTAGTTCTTTTGTTTGGCTATAAGTCCTTCAGTTATCAAGGAATAGTCTTTATAAGGTTAGTACATTTACATTTCAAATGCATGTTCATGCTATTGCATGAGTAAATTGAATGAATGAATCACGAGAGCCAGAATAATAACTGTAGACAATATTGGAAAGAGAGCTTGCTTTAGGTTATGGGTAAGTGAGAGAACAGTGAAATGGGATTTTGGAAGGAGGAGGTCTAACTTGGACTTCCTGCTTCCCCCAAAACCTACATTTAGTAAAGTGATGCCCTGGTTTCAGCTGAGATAAAGTTAATTTTCTTGTAGTGATTGCTGTGTTTTCAGATTTGGTATGAAAGGAAAGTCAATCATGCATATTGTTTTAACCATTACTAGGTGATGATTATACTAGCAAAGGACTTTTTTCACCTTCCCATAGAAGCTGGGAAGGAACATAGACAGATTAATGGAATGACTAATGGACTATTCCATATCATAGATGTCATTCTCAGAATATAAATGGGGGTTGGCCAGGGTGGAGAGATCCACAGTCTCCCAGCCTCTGCCCAGGCCGGGCAACCAATTCACCAAATGGTGAGAGTGACTTGTGTCTTGTATATTCTTTCACCATTATTATTATTATTATCATTATTGTTACCTCCCTTTTCCATTATTGTTTTATTAAAATATCTTTTTTAATTAAAAAAAAAAAGTTTTTTTTCCCCTTCCTTTTCTCCCTCTTCTCCCTCCCCTTCTTAGGGGGAGGAGAGTGAGCCCAAGACTGTGTGGCCATAGTTGCTGGCTGGGGTTAAACCACGACACATGATCAGAAACTTAAGGCCAAACTTGCAAATCTTGATACACATGAGTAACTACACTGAGTAATCCTGCTGAATTCTCTAGTCCTTTCAGGCATTGCTCTCCATCACTTATGTGATGACAGGACAAGCTCCTTGGACCAGGTTTCTCCCTTGCAAACGTACTGAAAGTATAAGTGCCTGATGCATCTTAGTGGAGATGGTGAGTTCTTGGCTCACCTGAAGAACAGATTCTGAGTAGTCACCCACTGGGGTTTGTTTTTTTTTTCCAGGAAACTCAGCCAAATCTGTTAATCACCTCATTTGCTCCAAGTAATGAAGAATAAATGGTATAGCCATGTGATATTGGTTTTGATTTAAAAGGCAGAATGAGGCAAATCTATTTTGTTAGCCTGATGCATTATATACCTGAAAATAGAGAGCTCTGTGCCTTGTCACAACTGCCTTTACTATGTAATAAGGCAGAGCTGGTAAAGGCTTACCAGTCTGGATGGCTTCACAAGCTTCTAAAAATATATATTTATTAATACTAATGTATCCAGTTAAATGTACTAAGTTCATATGGTTGGAAACTAGATGTGATGAACTGCAAGAACAACCAACTAAAGGCCATGGATTTATACAAGGATTTAGTTGGACTGTAACACACACACAGTTTTTCAGCCCCCCACAATTACATCGGTTCAACATAGATTAAAAGGATAAAATATAAAAAGATAAAAGCTAGCAAGTGGCATAGCTAGCAAGTCCAGGGAGGTGGTCCTTGCCCTCTGCTCAGCACCGGTGATGCCACATCTTGAGAGCATCTCAGTTGCAGTCATTAGCGTGGCCAAACTTGAAACAATTCTAAGTCAAGAGGAAAGAGTGCCAAAGGCCTGGACAGGAGTTACCTGCACAGCTTGGTGCAAAGACCTACCTGTGGAGGGTAATCAGAAAGGGAAAACATAACTTGAGTTTCAGGAAGAGTATCAGATCTATTTCTCTATGTTTCCTTTATTTATTATTTTTTTAGGATTCAAGCAGATCTTGTTTTATCATATGGTCTCTACAGAGTTTTCTTTCTTTTCAGTTTTCTGTCCAAATTCATTGAATGAAGAAGGCAATGCACCCAGCAGGCCAGTTGCAGTACGAAGTTAAACAAAAACCCAGAGTGGAATTATTTTGCATGTGATCTTACACACGCAGTACAGTTACTTTGCTTGAAGTCTGATGTTAGAGCACGCAATTTCACAGTCAGTTATAAGGAAGGGACTATGTTTTTCACATTTGCTTGGTTGCCTGAGGAATTACCGTAACGTGATAAAAGATACTAACTGTTAAACATAAGGCTGAGTTGAAGGTGCCCTTTGGTGCCTCATAAAATGAATAAAGCAAAAATTTGAATGGCAACATTTCCGTTGGGCTGTTTTGCTACCAGAGTGCTATTATATTACATTCTTATAATTAGTCGTTGCGTGACTCTCTTCCTCTCTGGCAGGTAGCCAGTTGACGGTGCATATCACGTGCTGGGTTTTGGGACTCAGGAGTTCAGGTTACACAGAACAAACTTAAAAGTATAAGAAGCATTTTAAACATAGGACTCATGGAAATAGTTACCAGAAGGAGATAAGGTATTCAAATGAACTGTACAAATATAAGTGGAAAACATGGGATTGTATATTTGGAGACAACTCTATGAGTGGGTGGGTGTGCCAAGGTACTCCTTCACAGCGGTGTAAGGTAAGTCCTGGGCTTTCTCTTCTCTTTACCACTTGTCTTCATTTTCATAGGAAATCAGGAAGGAGGGTACGTACAACTGGAGTATTCTGGACTCTGAAGGTGTCTAAAGGAAACAAACGCTGAGCATAAGGTTAAAGATGTCCCTAAGGAAGGTCATTAATGTGAGGATGGGCCCCCTTCATATCTGTGGAGTAATCAGCATCCTAGCATACTGAAGGGCCACATTCAAGTTATGGCCACAAATCAGATGGGAGGTGGACCAAAGTCTTGTTCCCCATCTGTGTCCCACCTATTGCTTCCCAATCTATGGCCCACCTCACTGACCCGGAACACCTGCTTGCTGGATCTGATTATCTGCAAGAGTGTGGTCTGGCCCAGGGAGCATGTGCCAGCCCGTGCAAGGTTGTCAGGGGACAGCCCCTGGGCACCTCTGCAGTTCAGCGTGACCAAGAGCTCCAGGTCACACAGCTAAGAGGTACAGAGGGATAGATGGCAGCTGATGGAGGCCTGCAGGGGCTTCAGCAATATCAAACATTTCGATTTGAGTACCTGGCTTTGCAAGACTCAACTCGATTTTTTCTTGGCTTCCTTCTCTCAGCAATTAAATGGGAGCAGACAGTAGTTGCCTGCTCAGTTTTGGGAGGATAAATGCAGTAAGTGCAGCATCCAGTCACCAAGATGGGGAAAGTGGATTCATCTTTTATACAAATAAGGAACAGCTAGGTCTTCCAACAAAAACAAAAAAAAAGAAAAAGAGAGAGAATGAAGACATCTGGCTTCATTTGAAGTAACAATGTATGCAGCCAGCACTACGTGCATGTTATATGAACCTGTGCTGTGGCATGGCACCAACATGGCCGATCTGCCAAGGAGCAGTTATTGATCAACAGGACATTTGCCAGCACTTCTCATCTGGAAACGCTGTCCAGGCAGTGCTCTCTCTCAAGAAGACAGGATATCTATCAAGCATTGCTTTCCCCCACATTTTAATCTAAATCAATGTGTGTGAGAATAAGTAAAAAAGTGTAGAGATATATTGTTATAATTTATCACACACCGTTTTTGGATCTGCTCCATTTTTCTCCCTTTCTTCCTGCATTGCTCGATTTTCTGGTCACAACTGGGAGAACAAATAGTATGGTTAATAATCTCTGAAGCATAAGAATGAGTAAAACATGCTATCTTAAACTGCAGGTTAGCTATAAAAATGGCTGCAAATGTTAGCTATAAATATATAAGGACATAGAAATATTAGGAAAAAAAAACCACTCAGCTATAGATTTTTCAAAATGCCATTCTTCTCAGTTCTGCCCAGATGTGTGTGGAGCCATAGCCATGCACTTTGGAGACATAACCATATTGGACTACATGTTTTCCCTCTTTCTGTGACTCTGGGGAGTTTCTATAGCCAAGAGAGGTGCCTGGATTCTCCCCTTAGCTAATGGTTAACAGAATTAAACTGAGGTGATAAATGCAGCTTCCTGCTTCAATTTACAGAGCCTCTTCCCTCCCCCTTCTCTTCCCTCCCAGTAACACTAATCAGAGTAAGAGGGGTAACTGGGGATTTACATTTCTCTTCTGCCTTCACACTGCATCGGTGTTGGGGATTGCTTCAGAATTGAACAAAGGGAGGTGGTACATGTATAAATAAAACCACGGCAGCAGGTGGTGTTTCTGCTCCTGGTTTTGTGCTCTTTCTGGCTCAGAGCTTGCTTAGTTTGCCTGGTATTCTCAGGGAATAGCATTGGATTTTAGGAAAGAGAATCTCCTACTCCAACTCAGCAAACAGGAGATCTTCTGCATGACAAATCTGCCTGTGACTGGGACACAGGTTCCGTGGAGAGAGGGTAGACAGAGGTAGACTGACAGACAGAATGACAGAGGGAGGACCTGATTCCAGATACAGATGCCTAAATTTAGGTTCTCAGAGAGTAGATGACTTCACATGAACTAAGCTTCTACATTAGGATAAGATGAATTGCCCTCCCAGTACTGCTCGTTGTATGGTGGAGTCTTAACAACATGAGCTTAAGACACCTGCATTTGGGGCAGGTTCCTCCCTTTTGGCATTCTATCCATATCTATGATTTTTAAATCCATTTTGAATGCTACATTTTTCCTTTTCTCTTCTTTTTTTAAGGGTACTATCCTGCTTTAGGGTGACAGAGATACACCGTTGTTTTATTGTGACAATTTCATTTCATATTTGCATTATTGTTACGAATTTCTTTAATTACCTTTCTGCAGGTCAGTCAGTAAAATATTTTAATCTTGCTAAATCTACTGCAGCAGAGTGGGAGTGAAAACTGACTCAGACAGCTGTGCAACAAGAGCAGTTTTCAGTGGTTCATTGTCAAAACAGTGGCAAATTCTGTAGAAAAGACTTCTAGGTCTACAGGAGGTCAAAAGCTGAGCATTAGTTAGTAATGCTGTACTTCTGTAAGAAAAAAAAACCAACACAACAAACCAAATAAAACAACAACAAATAATCTCAAAGTATAATGAGAGCATTGCCTGCAAATGGGGAAAGGAATCCTCCCTCCCTGCTTTATCACTGATGAGGCTGAAGCTGTGTGTATGACACCTCAGGAACTATTGAGTACATTTAAAGAAAGCCCAAAGGAGAGAGGTGAGAAAAATCAGTAGCAAAACCTCCCTCTCAGGATTTCCAAGGAAATATTGTAGTATTGCTTATCCTAAAGCAGGTTAAGTTGAGGGGGAGTGTAAATTCTGAAAGTGCGCAGAAGCTGGAAGGCATGTTCTCCACGTCAATGAATTTACAGAATATAGCAGAAGTTTTAAGACAGACATTTAGGCTATTTGTGTCAAAGTAATAAAATAGGGGTAGATGGTCCAAACTGAGTTTGCACACTTTGGTTAGTGGAAGCTAATCAACCTCACCAGTCAAACTTCTCTCAAGAGTGGTCTAAGTACGGCTGGTCTTTTTTGGGAAAAGAATTTAGATTCTCTTGTACCAAAGGTATTTCACAGGAAATGTCTTTGCATTTATGTGGAGTAACTTCTGGGGAAATTACCAATTCTAGCAACCACTTCTGAACTGTATCAACATATCAATGTATTTTCAGCATTACTTTAGGATTTTGCATCCAAGCCAGGTTTATTTTTATTTCTTTCATGTGCACACTCTGGAGAAAATCTGCAGATAAAACAGGATTCAATCAATAATTGTCCTTCTGAAAGCATACAAGCTGCATAAATGTTTATAAACCCCACATGATGTCACCGTGCAGGTGAGTGACAGCTGAACAATGGTGCGCACTGGACTCCTCTGAGCTATGGAGTTGTTCCCTAGCAACTGCAGAGGTGCTGGGCAGCCTTTGGAGCCACCTCTAATGCAAACAGGCCATAACCTGACAAGTGACTAAGAAATTATCTTAATAATGTATATCACAGAGGAGATATTGTTAATCAATTGCCTATTCATAATTTACAGGTACTACTTTCTGCCTTTGGGTAAACTATTAAGTAAAAATTCCTCTGATTAACAATTAGGCTGTTATTTAATTTCATATTTGTGTTAGTATCAATCATACATTTTATACATACATTTGTACATTTTATACATTTTATACATTCAATTCCAAGGGTATAGCATTAGGTAGCTGCGATTGTATAAGAAAAAGCACATAGAGATGAAGTTTGACATTAATATAAACTGATTAAATGACTGTTACAAGCTCAAGCACCGATTGCTTTCTTGATTTGAGACTGATATCTAGGCAGAAAGGCAAGATGGAGAAAGGGGAAGAGTAAGTGCTCTATCAAAAAGGCTCAGCTATTTATGAAATCAGCTAATCGTGACATACCAGCCCAATTAACAATTATTTGTGCAAGGAACACCATGCAATAAGCCACACAGATGCTCAGTGCTCCCAACAGATGACAGAAAGCCGTGCTCTGCCCTTCTCGTGTGTCTGACTGCAGCAGAGAGCAAGTCACCTCACCTTCTGTAACAGCTACTGAGTTGTTCTGTCAATCTGGGCAAGCTTCTTTAACATTTTGTAAAATAAAGTTAGTAAGATTTTCCTGCCCAACAATTAATTACATTGTAGGGGTCTGTGAAGTTCTCTGTGAGTACATCTGGAAGCAGAGTGGCAAAATATCTCCAATGTAGTCCCTAATTTTCAACACCTATCTCCATACCAAATTGCCTAAATCTGCTGCTTATCTGGAAACACGTGACTGATCAAGATATTGGGCAGTGATTTTGCTTAACTACTGAATTGAGCATCAGGCCCTCTGTGCTCATGTATGGGGACATTTTCACTTGGGGCCCCTCTCCAGCTTTTGGTAAAGCCATGACTTACAGCCTTAGCCTATACACTCCAGATCATCCATACAATCCTTCTTCAGCCATGGCCCCTACTATTCCAACTTTATTCTATTGCATGAAATGCTAGATGAGTTTGAGCATTCTCCTTATTTTGTATTCCAGTTACCCATTGTTTTTGAGGGGAGTTCTTAGTATTTTTTAGTTCCGTACCTGTAGAACTGGGAGCCACTTGAGAAATAAACTGACAGAATTAAAGATCCTCACTTTGAATTAACCTGGGAAAGAAGGTTTCCTATGCAATTAGCCACATCTCTATTACCACCAATAGGAATTCCATGGCTGCTTCTCAATGTGCTGCACTGAAAGTGAACTGTAAGTCATAAACCAGCTTTTTCAAAAACAAATGCTCCTGAGTATGCACATGACACCACTTCTACCTCAGCAAAAACTCTTTTCAATTAGATTTGACAGGAGGACTTTCCATTGACCCAATCCTTCTCCCCCCTCCAAGTAAACTCATTAAATATTTGTTACATTTACCATATGCCAAAGGTTGGCATCTACATCTGTACTGAGGCAGCAATTGTCATTTTTCCCACTTGTCTATTCAAAGAAAGAAATTACTGCTCTACTGTAGGTCCAAGGATTTGTAGCAACCAATCTGGAAGAAGTAAGGGAAAGACAGAGAAAAATAAGAGTGATGTACACACAGAATAGTTCTACTGTGTAGTAGAGGTCAAACCAGTCCAATTTCAAATTTCAGGATTTAAAAGAAGTGCAGAAATCTTTGGCTGCAGCAACATGTCACCTTTGGTGGCAGAGTTCTACTTGAGGAACTTTTGCAGTCCTTGGCTGCTCTCGCCCTGGCCACAGCATTTGTTGCCTCCTCTGCAGAAATGTCAGTGCGGCCCTGGTGTAAATAGGATCTCAGAAATGATTTAGCATAAATATATAATTTTCTTTACTTTTTTCTCTTTTTTTTTATTATTATTATTTTTTTAGCTCATTTCTTTTCAGCCTAAATAATTTCAGAATGCAAACCTGAGATGTAAATAGTTATACCAGGAGAACAAGCAGAGAAGCACAGCACTGGGAACCAACATCTTTTGTAACACTGCCCTCACCTGACTAAACTCTAGTTATCTAATGTCTTGAACTGTGGAGTACCTTTCACCTGAGAATTAAATAACTCGTGCCCTGTGTATTTCAATTCCACAGGTACTGCAGAGGGCGTAGGAGAGGGTGTGAGTTGGAGACTGAGGGGCTCAAAACAACAGAGATGGCAGAGGGAGGTAAAGAGGCAAGCAGCAAATTTTGTCTAAAGGTCAGACGAAATGTTCAAGGGGAGCAAAGTTGTGTGTAAGGTAGTTGTGTGTAAGGTGGTTGTGTGGAGAAGCAGCACATGAACTGAAAGGAACTTTAAAGAAGACAAAAACTGGCAAAGGATGTGTATACATAATGGGGTGGCTGTGAAGCAATGCAAAGAAGGACGGATAGAACAAGAGGCTGAAACAGCTCCATCTTGAGAAGCTCTGGAACAGAGAATGAAGCCATTACCCACAGTAGGACTGTAACTTCCCCAGTGAGGACCTATTGGACCTATCAGTACTGAAAAGTTACAGACCAAATACTTTATTAAGCATATCTGATTTTATTTGTATCTGCTACAGAAACAGTTATGTAAATGACATTTTATGGACTGTTATGATGCCTGGTTAGTTGCAGTTTGCTATTTTGGCATCATGACGTCTCATCGTCTCTCCAGTTTTGGGCAATGCTTTAGCTAACCCAGAAGAGATCATTGCCTTTCTACTCTAAAATACTTGCTTGGCAACAGCAGGTCAGGTTGTGGTGCCACATCACACATTACTTGCTCCATAAAGTTCTCAGCTGCTGCTTTCTCTTTTTGTGCCAGCTATGTCCCGTTCACTTCTGTATCAAGTGATATCATGAACTGGAGCGGCATCTGTGGAAGAGAAACATGCTACATTTCTACATGCTAATTGTGACCACCCTAAAAGCTATCTTGACCCATTCCCTTGGTGCAAAAGGGCTCATCCTGGTCACTACAGAAAACCAAAATTTTTATGGAGCAACAACCCTCCTATTCAATCTTAAGACACTTGCCCTGAAATACAGCTAAAACCCACTTTCTTCTGCAGAGCCAGACCTTTATAGCTCAATCATGTGAGAAGGTTCCCTGTAGCTGTGATTTTTAAAGGCTTCCCAGGTGCTTTGCATCTCCTTTTCAATGCTTGCAGAATCCATGTAGGACGGGGAGTGAGCAGGTTTCAGGGAGTTTCTCTTTTGCTGTTTTTGATTGTGTGTGTAGCTGTTTTACGAAAGAAAAGGTGCTTTTTTTTTTTTTGAGCCAAGAGACATGGCTACTGCATCCTCCCTCTTTCTGGAAAGGCCTTGTTTCAGAAAGTGAGTCAAGTGAGATAGCAGGTGAGAAAAAAAGCTTGTTTTGTTTGCCCAGTCTCCCTTTTTGTCTTTTCACCATGAACCCACCTGTGGACACCAAAAAGGGGGATTAGAAGGTTGAGTTTTGCTCTAGTAAAAGGAATCGCTTGCTTTTAGTGATCTGGCTGATGCTTTTGTCTGCCTTTAGGAGGTGGGAAGCTGCAGCTGAAGGGAAAGAAGAGAACAGAGGGTGCTCTCCCTCCCTGCTCCAGCACGGAGCATCAGCTAACACGACGTAGATGCAAAAGTCGACAGACTTGCCAAGTTGGGTGAATCAAAGGGAAACTCTATACAGAAGTGCTTTGTGCAGACAGACTGGACTTTTAAACCCTGACCAGCTATTTTCGCACTACCTGATTTGCAATGGGAGGCTGTGGTGGGGAGCCTGACGGGGTTCCCCTAGGCCATCCCTGGAGCATAGCTGCCTGTGCCCATCGGCAGGCCTGTTAGGTCCACCCGTTTCAAGGTGGGCCTGAAGGGAGGAGCCTCCTCCCTCCCTGGCTAAAGCCGTCCTCCTCTGGCGAGGGCGCCCTGTAAAAGCGGGGTGACGCGGGGGTATCTCCACCCCCGGGGGTGAACCATCAGCGCCTCTCGGCCTTGCTGGGGAGCCGAGGCCTCTCGCCCATAGCGACGCGCGGCCGGCAGAGGGCGACGCCGGCCTAGCGATGGCTCTGGGGCGGGAGCGGGAGCTGGGAGCGGGCCTGTCGCCATTGTTGTCCCTTCGGCGCTCAGCGACGCCGGGGTAGACGTAGGGTACCTCGGCGTGAGGGGCCTGTGCCCTTGCCCGCCGCCCCGGTGAGACAGGGTGGGGAATCGCGTCCTCAAAGTGATCGGGGGCTTAAAAATCGTAGAATGGTTTGAGCTGGAAGGGACCTTAAAGATCACCTCGTTACACCCCACCTGCCCAGGGCAGGGACACCTCCCACTAGAGCAGGTTGCTCAAAGCCCCATCCAGCCTGGCCTTGAACACCTCCGGGGATGGGGCAAATAAAAATAATAATTATAATAGAATTTAGACAAAACAAAAAACAAACCAAACCACAACCCCCCAAAATGCAACAACTAAACTTGCTGTATGCATTTTGGGCTGGGTGAATAAGTGGCCTTGTTGCCTTGAGGTGCACCTGGCTTTCCATGGCCCCTCACAAAGAGCCTGGCCCTGTGCGGAGGTGTGCAAGCCAAGATGGTCCAGCTCCCTGAGGCAATGGCCACTCCATGAGGGCTTCCAGGTGGCCTGGTGGGCAGGGAAGGGTGAGCTCCATCCTCCCCTTCAGGGGATGTTGTGTGTGGCTACCGTTGACAGGCGCTTCTCCCATCAGGGTCTAGGGGAGGCACAGGGGCTCCTGCCCACCAGGACCCACTGCTGGAGGCCCTGCACTTTCTGCTGCCACCCATGAGGGGAAAGGACAGGGTGCTGTGGAAACTGGGAAAAAGTCCCCCAGTAACTGTGACAAAAGCTTTATGACCTGCTATTTTTCCATATGGAGGACTTCTCTCCTTTGGCTATTTTTTTATTTTTTCTTGAGTACTACAGGTGAATTCTTAATCCAGGGCCTGAGCTTCAGGAAAAGCGTCTGTATGCATGCCAAAATTTCACAGCCATTTACAGGCTCGCCAGAGCTGCAGAGTGCTAGAAGATGTAAAAAGCACTGGCCTCCAGCACACCAATCTTCCTGGGACCCCAGTGCTGCCAGGTTGGGATAGCCCCCTTTGGGCCACTGGAGCAAATACTGGTCCATGCTCTGGCTGCGAAGCATTTTTCTTTCACTTTTTCATTTCAAATTGCATGGATTGGAGAAAATTAATAAAACGGTTGCAACAGGAATCATGGGAATGTGCATGCAGCATGCTCTCCATGTAACTTTGCCATTAAGTGTCTGGCATTCATCTATTAGTACGTGACTGCTTAATAGGGAAATGGAATATTGAAAGCACCCCAACCCCAATAAATACAGCACCAAGGTTGTAATTGTACCTCATTCAAGGTTTCCTTGGATGAGAATTCCCTTGACAGAGTCTTGTTTTGAGAGCCTGATTCTGATCTGACCAGCTTTGTGTTTGCTTCTTTGGATATTATGCATTGAAATTGTGAATGGGATTGCTCCAGAGTGGAAGGGGTTCAGGTATTACGGTAGCTTGCAAATGAGCCACTTCAGTGGATCTTATTAAATAAATACCTAAATAAATAAAATTCCAAACTCCTTAGTGGCCACTATGTCTAGACCAGTATGTGAGCTTACCCTCTCCACCTAGTCCTGTTTGTCCACTTTCTCGCCTGGGATATCATTGCTCGAATTCACGGCTGTGAACTTCAGGTCCTCTGTGACAGGGCATGTCTTTGTGGTGTGGTCTTGTTTAGACAGTGCCTTGTATAATGGTGTCCTCACCTGAAGGTTCACCGTGCTCTTGTAGGGTCGCAATAAATAAACTCTTTGAAAGAGTCCACCTGGTAAGGTAATCTGAGCAATGCATTTGTGTGAGAGTTTATATAGTCTGTAACAGAGCAAAGACACATACAAGGAATTGATGATATTTACGCATTTTACTAGTGAAGACACTAGCTGTCCTGTAGGAACAGGACAGCTATTGTGGACCTGGATCTGCTTGTCTTCCTCTGGTGCCAATACTCCACAAAGCATGCACTTTGTATCTTTAACGCTATTCAGCTTAACGAAAGCTACAGCCTGGGACCAGTCAGAGAATGTAATTAAAGAATGCTCAGCTTCCATCCCTCATATAAAGGTTGTCTGTTCATATTTCAGTTATTTAAGTCAGCCTTCAGTGTTTATAAGGTGTCTGATGTTCTCTTGGTGCTGCATAAACAATGGCAAAAACAAAGCAGAATTAATTTTCGATTAATCTGAGACATTCATAACAGGGATTAGAACAGTAAACAAGTTTTATAATCGTCCTTCCTCTTTGTATATGAGATTATTTGACCTCTTTAGAATAATCAGATTTTATTTGTCAAATTAACTGTAAAATTCTCTATTAGTAATCCCGGACAGTCAAAACTGACTCAAACTTCAAACCCACCCCCCCTGCCTCCCTCCTTCTAGTCTCTCCAGGTAGTGAAAAAAAATAGGTTTTTTTTTTTAAATGAGAAGTGTGGAAGAACAGCCTTGATCTCATTTAAAAAAAAAAAAAAAAGTTTGTTTTTTGGTGTCTTTTTCTACACTTTTAACTTTTTAAATGTATTTTTTTTCATTTTCAAGCTTTTTCTGAGGTCTAGAATTTTTTATTTTTATTTTTTTTCATATTAAATGAAGCCTGAGATTCTTGCATAATTGCTTGCCTTTGGGACTTCAGATTTTAATTAAAAAAACCAACAACGTGGGACAGTTGTGATAAAATCGTAAGAACTGGCAAAGCATTTAAATTTCGAAGCCAGGTAGGGAAGCATTGCAAAGGAGAAGAAAACAACCTGACTGTCGGGAGACTTTCCTGATGATGAAACCCTGTGAGATGAGGGGTGGCCAAGCTGCAATTCTGGGAGGGGAGATTATAGGTCACCTATACCAACTGCAAGCTTGGGGAAATGTGAATCTTCAACCATCAAGACTGCCTTGTATTCATGGTCTTTACTAGGCTAATCTTCCCCCCATCCCCAGCTTCTTATCTGTTGATAATCTTTCCTTATCATGATACATATCTGAAGTGTGTGCACTTTTCTGGGCGAGGGTAGTGTCAGCACAGACTCTGTCCTGTGCCAAGCAGATGCTTAGGGAGAGCCCACAAGGCTCAGGGCAAAAGTTGGAGACCGTGACTCTCTGTTTATCTGTCTGCATTGTTTTAATCACAATTTGTTACTTAGAATGAGGAACTGGGCAGGTTTGCTTCCTTTCCCCAAAGGACCCAAGTGCCTAACACCAAGAGTGGTGGAAAAGTCCTAATCTTCAAAAAGAAAGATGGTAAAAGTTCCTCTGTCAGAGGTGTTTTAGATAGCACTGAACAAAGTCTTGGAGAGTTATTGACTACAATAAATCTGAAAGGGAGATAACCCAGCAGATGTCTGGGTTTGCATTATAGTGTAACGATGGGTGACCTTTACTGTCACAAAGCTGACCCGTGTTCCTGGGTGCTGGGAAGGCCACTGGTGATACATTACTGCTGTGACTCTTGTTTCAGTACAAAAGCACACGTCTCCATGAGCAGGCATGTCTAGTCAGAGTAAAGGCTTGGTGTTTGTGGTATGCAGTGGTATCGAGAGGTGTTAATTCATGCTCTGCTGAGCTCGTCTTACCCCCAGTTTTTGTATCAAAGTTCTGAATTTCATAGCTTGTTATTCTGAATGGGTGGCCAGAGAGTGTCATTCTCCTAGCATGAACTGCGCTCTCAGTTAACGTAACACAAACCTCTTAGTAAGAACTGGGGTAACGATGGAGCCAGTGTCCTGCTGTTATCAATACCCGATAATGGAAGTTCATTCAGTAAGAGAGCACCAAACACAACGTGGGCAGAAAGGAAACCTTCTGTTTCAGAAGGGCTGACCTGGCGTCCAAATGAATGGAAAATGTGTCATCCTTCAGCTTTCCAAAGGCACAGTGTCCTTATCTTGTGCTTGCCTTGTAGTCAGGGACGTGACCCTGCTCTTTAGCCATAGGGCTTCAGTGTGCGAGCCATGGTGGTGGCTCATCCTGTCACCTTGTTCTCTTCCTCATACTGCTGGGTTCAGTGTGTATGCTCTTGTACCCTCCCTATACTCAGTGCTTAAAATGAAGGCAATTTGATTTCACACAATAAAAAGCCCCCTAATAGTACTGTCTTGTACCAGCAAATTATGCTGCATTTTGGGGTGAATTCACCCAGGGAGAGACTAAATAGTGTTCCAGTTACCAATTTCCCATGTGTTTTCATACTAGGAAGAGATATGCAGTTATCCTGCGTTTTCCATTGTGAATTCTATCGTTAGACTATATTAGAGCTGCTTCTACATTCATCTTCCTGACCCCTTCCCCTGGCCCTAGGTGCTCTGACCTTTCTCTGGCCAGAGTTTCTTTGGGGAGCTGTTGGCTTTGTGTTACCATCGGAGAGAGAGGAGGACAAATGGCCCTTCACAGAATCACAGAATATCAGGGATTGGAAGTGACCTTGAAAGATAAGATCATCTAGTCCAATTCCCCTGCCGGAGCAGGAACACCTAGATCAGATCACACTTCCAGGCAAGTTTTGAATATCTCCAGAGAAGGAGACTCCAAAACCTCCCTGAGCAACCCCTTCAGTCACCCTCACTGTTTTTCCTCATATTTGAGTGGAACCTCCTGTGTTCCAGCTTGCACCCATTGCCTCTTGTTCTATCATTGGATGTCACTGAGAAGAGCCTGGCTCCATCCTCCTGACACTCACCCTTTACATATTTATAAACATTAGTAAGGTCTCCCCTCAGTCTCCTTTTCTCCAAGCTAAAGAGACCCAGCTCCCTCAGTCTTCCCAGTCAATCCGTGCCAAAGTATGTTTCAGAACTGTTTAGCTTTGTTTGGGAGGGGTGGGAAGAGGTTCTCATGTCTCTGTTTGCCTCTCTTTTACTTTGAAGCCATCAAACTTCTTCATTGCCTGGCTTCGTGGGGCTTTCAAACATGGGAACCAGCAAAGAGAATATGATGAAACAGGCATTTAAGGCAATTAAGGGGCAGGCTGGAGCACAGGCTGAGTTATCAATCATTACATGATCTAGCTGGAGAGGTGAAAGAACAGTGGGTACTTGGCACATACCCATCAGGTATTGAAGAGCGCCTGTCTCTGGGGATTTTTATATGTTTTTGTAACTAAATCTGCAATGAATTAAAGTTGTTAGTTTACTAACAACTCGCATCTTTCAGTTCCAGATGGACCCCTGAATCAATACTCTGGAGGAGCTAAGAACAGGAAATCACTTTTCCAGAGCTCTGGTCTGATGAAAGCTCAGCTCCAGGACTGAAGCAGAAGATGGGTGGAGAACCCCAAAGTGACACACAGCATTTAACTTTTGCTGGTTTAAAAACCTCTCACGCAGCTGCAGCAATCCAACCAAAAGTGTTCAGCATAGAGAAATCCAAAGGACAGAAGTGTGTTAGTCCACAGAAAAAATCTGTCAAGGATTGAATTGCACCCTCAAATCTCTTCATTTTGTTATTCCTGCTCCAAAGAAATCAAAATTGTGAGTGGATTTTTACAATGTCCACTGTAAAAACTCTGCCAACTGTATCAATAACCTACTTGTGTTCAATATAGTAGTGATTCAGCGATAAAAGGCTTACACATGTATTTCTTTGTTTTACTACTGACAGTAAAAACATTACAAATGGGTAAAAATTAAAAGTTCTGCGTGCCCCCAGATAAGTTATTGGTTTCTGTCCTGCAGTTTGGAGCTCTGCTGGTAGTTTGAGGCCAATGAGCCTTTCTAACCAGTAATGCTGATGAGCTTGCTAACGCTGATTGACTCTGCTGATGGGTTTAGGTCCATGAAACCTTTAAAATATGGCAGTGATCTGTTGACCTCAAGCTCTGAGAAACACCCGTCTAAGCAAAGAATGTGGAAAGGGAAAGAAACTGAAGCAGTGTGTGGTGGCACGACCAAGCTTAGAAAACATTTGGGAGAACAGAGCAGAATTTTTTCTGCTCTGTTGCATTGGTAACTAAATTTATAAATAAATAAAAAAAAAAAAGTTGTGTTTGGGTTTTGTTTGTTTGTTTAAAAAAAAAACCAAACAGTTTTAATGGGAGTCATTTTTTTTTTAACTAAACCGTTCTCTGACGGAAGAGTTTTTGTGGTGCTTGTATTTAAAAAAAGCCCCACTAGGTGTCCTCACTCAGTAAACTGACCCGGGAAGGTACAATTTCTCATCGAAGAGTTGTAGTCTGAGGTGTGGGAAACAAAGCCGGAGCGGCATGTTGTGGTTTGGAAGGCTGCGGGCTTCCTCCTCCTCCACATGCCCACAAAACAGCACTGAAAGTCGGTTCTGGCTCGGAGAGCATGCCTGTGTCAGTACCAAAGCACTCATCAGCGCTTCCAAGCTACAATGAGATGCTTTAAAAATGCAAGAGTGTGGTGTTCTGGATAGGCCTTGACGTATGCTGTAGGTATGTTGTGTTTGCAAGCATGTGGATCGCTCTGTTCATCTTAAATCTCAGATGAAGAAATAGCTTCAAAGAATCTCATGTTCATTTGGAGGATCAATGGGTCTGTTGTAATCAATGAATTTGAGCAATCGAGGAACCTCGGTATTTATCAACATTAGTTTGAAAATATCAAAGCATGTGTGCATACAGCTGGATCTTGCCTGAACTTGTGAACCTCTTAACTCAGTGAAGGTCATTTGGAAATCAGAAGGCTTTTCTTCTGAGTCTTTTGGTGCAGTTTTTGCTGTAGGGTTAGGAATACCCCAGGCATTGCTTTCCTGCTACCGTCTCACATCTCCCCGTTCACTTTGCTGGAGGTGGTGGGAACTATGGAGAACACTCCAAGTGTTCACACACCTCTGCTTCACTGAACCTATTTCATCCTTTTCTTTGCCTTTTGGGTTGTGTTGATAGCAGAAGTTCAAAATCTGTAGAAAGCAAAGATGTCTGGAGTCTTCCAGGCAGAAAATTAGCATGTTGACAAGTATTAGCACGCTGTGGTCCAAAGTGTCTGAAACCTAAATTTAGCCTTACTAAAATAAAAAAAAATAAAACCCCCAAACCCACCCTACAAAAACCCACTGGTAGTTTTCTGAGTAGTTGCAGCAGGCTTGTGCTAGTGTTCCTAAGGAGTTTTGTAAATAATCTTTAAATGTGATCCAAACCTGGAGTGAAGCTCTGCGAGGGGCATGGAGAGCTTACGACAGAGCTTGGAATTACACGTCTGTGCTCACTGCTGTTTCTGGGCTGCTACAGATCTATATCAAAGCTTGTTGGATGGTACGTTTTAAGGCAGGGGGGAAGTAAGGCAAAACTATTTTAGAGATAAACAAGGCACAAAACCAAGCGCCTTCAGGTAATCTGTCCCAGGACTGTATTTGGTTTTAATATTGAATACTGCTTCTAAAACTTAATAGGAAACAATCTTATTAGAATGTTTCAGTAATCTTTTTAATAAGTCTGAACACTAACTCTCCGTGGGACCTCACATGTTGCTCCTTCAAAATATTGAAAGCATTTTGAACTTCTAGAAGAAAATTGTTTTAATGAACAGAGACTGTGGCTGAAAATATACATTAGCAAAAACCAGATTATTAAGTGAGTTAAATGCTCATGAGACTTGCAAATTGAGGACTTTGGAGGAGAAAGTTCTCCCCATAGCCACGGGGCAAATAAAGCAAGGGCAGAAGAAATACAGGCCCTGACAAAGTGCTGTAACTTTGGCCCCGGGTCGTCCTGTTTCCGGCTTGGTTGAACGCTTGGTCTCTCTTCCTGAAGGCTGAAGCTGTTAGTCTTTCTCTTTGTTTCAAGTCCTTCAGGGCACATCTGTTGCCCTGTAACCTCCTCTGGGTAATTTTTTCCCCTCTTCCTAACGTTGATGATCTTAATACAACTCTGGAATAACCAGTGGCTCAGGCGCCTCTGCGCTTATCTTGCTTTGAAATGTACGGTTGGACCTCCCTTGAGTAGTCTCATGAATCCACTGAAGGAGGGCATCAAAGTGGGCCCTTGACCCTTTCAGCAAGGCAGACCTCCTCTCCTAAAAGACAGGAATCAACATGACTCACCATAGGTTTTGAGTGGTGTGTTTCCTGATCCAACACTTCTTCCCCTGTGTTTCTCATCTCATTCTGATCTTAGTCATAAACTTTTATGAGCGCTTTTCTTCCTGGCCTTTTTACCCTAGCTCAACGCTTTTAAGCAGCCCTTTGTTCCTTTTAGTCATCCACCCACAGCTTTCCCAGTTTTATTAGTGCCAAAATGAATGTTCCTACTTCTCTAGGCCATTCAGCACATATTGATTCGCCCAACTTCTAATCAGGTTCTTCTTATTCCCAGTGTGGGACTGGGAATTAGCTGAAATCTAAATAGAATCCTGCAGATTAGAATGTCTGCAGAAGCAGATCCCCTTTTGTATGGTGCAGAAGATAAGCTTTAGGTTTCTAAATGCTCAGACAATCTTTCTGGGATGATTAGCACTCCAGGGAGTGTTCCTGTTATCCAGAAAGGCTTTCATTGTGCCCTGGGGGTATTTGTGAGGTGAGAGGGGAGATGACCTGTGTTAAGGGAAGATAAATCATTTATCGCATTTCTGGATGTTTTGAAAGTCCCCAGCAAGTACCAGGTTGGAGCAGAGAGCTCATCTGTGATTCCTGCCAGGAGGCAGGCACTCCCACAGGGGCTCACAGCTGATTCTCCTGGCAGAGGAGGCTGGCACATCACATACCCTCCAAAACACATGCTCGGTCCAAGGCAGCTGCTCTTTGGCAAGACCAGGCAGCCTTTTGGGAAGACAAGGTGTGCTGTGGCTGCCCTCTCTTAACTGCAGTGCTGGCAGTTTGGGGGAGTCTCAGCCCAGATGCTCCTCTCTGGCCTCATGGGCAGCGGATTGATTTGTAGCTCCTTTGGAGGAATGACTACCTCTAAGGTCAGCTCTTCATTTTCTCTCTCCCCGTAGAAGAATCCCTGCTGTCAAGAAGAAGCTTGCGTAGAGGGAGCAAGGATATAATTTTTCTCTGGCCTTTAATTAGTGGGTTTTTTTAATAGTTTCTTCACAAGCCAGCCCTTTAGGTTGCTACTATTTCTGACTTGTCTGACTCCACTGTCTCCTCTCTCTCCCTCCCTCCCTCCCTCTGTGCCCTAGCCCTCTCATTTCCATCTTTGTGCATTTCCCTACCTGCAGAGTTTCATACCTCTTAATGATCTTCACACCTACCGCAGTCTTTGCTTAGCCTTAAAGCAAAGATCAACTGTTGAAGAACTGATGTTGACATTGAACTGTCAACACTGTTACTGCCATGCTGAGGTTGCTGTGAGATGGCCAAGAAAGGCCTAGTTGCTGAGTCATTGTTTGGAGACCTCTGCAAGCCTGGGCGTGTGTGACTATCTCTGCGGGGTTATTTTTTTGGCAGGCCTCCCCTGTGACAAACAAGGGCTAGAGTCCTGTCCATTAAAATCAATAAAAGCCAAAGTAACTCTCTAACACACATTTAGCGTCAGGATTTCTACCCAAAGCAAACTAGCCTTACAAACCACTCCACCACGCTCCACTGCCTTTCTGCAGCAGAGGCCTGTCCTGAGTTCTGTGGAGTTTTTCTTCTGCTGTGAAGAGCAGTCTGGTTCTACAGTCAGGAGTAGCAGTGAAACTGGTATTTAGATGGCCAGCCAAGTCTTAATATCCATGGAAAGGTTCTACCTTTCCATAAAGTTTGGGATTGCTTGCATACCAAGTGGATTCTAGAGGAAAAAAAAGAAAGGAAAAGTCCAGTCACAGGTTCAGTTATGCAAAGTGGGGAGTGTGTGCAAGAAGCTGAATAACATTTGTTTTGAGGATATTTCTAATATAGCATTAAACTAACTTATTCAAGCAAATGGTGCACTTCAGCCAGCTCCCACCAGAATCAGCTGCAAGGTCAGATTCCACATAGACAACATGATGCTTAAATAATGTTAGAAGTTCTATGTGACCATGGGGCTTCTGATACAAAGAAAGAGCAGAGAGTAGACTGGGTGTGTATTAACCAAGGAGGTGACTGCCCACAAGCCAAATCCAGGTTGCTTTCCCTGCAACCTCCCTTGCCTTCCCCCTGCACTCCAACAGTCCGGGTGTCCTCTGCTTAGCTACCTGCCATGGGGTGGGTGGAGGGAGGAGGAGGAAGGAAGGAGAGCAGGAGCTTCCACTTTTGGTAACAACAACATACTGAGGCTTGACTCCTACCTGGGAGCAGGGCAGGGAGTGCAAGGGGCAGAGCAGAGGCAGTGGTCACCCTGATGGTGGTGATGGAACTGAGGGCATGACCCTCAGCTGCATGGTGAGATCTAGGAGGAGATCTGGTCTTGGCCTGGTGGAGCAGGTGACAGCCTGTGACAGCCTCCAGTCCATGCTCAGAAAAACTCTACGGCAAGCGTTTTTTGTGGGGAAGGGGAAGGGAAGGGAAGGGAAGGGAAGGAGAAAGGAGGGAAGGGGAGAAGAGAGGAGACGAGAGGAGATGAGACGAGACGAGATGTGAGAGGGCAGCGGTATAGAGAGCAAAGAGGAAAAGTAGTGAGGATCAATTAAAGACATGTTTATTAATTTCTTGAGTAAATGGGACGATAGAAATAATATCCACAAACACCAACAATTAGAATTTTAAATTTGAAATAATCTGAAATATTCTGTTTTCTTCTTGAGGCTTTCATACTTAGGTTTTAGAGTACGACTTGAAACACAGAGTCACAGAATATCCTTCATTAAATAAATATTTTTCCAAATACCAAGTTTCTTGGGGGAAGACAGATAGGACAATCGTTTCAAAAACACTTTCCTGTGATAGGAGGAAGGAGGGAAGTGAAGCTTGTGTGTGTGTATACACGTACACACGTAAAAGCCTGTCAGGAAGAACCTTCAGTAACTTGCATGAAATACATAGATTTTAAAATGGTATCTTTCAACACAGATATCTAATTAATAGACACAGCTTACTTTTTCTTCTTAAATGAAGTAATCCTCTCTGAGGGTTGTTATGCCAGCTGTGTGCTGGGGCTGAGAGTTCAGGTATTTGTAGACAAGTCATGAATGGAATGCTGAAAGAAATGACCTCATGTTTCTCATCACCAAGGTCAGCTTCATAATGAATGTCTGTCCTGATGCCATAAGGTAGGACCTGATATGGACCGATTTGCATCGTAATGATGATACATTATTGATACAAAGAGAAGTATTTCACCTAGTTACAGTGCAGACCTCTCCCATAATATCTTCTTGTGCAAGTGCATTGAAATCTCTGTTGACATTGAGTGTGTCCGGCTGTGTCATTATGTTTCCAAACACGCCACTCCTTCTGCCCATTGTTTCCTAAACCTCTCTCCTGAGAAATTATTTACTTCAGTGCTAACCCACAGTGAGGGAAAAAAAATAGAATATATATATATATATGTATTAAAAATAAGCCCAAGAAATCTGTAGTGGGACGCTTTTCAAACAGTAAAGGAAGGAAATGCTTTTGTGGGTGTGGGTTTAGGAGATCATTTCATTACATTGTACTACATTTTTTTTGTTCTTTATGCTGAAATTTCTTCAGGAGAGAAGACTACTCGCACTAAGCAGATCAATCAACGGGCAAGTGCCTCAGCTTAATTTCAAGAATGAGTTGCCTGTAAAAGACTTTTATTGCCACATCTGTTTTTCTGCCCTAAACATTAATGCTTTTAGATGGTAACTTGCCTGTTGACTGACACATTGTCTTCCTGCTTCCCAGACAAACTATTCATCCAGACTTAAAATACTTGGGATATTTCAGGGCAGGGGAGACTCTTTTTTTTTTCTTTATCATAGTGTTTGATTATCAGTAGTACTGGGTTGTATAAAAGTGTGAAACAAAGGGAGCTTTCATATAAGCCCAACTTTATTGTCAGCACTGGAATGTCTTGAAAAAAGTACAGGGTCAATGCTCAGGGAAGGTGACCCTTCTGTATCTCTACAGATATGAACAGATAAGCAGGTATTTACAGGTGAATGCAACTTGGAATTCCTGTCTATTGTGAGGTTTCTATGGTTTTCTGCTAAATATAAAATTGGTTTAAAAAATTTTTGTCCAGAAATGCCTATTAGTTGCTGCTGCTGGATTGTCAGGGGTCCAGTTGGAACTGAAATCAGGGCGTGTTGTGTCCTTTCTTCTTTTAGAATCAAGCTTCTATGTAGAAAAACGTCCTCACTGAGGACATAATGTATGGCTTGGGTGGGTGGAAAATACATCCTAAAAATCTAACTCTTCAGCAGAGAACAAAAAGGGCATGGTATACCTGAATTTCAGTCCTGTGTGACTGATCTTCGAAAGGTGGTGTTAAGCTTCCTAGGAAAACCTGAAACTGCAAAATTAAGAAACTTAAAATCTGAGGTCAGAGTAATTTTTCATCCAAAAATATTTTGGCAACTCAGGCTTGTGTGGCTTATTACCTATGATAATGGCAGTGACTTTTTTTGTGGAACAATGCACGTACACTTGTTGCCTCCTGTATGTAGTCTGTAAAGCAATCCAACAATGACAAAATCCAAGTGAGTAATGGGGCTTTTTTTCCTAAGACTTTATGTATGCGGGGATTTATATATCCTGTTGCAATGTGACTGGGTTACCCTGTATGGTAACTTCAGAAATAGATTCACTGTGAACTTCCTTGCCAGTTAATGAAAGTTCTATACAGCCACACGCTTACCCGGTAAAAATGCCAGATTACAGAGCAAGTTCTATAAGATGGATGGTGATGCCAAAACATGTGTCTGATAAGACTGGAGCGGAGTTAGTTACCCCACACTCGAGCTGGATAGGAAATCTGGCCACTGTTCCAAAGCAGCAGGATTCTTGTGTTCAACTCATTTGGTCAGTTTTGAAGTTGTGAGTTCCTCCACGTTTTGGAAAGGAACCCCTCAGGTGTTAACACGTCAGACCGATTTTGGGTGCTCACATCTCTATTTATTTCTTCATTTGAACACACTGCTATTTGTGCCAGTTAAACAGTAAAAGGAGGCTAAAACATGCCTTTGGAGCAAAAATGCCCATGTTGGTTTAAGGGCAAACTGACTTCTGGCAGCAGAAGTCTGCCTTTGGTGGCAGAGAGATTGTGCACCTGTGCTTTGGCTGGTCTGGTGCCAAGCGATTGCCGATAACAGGGTCTGAGCTTAGCCCTGGTGAGGTCGAGGTGCTGGCACGTGCTCTGTTTTACAGCCTTGCTGCTGGCTGGCCATGCAGTGCAAAGGCCTTGGTTACAACAGCTTAACAGGTAGCAGCATCCCAAATTGCTGCTATTAAACTTGGCATTGCATGCTTGACCCATGCCCTGAAAAGCTTTTCTGGAACTGCTCTCCTTTAAGCTGGTAACGAGACCTTTGCAATTTCTGAGCTTGTGTAAGTAAACTGATCTTATCTGAAGATTAAAATAGATTTTATAGGTGCCAAACACTCACAGTGTATCTCCTGTAACAACACACTTGTCACAACAGGTGGAAGCTTCAGAGTGAACAGCACACCGGTCTCGGCCACTCTTCGTGCTCCCATCAGGTTCAGTGAGGGAGTGGGAGGGATGTGAACCCTCCCATTGAAGAGAGTGACTTTTTGGGCTGTTTGGAATACGCGTTGCACTCCGGTCTCTGGTTTGATCTTTTGTTATCATTATGTTTCGTAAGGAAAATATTCAGTTTGACACACATGGTGTTTTTCTTTTCTGCATCTTACTATTAAACCCCTGACTGAAAGCAAAATGCTGCATAATTACACCCAGGCATCTGCCTTTGGGCTTAGAAATAAAATTGCAGGTGTCTGCGAGGGGCATCTCTTCCCCTGTCTATTCAAAGAAATAAGAGCCATCTCGTAAAACTTGCGGTGTACTCTTGTTCTGTCGGCCTCAACCAGAATGAGTTCTGCAATAGCTCCTGGTGACACACGTCTGTGGGGGTGGTGGGGTTTTATTTTTTCGTGTTCAGAAACGATCGGTGATGCTGAAACGCTTCACAGCACTCAGAGGGTGTTATATAATAACTTCAGTGTGTGCTCAGAGGAGTCGGAGAACTTTGACCAGGAAATCAGGCTGGGGAGAACAGTCATCACGGCTCAGGCCTGCGTCAGGGTGGGGAGAAGGTCGGGCGGCCTCACGGTCTTGGAGCAGAGCCGGATCGGAGACACTGCTGCTTTAGGATTTTTTCCCATCTGCGGTGGTGGTGGTGGAGAGGCATTAAACCACAAACAGGATGAGGCGTCTGTCCATCTGTGGGCAGCCGGGGAGGGCTGTTCTGAGAGCTGAAGCTGTGACCTGTGCTCTAGGTGGTAAAAGTCTGCTTGTAGGCAGAGCTGAAATGGGAGTGAGCAGCTGGTGCTCAAGAGCTTTCCTTGCCCCACAAGCCTGTCCGCTGACCCCACAGCCTTCAACAAAGGCAGCACAGGGGAATAATTTTTGCACTCAGTTGTCACGGTCGCAGCACCTTATGGGACAAGAGGGGGTGGATGAAATCCAGCCATGCACTGGATGGTGCCTGCACCTGGTGTTCCATTCTATGTCCATACTGTAGTCCAAAGCAGAATCAGGCTTTCCCTGCCACTATCCCTGGAGCATGCCCAAAGCCAACAGTGAGTTTAGACTGGGGAACCTTGTAGCTATGCTCAGGTTGCAGCATGGAGGTGCCCCCCTCCCCCGCCAAGGTGTTTTCTAGGTGCATCATGGATGCTATTAAATACAGGTGGGGGGAGAAGAAAATAGGCTTGTCTAACACTGTTTTGTCAAAATACAACCAGGACAAGTGCAAACTAATTAGAAATCTAGACAACTCCCATATAAAACGCAATGGTGTGTCATGTGTGTGCCAACACGCAAAGTCATTAGTCAGTTGTTGTTCAGGTAAAATTCCCACTGAGTAAGGTCAGAGTAATCACCTCAGGATCTGGCCCTCCTGTGTTCCCCTCCAGTTGCCATAGTGCTTTCCATGTGATGAGCACAGGGTACTTTCTGATCTTGGCTGGGTGCGTGTCTCGCACTCACGACTTTGCTGAGTCAAAGCAAGGCTTGGCACGGCACCTGGACATCACCCATCCTCTCCGAAGGAGAGACAAAACCTCCTGAGCTTTTGCATGCTGTCCTCCTTCAAGCACGTCCATTGTTGTACCGTCTTACCAAAATTACCACAGCGATTAGGCAACGCTGCGTGGAGATTGCTGCCTATCATCATGTTCAATTTGTCCTTGATAGCCCTTCATTTCACCTTCCCTGCCTTTCCATACTAGTGGGCAGGCGAACTGGAGGCAACTGGGGACCATGCCCTTCACCCGCTCTTCCCCAAAAGTCCTGATGGGCTTTTCTCCCCCACCGGGTGGTGAGGGAGGGGTGGTGGTGCCTGGGTACAGGCTAACCCAGCTTTGGGGTGCTTTCCCCCCCTCCCTGCAGTAGTAATGAGCTGCCTCGCCCACCGGCCTCATGTCGCAGTTTCCTGGAGGCAGGAGCATGTCTTGCTCCATTTGTACAAGTCTGGGGTTTGTATGCACGGGAGGCTCCTCCAGTGCTCCCTCAAGATGAGTAATGCTGTGATATTTTTGGATGCTTTTCCTTGTGTGGAGAGATGCTTCTTTAGTGCCTGGCCTTTCAATCTCCAGGGCTCTCATCTGCCTCTGATCTGCAGGGATGTATCAGACCCTTCACATACCAATCCCCAGATCAGTGTTATTCCTCAGAGGCCACCTCCAGGACCTGTCCTGAGCCTCTGGAGGTCCATGGGGTTGCTGTGGCTCCCATATTGTTGTGGGGCAGTTTTCAGGATCCAGATAGAAGTCACTGCACTGGGTAAGGAGCTGCTTGCATCTTGCCCCATTCCGTACTGTGTGTTTCCCTCCTGGGTCTTTCACACCTGCCCCCACACCAGATCCCCTCTGCTCCCCTTTCCTCCCTGGGCTCCACCCAACTTTATCTTAGAGGCAGATAGAGAGATATGACACACAGCTGTATTCAGACCTTACTTCACTTGGCTGATGATCCATCTCCAATTAGCTTAAATGCAAGCTAGGACAGCAAGGAGTGGAAGTTTTAGGAGGGCTTGGGAGAAAATGTCATGCTCTGTGGCAATAACAAGGGACAAAGAAAAAGGATTTGATTTACAGCAAAAGCAGGCTGCAAGATTGACTTCTAGGCCAGTTAGCAGGAAATTATTGATAAAAGTGTGCAAATTTTGGTCTTGATTCTCCTGTTGCTTCTGTGCAATAAGCATCTGACCAAGGATGGGGAGAGATGAGCTCTGGGAGATGTAGCTGTGTCCCTTTCTGCTGGAGGTGGGCATTTACGCAGCAGGGCAGCACCAAGGGCAGGAGAACCAACAGCCCAGGAGCTGCTGTGCATTGCTGAGCCTAGTTCCTGAAATCAGTAATGATGGTGGGATTGCACTAAGATGTTGTTAACCCAGTGAGGTGTGGGGCTTGCACAGCTTGTTTTCCGGCCCCTCTTCTCAGTAGAGATACCCTTTGGAAAAATGTGTGTTGGGAGGGTGGGAATGGTAAAGTCTTGTCCACGAGGGCTGTCCTGTTCCCACTTGGGTTTTCCCTTTTTTAGGCTTAATAGTAGTTTTCTCTTTATGTGCCCATGGTTTAATGGAGATACACCTTTTGACGTTGTGTAACAGCAACGCTTTGGAAGGAAATGTCTCCATTTATGCTTATGTGGATATTATGTATGGCTGCTGGGAAGGAAAAGGCCTGTTCTTTGGAAGAGTCTTATTAAAGGAAACCAGTTATTAACAAGTATATATGGAAAGGGTGGGGTTCCTCATTACTCCACTCATTTCAGCATCTCCTATCTGCCTCAGGAGTGCATCATGGTGATATCAGCCTTTATTAATATAAAACGCACCCAAGATTACACCACAGGTAGCTAACTCAGTGGGTCTCTGACACTGCAGCCTATCTGATTAAAGTGGCAGTGGAGCGATCAATGACAGCAAATTAAGCTGTTGGTGTGAAGGAGCTTTTGGTGTTATGGTGCAAACTTTAAATGATATTCAAGGATTACAACCTGGGAGACTGCGATCTAATTAGCTGAAGTTTACCCTGTGAGTGGTTGGGACGTAATGACTTGGAGATACGGGGATGAAAACGCCCAATGGCAAATTTTCTCTGTGGGAAAGTGAAAAAATTAATTGTTTTTGATGTGTGCTACATTATTTTCTTTGTGCTTTTTTGATGGGTTCTGTCCAGCCTAAGGAACGTGCCACTGTGGAAAGATGTATTAGCTTTAACTCTTTGGCGAGCAAGTATGAGTTACAGAGATCTCCCTCTCTCCTTCAGGAAAATTATCTTTATCTCCTTCCTGCCTTGATTACAGGAGTTACCATGAAACTTAATCAGGGAAAGCATGTTTTTAGTGGTGGAGCTGCTGAGAAATTAGTATTTCTGTTCTGAAGTCTGGTGTTGATATTTAAATCCTGTGTGGGAACAAAAAGTCCACATTTTTTGCAAAACAAAACTCAGTTATTCCTAATGAAAATTCTCCAGAAACCTTTCAGTTTGATAGTATGGGCATCTTATACTTTACTGTTATACAGGTGAACATATTTTAGTAGCAAGAATATAGAAAATAATAAAAATAATTTTTTAATTACCCTATAAAACCTTTTTTTTTTTTCCATTCTATTTGAACCTGAAAAATTGCTTGGTCTCTTCCTTTCCTGAAAACACTTCTATGAAACAATTTCTGCAAAACATCTTGCTTCTGTTAGAATGTGTGGACTTTCTTATTTGAACAGAAAACTCTTCCCTCAGATTTTTTAGTTGGTTTTATTTAGTATATGAGCATCTACCGTTTCCAATCCTGAGAAGTGCAGGGTGGCTTCGGGTAAATTTTAAGGGACTCAGCACCTCCTCAGCATGAGTCCCACAATATTTACCCAGCGATGAGACAAGCAGGTGTAATTATATTCAACTTTATCATTTTCTCATAACCATCTGGCTGATAAGACGTCCTTGTTGAGAACAGCTCACACACACTCGATGACGAACCAATGCGTTTGCATGAGTGTGCGTGTGTGCCCATGCCCGTGTGTGCCCGTGCCCATGTGTGTATGCAGAGACACCAGGGCTACCCTCTAGTACCATTCCCACTTGAGCCTTGGAGCAAGGGGGGACTCAAGAGCTTCTGCTGTCATTATTAAGAGGTGGTTTTTTGAGCTGCTGGTGGTGTTGAGGATTTCTGATGCAATTCAGTCATGGCTCAGGACTCTTTTTCCCTCCTAATCCTCCTCCCTCCCCCATACCCACCTCCCTCCCCCATACTTGGCTCTGTGAAATGAGGTCCCTCAAAGGTGACCCTTGCTTCAGAGAGCTTGGCACCCAGGCTGGCACCATTCTACAAAACTTTGAAATAAAACACCTTCTCCAACTGTCATTATGCTCTGTCCTCATGTCCTCCCCCTCTCTCCCCAAACCTGGGCTGTGTATGTGTAAGAGGAGCCCAGTCATTCTGCTCTGTCACTGGGCTCACAGCATGCTCTGCCTGGCTGCAGTTGATGGGAAGAAGGTTTTCATCGTCTGTCAGTTGTTGGAGGCAGCACAGTCCTCCACGGAACATCTGTACAGAAAAGAGGGTAATATGGAGGGTTGTGTTCAACCAACACATTAACAGACAAAGAGAAGTCAAGCTGTCTTTTAAGGCAAAAGATGAGCTGGAAAAAAAAATAAGTATCTCAATGACAGTGAGACAGTGATATAAGGGATGAAAAAATGTCCCAGGTCTAGATCCTTTCCCATATGTCTAAATTTAACTGTAAGATTTTTATGGAGAGGATATCTTGGGTTCAATAGTTATGTTTCAAGTAATGCCTTTGACCTATTTACGTGACAAGCTTATTACTTGGTGTCTAAATAAAACTTCTGATGATAAGTAAATGATGCTGTTCCCAAGTGAACTGTACAGGAAATGTGCAGGTTATTAGCTAACTCATTTTTCACCTTGGGAGACAGACACTGGAGTGAAAGCTGATCATAAACTTGCTACCATAAGCCTTAAGCATTGGAAACATTCATCATTGCTCACATACTGTTAAATCAGCTTCCTGTTCCCCAGTACTCTTCTTATTTTGTCAGGTTTCTCTCTTAAGGGATATATTTTCAAGTCTTTTTACCTCTCTCAATCCTCTTTCCATCAGCACTGCACTAATACCTTGAAAAGACTGCCCACATCTCTTGTGGCCGGGAAATTCACCTTCTTCTCCATATCATCACTGGGGGAGGAAGAGGAAAAGTATTGAGGAAGATTGCATTTTTTTGCAATGGATTTGGGGTGATTGTTTTATGGGCAAAACTTTTAATTTGCGCAGAACTTATATTCATGTTAATATGTATGTCACAAAAATGAACTCCTGATGGTTGGACTCGATGATCCCAAGGGTCTCTTCCAACCTAAATGATTCTATGATTCTATTCTATGATTCTCATTCCTGTTCCCTTTTTAACTGGCACTTTTAACACGTCTTACTTTGTGTACTGGCAAACATTTTCTCTTTAATGCGGCCTCCCACTTTTTGACTTTCTTCCTCTGTTCATTTCCACCATCTGATCAGCCAATTTGTTTACTTAAGGTTTTTCAAGGTAAAAATATGATTTGACATAACTATCAAAACATGCTATGCGGATGAATAAAAATAAGGGATATTGAGGATTATTTTTTTAAGAAGTCCTCAAATCTACCTATATAATTTTCACATCAAAAGTTTCATGAATTATTTTGGAGACATTTCATGAGGTGGAAACTTTTTCAGGCTTCCCTTCTTGTTTTTGTGTTTGGTTTGGTTTTTTTCCTTAACTAGAAATTCATGTTCTTTAAGAGCTGTTTGCCCAGTGCCGTTTTTATACTCCCACCATTATCTCCCATGCACACCTTTTACTTTAAATATGTAATTGATGCTGAGGATGTTTAAATGCACCATGTTTAAAAACAATTACAGTCATTCCTATATTTTCCCCATAATGTGGTGTGTGTCTGCTGCAATCTACGAAGGCTTAATAACATGGCTAAATACTGCAGTGAAGATTAGGCTGGGCTGAGTAGGGAAAGTGCAGAAACTAAAGTGGAGGGGAAAGGCTTTTGTTCAACTAGAATGGGGTGAGAAACCTTTTCCTTACCTGGGGCTTTTGGGTATCGTATGAGTGGCTCTTGCAATAGCACACACCAGCCTGTATTTCCTTATCTCCTGGACCCCACACAGTGCCCATGGAGCTGTGATATGAATATGGCTGCAGCCAATGGGCTGCATATACCTTCTCTTGCTCAGCACCTCCCACCCCACAGCACCAGGTCTCTTCAGCTTGCTAAGCCTGGAGTCATCAGGGCATTCTCTAGTGGTACTGAGATGCCCCAAGCCAGGCATCGACCTGTGTGGAGATGGGAAGCAGGAGTCCTAGAGCATCCTTTGGGACAAAGGAATGGAAATGGAGAGTGGAAGGGTCCCAAGGGACCCAAGGGTCTCTTCCAACCTATGATTCTATGATTCTGTGGAAGAGGATCGATAGAAGGGATGGAGAACAGAGGTGGAGAGCCAAAGGGCACTAGGCTGTGCCAGGGAAGTTGTCATCAGGGTGGAGACTTCCTACCTCTGTGTTAGAGAGTCAGCTTTCGAAATCAGCCCAGCAAGGAAAGCTGTAGCTCTGTGCAATGGGAGCTGTGCATGCACAGGTATGTTGCCTGGTGAAAAAACAGCAGCTGGTGGTTGCAGTAGAGAGAGAAGCTCAGCAGTTTGTGGAGGGCAATGGCAGGAGAGGAGGGAGGTCCATACTGCTGTGCCTACAAGGCCACAAGTTGCAAAATGATACTTGTGTCATCCTGCCAGAGGGGATGTGACCCAGAGAAGGTGATACAAAATACGAAGCAATACATTAAGTCAGAGTAGCCCATGTTACCTGGCAGGACAGCAGCCAACCAAGCCATGTGGATATAGTAGGGAGAACTTGTTGCCTTTAGTCTCACTTTGGGGGACAAGATTGGGTGAAATGAAGACTTATTAACCCAGGATTCAACCTGTAATTGCTCCTGGAGGAGAAAAATTAGAGCTAATATTTTTCATTTTCCCCCCTCTCTTGACACCACAGAAAGGAAAAGTAACCAGCCAAGGTTTAAAATGCCTGACACCAGTCCTGATGCAATGGCAATTCGGGGTAAAATAACAAGTTGCAAACCCTGCCTGGGAGCGTGGAAGATTGCTGGTGCCGTGCTGAGGGACACAAGCTGCCGCTGGTGCCCGAGCTGTGGCTTCCCAGGCAGCAGTCGCACCCTTTTTTAGCCTGTGGTGTGGGCATTGCCTTTGGTGTTACTGGTTCAGCAGCAAGAAGTGCTGAGCCAGTTGCTGTCTATTTAGGTAAGGTTCCCGGCCTGTCTCCCAGGGAAATTGGAGTTGCGTAAGGACACCAGTTGGAAGTCTTGCTGGGGCACGAGGGAAGTGGAAGTTGTAATAGGAGAAGCGTAGGCAAGGGAAGCTCTGTGGGAGAAGGAAGGGTGAGAGCCAGGTTTCTCTCTGATGGTTGGAGAGCAGACCACCCACTCACCTGCTAATTTTTTCTAATTTTCAATCTGCTAATGGTTCACCGTCTTTGACCTGACATGAATTTTTATTCTCTGTTCATATCTTCATCCTCTCCCTTCCAGTGGGTCCCTGTGCCATCCCTAGCAGGTGCCAGAAGTGTCAGACCTGGTCTTCAAAACTAGATGCCACCCATTTGGCTTGATTCGTTTCTGGAGGCTTGTGTACAAACGTGTCCTATATACACACCTGGATTGGGTGGCTGTGAAGAAAATGTCTTGCTAAACTGCTTACAAGCACTTGTGAGGTCATGCACACAAACCCAAGAGGGAAAACCAAAGTCATACGATAAGAGGGTCTGTAACAGACCCCTACAGTATGGCAGAAGGTATGGCTATCATGCCTGTCTGAGGGGTGGGACATTGTGGTAAACAGACATCTTGTTCTCTCAAAGGTCTGTTGGAGAAGCAGTTGGGCAGCCAGGTTCCTCCAACATGATAGAGACAGCTCGTCTCAGAAATGGGAGGCAGCTAATAATGGACTGGCTATTTCAGTGTCTGTCCTGGTTAACAGAAAATTATTTAACAATCCGAAGGTGGGAGTTAATTGAGTGATCATAAAATAAGCCAAGTCACTATGATCATAATCGTGGATTTCGGGAAAGACATGGAGCTGGTCGGTTGTTATCTGGGACAAAAGTCTAAAGGGTAAAGAATTACTGTCAATAAGATACTGTATCCAAAACTTGCTGGTAGACTTTGCTGATGTAGCAGCCAGCTGGAAAGCTTTGTCTGAACTGCCCTGCAGCCCCTGGAGAGGAGCTCGGTACAGACGGGCACACTCTCACTTCAGGATGTGGCACAAGCTCAAAGGAGGGGGTGGGAATAACTGCTTGGCAGCAGTGTAGCAGAAGGATCCAGTTGTGAGCAGAGCACACAGGATGTCCAGTTGTGGTGCAAACGTGGCCTTCAGCAAGAATGGCCAAAGTCTAAACAGGCTTGTGCTCCTCTGTGAGCTCACGGGGTTTGTTTGTGTTTTGGGATTCCAGCACATTGTATCTCAGGTGTTTCATGTCCGCAGGAATGTGAAAAGCATTAAAATCAAGATTAGGATGATTGATACAGTGCTGTTTGTTTGCTAACCTGGTTACAAAAAGTATTCCGCTTTGTAGTGCAGTCTGAGCTATAGCTGAATGCAGCCTGATGTCTGAGCCTGCTCTGAAACGTATATAGTGCAGCCAAATGCTTACAGTACCCCTGCACACTGCTGACGTGTTGGCCTTTGTGCAACCTGGGGAGACTAGGGAGTACTCACTTGTGCTATAATAATATTGTCAGTAGGAATAATAATAATAATAATAATGAAAAAAAAGATACTCAAAAGCAATCTCATGTAATTGGCAAAGTCCTGCGATTCAGATAGGCTTTTGTTGTTTTCTAGCCCTTTCACGCCCTAAGAACATTCTGTTAGCTCATGCTAGTGGTTCCTTTTACTGTTACAAAGCTAGATCATGAAGAGAAATATGCGCCGTGTCCAGCTTTTCCTGTTCAGGGAGTAATTTTTTCCATGACGTCTAATCTTTTTCTTTTGCTGAACTGTCAGTAAAGCCAGACCACTTTGGTTTGGCATTTGGCCCACATCCACCTACATATTTTTTTTAACAGCAAACAAACTAATTAAATGCCTTTATCTTATGAGGCATTCCTTTCTCTCAGGTAGTTACTGATTAAAAAAATACTCACTATTTTGAGAAAACAAGAGATGAGTCAGTGCGTTCACAGCCTGGTTTATTATTAAATAAAAAGCCAAGATCAAAAAATGAGCAGGGTGGAAAAAAATGTTAGAGCCTTTGTATAATGTTTGTGGCCAGGGAAAAGAGTCTGTTCTCACTTCAGTGAGCATTTCCAATATCTATTAAAATTCATGAGCCTTACATTTGCACACGAAGGTGGGCAGGGGTACTTAAACGAGGCAGAGGTACCTCTCATGTGAAAGATTACTGCAATAAAATGTTAATTTATAAACCATAGTTCATATTACTTCATGGTTGGTATGTGCTTCGACAGCCTTTCCAATAACACTAACCTGAAGCAGGAAGGCAATTATTCAGAGTCAACAGAGGTTCTCTGAATCTAATAGATAGTAATAAACTTACCAATTGAAGCTTTGTCATCTTTTTAACTTAAAATTGTAGCCTTATAAAATTAACTAATTGCAAATGGAAACATTCAGAGAGATCATCTAGGCTAACATCTGCTATTGGAAGCAGGGGGGGGAATAACAGTATGTGTACTCCCAAAGTTATAGTTCCCAAGCAATTTCCCTGATCATTTGTTTGCGCTCCCTGTATGTGGTATGTCTTGTCTAGTGAGTGTCAGGACGCATCTGGGCTGGAGGATAGCGTGGGGTAAAAAGGGAGCAGGAGCAAAGGGCAAAAAGCCAGGCTGGGTGGTGCCATGGAGAAGATGGAGGGGCTGATGCCTAGGTAGCTTCACGTTCTAGGGTTGAGGAGCAAAGGTGTTGCTAGATAGCCTGGTGAAGGCAGGTGGCTCTGGTGTTAACCTGAACTAATCCCTATGGACCTTCTGGGCCTGAGCAAAAAAAAAGCTGTTCATTTGGCCCCACTGCCTGAGCACTGACCACAGTGCCCTAATCAACCCAAGGCACCAGCCTGGCAGTGATAGCTGAATATATCAGTAAACTCCTACTAGAGCAGCATCCACTGTAATGCTCTACGTTTAGGAGAAAACAACAATTAACAGGTCTTCAGTCCCTGTTGTCTCCTTCTCTAATATTAAGCCCAGTTCTAGGCTTGCCTGTGTTTGCCTGAAGAACAATTTGTGCCCCAAGACAAACCAGGAGACGCTTGCTGCTATTACCAACAGCCCTCATTCTACCTTGGGAGGTGTTGCAAAATGTGTAAATCAGCTTAGCTCTTCATCCCTTGGTTTTCTTAATCAGGAGTTCAAGCTCCAGCCTTTGAAGCACGCTTTAGTCACAACAGACCTATTAAGTTATTTGCTTCTGCTATTGTATATCCAGGAGATCCACACATGCCCCACAGTTACACAGAAGCCATCTAGACTGACACCAGTATTTATGCAAATCTATGGGATTTATCATTTGGCATAGAGTTTGGGCCAAAGTGCCAACCCTGTATTTAAAAACTACCGTGCCATGGAGTAGTGTCCCAGCAAACTGTCCCTGCCCCAGAAAAAAGCAAGATGCTTCCAGTGGTACCATCTCTAATCCGCGCCTCCAAGGGCTGAGTGATTCAGAAGCAGACTGAGATCTTCCATGCATTGTTTTGATCCCTAATCCTGCCCAATCCTCTTCCTTTGATATGTAATAGGCTGCTGGCAGCCACGGTGAGTGGCTGCTGTTCACCAAAGGGTGGTTAGGAGACATCAGATGCTGGAGCTGCTGATGTATGTTAGCATTGGGCACGGTTGAGTTGGTGTAGCCTGAAAAAGGAGATTTGCTGCTGGAGCTGGGAAGGCCCCACGGGTGGAGTGGATGGTGAGTTTGGCCAGACAGTGCTCATTGGGATGGTGAGAAGGGCTAAATAACCCTGACAATGTGACACCAGCTCCCATCCTGCATTCCCACTGGGCCAATTACAGCAGGAAAACAGGTTCTTCCAACCCAAGCACTAAGTGTGTGCCCATAGACACATGTGTGGTAGGAGTCCCAGCAAAATAGTCCAAAAGTCATTTGCTCCTTTTAATGCCAGCCCTCCTCCTGCTTATCTGAGCTTTGTGAATCAGTTGGGCTCCTCAAACCTTGCTGTTCCTAATCATGTCCCTCATCTTAGTACAGGACCTCCAGGAGCTCATCCTTATGAAAAACAATTAAGCCCTTGAGAATGTTGCACAGGCTTTCATCCTGGGTGCTCAGCTTTACCTCACAGGAAAAGAAGAAGTTCCTCCGCTCCTGTTGAATGAAGCCCTGCCCTAAGCTCTCTGAGGTGTTTCCACTGCCTTTGGGCTTTGATTAGCTCTGGTGCCACGTGGGTGGGGGTTTGTGGTTCTTGTGTCTGAGGGACCATGTGGAAAGGCAAGGGTCTAAAGAGCTGCATGGTTCAATATGTGCATGTGCCTGTAAGACTAAACAAGCAAAAGTGAGGTGGCATCCTGAGGGAAAACATTGAACTTTGATTTGTTCAAGTGTGGGATTTTTTTAAACACAGAAGGTGGCATGATGGTTAGCGGTTGACTTAGCATGGGCTGAAAATCTCTTGGGCTTTGTGTTGTGTTCTGCTGAGCCCTGCTATGCATTTAAAAGTAGGATGCCTGCCATGTGGGTGAAAGAGTCCTCATGCATTTTGTACCAACTCAGGGTCTGTAAGCAAGGATATTAAGCCTATTATTAGGACTCAAGCTGGCTCACAAAGAGGTGTCATTTCTGTTTGGTTCTGGTAGTCTTGTAAAACCAAAGACTTAGCATCACCTGGAGCGAAAGGGTCATAATTCATTTAGGTTCAGCTCAACATCAGTGGACTAGAATATTAAGAGCAGAAGCTGAAGAGTTTGATATAATAAAAGCATCCTGTCTGGGTAAGATAAGGGTTGCATCATGTGAAAACCAATTTGCTTTGATTTGCTCAGAAGTGGGATGACTTCTGTAAGGCTAAAACAAGAGCTGGTGCCTCCTGGCATGAATTCATTCTTGATTATTCTGGGCCAGATTCAACTCACTGAGCAGGCAGTATGGTTTGCACCTAGAAAACTCCAGTGTAAAAGCAGAAGTGATCGGGGCCTAGGCCAGAAGTAGGAAAGGTGTTAGATCTCAGAAAAAAGAGAAATTATCTTCATTGTTATGAAAAGTGGAGTGGCAAGCTTGGCCACTGGATGTGAGGCTGGTGCCAGGAACTCTGAATGCAATAACTTTGTCTAGGACAAATGGAAATGTGTTACTGAGAACACTAAGTTACTTGCCCCTACTTCTACAATTGGCCTCCATTCTCTTTCTAGGCATACTTGTTCAGGTTATTTCTTTTGATCCTCTGGTCTTAACCCTGATTCTAGCCTTAGCAAAGAGTCACTTAGCTTAACATGAAATGCATGCTGGTAGTGCCTGTTGGAACACTACCTTATCCTCTCTTTGGGCTGCATTTGGTTTGGTTCTGAACTTCCTTAGACCTGCCTTTACCACATCCAACCTTCCCCTCCAGCTGTGAGCTTCCTTACACCAAGGAGTCCTCAGCCAACTTCAGAATTACCTAGAGTCCTTTAGAAACTTACCTTCATGCCTGTGTCCCCCAGGGCACCTTCTGTCAGGGCAACCCTGCTGCCTTGAGCCCCAACCCTAACACAGGAGACCACCTCAATGAAGTGCTGCTAGCTCCTCAAGGGTTCGTGACCCCTTTACCCGTGGAGACAGCAGCGCTTGTCTAGTCTTTGGTCCTTGCTTTTAACACAGCAGTAGACCCAGCTCTTTAGTTCCTTCTGTCCATAAACATAACCCTAACCTTACTGTTAGCCCATTAGCCTGGTCAGTGCAGCCCAACTTATTAGACAATTGGCTAATTGTACTCACCCTAGGAGAACCCATCAGATGAGACACTTGGCTCTGCTATAGCCACAGTCCTCTTCCTTCCTCAAAAGACTGTACAACATGCAGTCATGAGCCCAATTCTCCTAAACCAAACCTCCCCCATAACTCCAGTGGTACCCTGAGGCATGTCACAGGTGCTGCTTATCATGTGCCCTTCCTGGAACTGTTTTAAGAACAAAGCGTAGGCAGCCTTGGCAGGATGTGGCTCTCCTTACTTTGTCCAGCACAGTTCCCAGGGGTTCACCTGAGCAGTCTGCTCCCCCTCTCTGGTCAGTGCAGGGCGCTTAGCTCACCCAAAGACACAGCTCAATGCCCAAGGAAAGTAGGATGAATAAATACAGGGGGTTCCTCCTATATTTATTATTTCCTCCTATATTTATATCCTCCTTCCTCCTTTTCCCTTCATTGGCTGCTGAGGGAGCTTTTGCACACTTGCAGGCTATGGGAGGCCTAAAGTTGGGTGTGTTACATACCATCTGGCTATGAAAACTTACAAACTGTGATTGAGTGACTAGCCCAATTCCCCGTTTTATTAGTCTCTGGTTTGATCATGCATTTCCAGCACTTGCAAATGTGTTCTTCAGGTTCTTTGTTAACGCTCTCAATAATTAGCAAGCATGTGATCTGCTGTGCTTTGCACGGTGATCTGGGATGCGCAGGATGGGAGCCAGCACGGCAGAGGCTGCCTGGTCCTGCTGCAAGAGAGCTGTAAGCCCCAGTCCTCAGCAGTGCCTAGACAATTGGTGCCACAGATTTCAGCTTTGAGGAGCTGGGATGCTGCATTTAGCTACTTGGCTGAGCCCTTTCTTGGGACACCTGCCACTTCTGAAAAAGCTGCTCAGACTGTGCATCTGCATTGATGCAGCGTGTGCTGGGCAGGAAGGGATGGTAAGAAGAGAAGATGCAGGAGTCAGAGGAAAAATTAAACAAACCCACAAACTCCTTTTCTGTTGGGAGCTGTCAGAAAAACACCTGGTGGAGGGCTGATTTCAGCTGTAGGTGCTGTTACCTGATACCAGCTTGATATCATGGTGCCATCTTGGGTGGGGTCTTTGCAGAGAATAATTTTGTTACAAGAACATTAAAGCTGTAATGGCTGGCTCGAACAATGCAAGTAAAGGGAAATAAAAGAGAAGGGTAAGAAGGTAATTGTCATAATTAGGCAGGAGGAGAAAACTGAATAGGCTGTGTTGGGGGGAGCGGAGGCAGCAAAGCGCTGCTGGGCTACCTGCTGCAGGTGTTGAGCTGTAATGGCAAAGACTCAAAAAAATATATATTTAGAGTTGTGTAATTAATACTCTATGAATAATGCAAATAGGTGCCCTCACAGGTAGTTGAACAACTGATTTTGTTTCTGGGATGCTGTATAATTCCACAATGTGCTTTTCTTTCCTGTCTGCCTTCTTGATTTTCTTCCTCCTCCTCCACATTTCTGTTTCAGGAGTTGGCATTCTTTTCATTAAATCAATAAGTTTCCTGTGTCTCGCCCCATTGCACTGCTGTGAAAGAGAGATCTTTAATAATCTGGCCCAGCCAAGGCAGGAGGAAGTAAAGGACAGATCTCTTGGGACCTCTATCATAGATGGCAGAGAAGAAAAGAGAAAGTCCCTGCAGAGGCGTGAGGGGGGAAATCCTGCAGTCACTGGGCCGTGTTATAGGCACACTGAGTTACAGAGGGTGTTGGCAGCTGTACTCCCACAAAACACTGGAACAGCTTCACCAGAGGACAAGACACCCCCTGCCTCCAACCTCCAGAGCACATGGAACAGTCCTGTGGGATACAGAGGGGAAGAAAAATCTGCGCCGGGGTCTGAAACACGTGGCCTGCCCTATGTGTTCATTTTGCACCCCCCATGAGTCATTGAGGCTTTATCCTTCAACTCTAGATGTGTTCAATCACTGACAACTCAAAGGGCAGGTCCCAGAAGAGAAGGAGGAGGAGAAGACAATAGGCTTAAGCACTCTTCCAGTGGCAGCTGGCACACCTAAGGAAAAGAAGGGCAGCCTGGGCCATTGGTGTGTGTAGTGGCTCTAGGCACACCTACGCACCCAGGAGGTACAGCTGGGTCACGCTGCGGTGACAGCACCCCTGGCACCTGCTGCTTTCAGGGACAAGCAAAAGTAGGCACCTAGGAGTTGTCTGTAAGGTCTGCTGGGTGAAGTTTGCAGTCCAGAATAAGATCAAAGATGGGAGAGATACATTTGCAGCTTAATGGCCTGTTAAAGACAAGAGAACAGCAGCCAATGTAACCTAGGCACAAAGCAGGCTCTGTCTTGGAGCAGCCATTCCTTGGAGAGCCCCGTAACTTCTTATTTGCATATATGTTAGAAAAATATCTCAACTGGATGTGAGCATTTCCGATGAGGAACAAGGAGAGCTTCCTGGCCCAGGTTCTTTTAATGTCTTGAACAAAGGATGGGATGTCAAATAGGACTAAATTTAATCTGTAGTTAAAGGATTATTTCTTGGCTCCTCAACAATTACATCTTCAGTGGAAATCTGGTGATCTTAAGTATGTCACAATATAATATTAATAACCTCATTACACATTAACCATGTCACAACTCAGATACCACAGCCAAACTCTGCTGGCAACTGAGAAGCATTTGTACTGACATCTTAACTTCACTCCTGTCAGCCAGATGCCTTTTAGGCAAAACAGGACAATTGGGTTGGTTGTTAAGGGTCATTAAGGAGTTAAAAGCACTGGGCCAGGGCAAACCCAAAAGCTGAAGCTGGCTCTGGCAGATGTCTGCAGCAGCAGTGATATCTTTGCTCTTCTGGCTCACACACCTTCCATCCTCTTGTGGGAAGCAGCAGAGCTGCCCCCAAAGCCCCAGCGTCTCTAAGAGCTGGCCTATACCACACCCCAAAATTAAACTTTCCAGGGAGCTGATGTGCTGAGGCTTGCTCTCGCAGTGGGCAGCTCTGCCTGGGGGGGTTGGTGGCAGCACCCTGCTGCAGCCTTGCCCAGGAGTGTATCTTCTCCTTGGCTGGGTCTGCTCCTGTCGTTCGCTATTGGCAGAGCAGCTTCAATATCTGATTGAGGAAGATAATTAAAGCTGCTTGGGAGACCTTCGAGGAAGCCCTAATCCTCTGGCACTTCAATGGGGTGTGGCTGGCAAGGAGTGGCTGGGGCTCGGCACGGAGCCCCCGGCACCCACTGGCATCAGGAGGAGGGCAAGGGGACATTTTTCACAGAGGTAAATACCTGTAGCTTTGCTGCCAGCCGTGGTCTGCTTGGATGGAAATTTTTGCCCCTTGCATCTTGGTCTCCAATGAATTTTGTCAATTTGGAACATAGAGTCTAGAGCAAACACAGGAAAGCAAACAGAGGTTGGGAAAACAACAGAAGGGCAGGAGGAGGCTTGATGTGTTGCTGCTTGTAAAAGCAGTCTGGCACTGCAGCTGACTGCTTACTCTGTGTGTGCATGCATATGCTGCAATGGATGTAAGAAATAATTGGTAAATAACCTTCTTTATGGGCCAAAGACAGCCCTTTAGTGTAAACTAAACTGGCTGGTGCTGCATCAGCAAAGAAATTTATTAGAAGGTATGTTGAAGGCAGCAGCTGGAGGATGGGGGGTGGTGGGGAACAAACCAGTGCAAAGATATAAGGTCAAAAGTAAGTTACTCCCAACTCCTCCAGTTTTTTGGTGATGCAGGAACAGGAGCTGCAAGTACCATTTTGGCCCCAAGTCCTTGTTGCTAGGTTTGGATTTGGGTTGGGGTGGGGTTGGAGCTGTTGGCAGTAAGTAGCACCATAGAGGAAACTCTAAGAGTTTGTATCCTGCATCTCGTGTGACTGTTAGGGAGGAGGTAAAGATGACTTACTCTGTCACAACAGGATGTAGAAGCAGAATCCAAAGACAGTATATCTTCAGACTGTTCAAACCATGCTTTCAAGAGGTTTCATACACAAACACACACACATACGTGTGTATATATATAAAAAAATAAAATATGTATGATAAAAATACAAAAATATGCATGTATACATAGATATTAAAAAGTGTTAACTGTTACAAACAGAGTAGGATTCTCTAAATATTTAAGTATTTATTACAGGTAATGTGAACACTGTGGTAAGTGACTGGGATGTGGAGGGCATTTTCCCTATGAACATTTTATTTCTGAACTGCTTGTAGAGGGTTATGTATTGATTCTTCCTTATACTTTTAACACAGGAAACTCCAAGGCAAAATACTGAATTTGGGGAGTGCTGGTCATATCCAGATTGTGTTTTCTGGGTTGGGAATACCTGAACAGGAACAACCATACCAGTGTTGGTAGCTCCACGAGTGGATGTCTCTTCCTTTGTCTTTTGCAGCCAGGATTTTATTTCTTTCTGAGTATCTCACGGGAGCGGATTACAGGGTTGCAGCAACACTGTGATGTGTTTGATTCGAGCCTGTGGCAGCCTCGAGGGATACACCCTAAGGCAGCCTTTAGTCATCTTGGATGTTCTGATAGACCACAGGGAGCTGGGGTGGAATGGTTCAAAGGGAAGAGCTGCAGACTGCTGTGGTACCGAGTGGTCAGTGGGATCAGGTTAGCAAAGAATTGCACGCGCGGCCGTGCGTTACTGCTGTCTCCTCTCTTGTTTTTGTAGCACCTTTCTGAAAGCAAGAACATTACAGCCCTGTCATTACTTGTCTTGGGCTGAGGTGAGTTTGGTGGAGGTAGTAGCCTGAGAGCTCCCTGCCTTGAAAAGTGGCTCATTTTTAGCATGAAAATAAGAAATGAATATTGCATTTGTGAATGCAGGGCAGGCACGTGTGAGCCTGTGTGTGTGTGGGTAGGCAAGCGTGTGTGCCCGTGTAGGTAGGTACACATGCATGGGCACCCGGCTGTCCCTGTGATCGTGGTGAAGAAAGAGCCACATTAAAAAGCTGAAATAGCTTGGGATCCCGTCCTTATTGCCTCTGGTCTCCTACCTCGCCCAGCCTCACCCTGTCCCACGTCCCTCTTAATTGCTCGCTAACAGCAGCAGGGAGGCAGCGGCAGCCGGGGTTGCTGCGTGCTCGCCACAGGGCTGATCGACAAGTCGGGTCCTTCTCCGGGAAGTTGTACCTCCTTGTTGTGATGCTTGTGCCAGCTTGTGACACCGGCTGCTTTGCAGCAGTCGAGCAAGGGGCAGAGGGAGAGCCCTGTCTGCAAGCTCACGCAAAGGACAAACTTACGGCACACGTGAAAGCCCTTCATGGCACACCTCAGAGCACAGTTCTGATTATTTTACATGGAAACAAGCTGACTTTAGGCCCTGTGGAGGGTTTTTTGGCTTAGTGCATTCCCAGTGCTGTTGGTGGGAGGAAGGCAGTAGGGTGCTGTGGTGCATCCCACAGCCCAGTCCCTCTGTGGGGCAGGAGGGAGTGGAGGAGGTGGCATCATCTGAAGGAGCGGTCCCAGCTGCCTGCAGGCACCAAGCACAGCGCTGGCCAAGGCCCTCAGGTTAGCGTCCCTCTAGTTTTAATGAGAGTCAGATGCATAAAATCCCTTGGAAATGGGTTGCTGTCATTAAAGGAACGACAGTCTCCCCTGGAGCAGCTTTTTCTGGCCCACTCCAGCCTGGAGAGACTCTGTAAAGGGGCTGGCACAGCCCTGCTACCCCTAAAACATCAAGGAATCATATTTGGTTGGAAGAGGCCCTTGGGGTCATCGAGTCTAACCATCAGCCCTACTCTACAAAGTTCTCCCCTACACCATATCCCTCAATGCCACATCCAATCTACTCTTAAACACAGTCAGGGATGGCAACTCCACCACCTCCCTGGGCAGCCAATTCCAGTGACTGACCACTCTTTCAGTGCTGCAAAGCAGTCCCTTTTTGAGGGTGAGTTTGGCTAGCTGTGGCACTGCCAGGGGGCTGCACCCTCTGCCCAACCCCAAGCCAACTTCACCCCTGCTTTTTGACTGCCAGCACACACCCTGCCAGGGGGAAACAGGGCACTTGTCTCTGCTGGAAGGGGGGAGCCAGTGTGTTCCTCTGCATTTGTGGGCCATTTATTTTTTTGTTTGTTTGTTTAATTCCTCTAGGAAGGAGGCAACTAATTGAGAGGCAAGGGAAGCTCAGAGGGAGGAAGTAGAGGACCAGGGAGGCCTGAGCTTCCCCACTGGCTGGTTATGAGCCATGATGACTACCCAGCCGTTTTGCTTCATTGGGTGCACTGCCAGCATAGTTAATTACCACTGCCTTCACCATTAGGCTTTACCCTGACTTAAGGCTGCAGCAGCTGTATGAATGGAGAAAGTCCAGCGGCATCTGCAACGCCATCTCCTTGCCAAAAAGCCGGCTGGAAAACCTCAGGCAGCCTTGTCTGGGCGATGGGAAGGCAGGCGGCAGTGAGCTGGAGCCACCTGTGGCACAGTGCGTGCTGGCACACGCCATGCGGGCTGCCAAGCTTTGCTTGCCACCCAGGGCAAAGGGCTGCCACGGAGCTGCCGAGTCCTGCCAGGCCTGCGAGGAGGAAGGAGAAAGGGAGCCACACCGAAAGCGTGTCTGGGGTTGTCTCCTTGGCACTGCCACGGCCCTGGGAAGGGGATGCCGGGCGCAGTTCTGCATCTCTCTTTCCCCGGAGCCAGCAGAGCCAAGGATGGGAAGTCAGCTCCTCAGTTTCCAGCTCTGCAAAGCCTTTTTGCTTTGGAAACCGCTCCAGTGAAAAGGAGGGCAATGCATGCTGCAGGCTGTAGCTGGGGCAAGGGAGCTTGTCTGCATCCGTGCTGGTTGGCCTGGTTTGCTGCACTAAAGCAAACTTCTCTGGGAATCTGTGCACTGAGAAATGTGTCAGGAGACCAAAATGTGAGGGGGCAACAGGGATGGTTCTGAGATCTGTTTGACTTGGAGAGCAATGGAGCAGTACTGTCTTCCTATAATAAACCACAACCCAAATCTGGATTTAGGTTGAGTGGAAAAAGAAAGCCTTTGGCTGCTTATCAGTGGATGGTGGCCTTTCCTGCTTTGCTCCCCTAGGCCATGGTTACCACTATAACAGCAGCTGTGCAGTGCAGCTTACTCCTCCTCCTCTTCTTTCATACTAGTCCCTATGGGGGCGGCTCAGTTGGGGCATGGGCTTCAGGAGCTTCAACATGGGGAGAAAGTCTGGTACCTCCCACCTGTTCTGAAGGTACTTCACAAGTTGTACCCTGGCTGCACCAGGCAGAGGGGTGCTGCTGTGCTCAGGAATTTGGACCAAGTGGGAAGATGTTGGGGAATAAAGGCTTTTCTGCTTTAAGAAGAAGGTGGTCAGGCTAAATTAATCTCAAGCCACTTAGCATGTTTAAACTGGGATGGATTAGGCTGCTGGTTAGATTTAAATTTTATTTTTTTTTAAGAAGAAAGGTGTTGGAGATTTTTGTGAGCCCCTGAGACTGGCAGAGGGATTTCACATTAGGCTGAAGTCAGCCTTTATATTCACTGCCTAAAAACTTCTAGACTTTGATTTTGCAAATGTTTAAACCCCATTGCACATGTGCTTTTGGATATAGCAACCGTGATAAATGTTCCCAAGGTTAGTTATAACTATGGCCTGCTCAACTTCCTAAGATGCCCCTAGCTAAGCATCTTTGCAAAGAGCAAGACGATGCTGGGACAAAGCCAGCCTCGATGGGGTTTTTAATACAGGTGGCAGACATCAGTAACAGCAGAACAGAACCTGGCATATTTTGCCTGTTAGTGGACTAAGAAAAGCAATCCTATTTAAATAGATAAAAATTAAATGTATGGGACCCATTCTCTGTTGAGGCAGGGTGAAGGCACAAGCCCATGTGAAAACTGCCTCTGCTAGGATTTATTTCCTCTGATGCCATCAGGTGATGGAGACTGGCAGGGAGGGGACTCGTCAGGCAAATTTGTCTCTCGTGTGTTGTGAGTCTGCAGGCCCCTATTCCTGCTGCTGTCAAGGGTTACTCTCTGCCTGCAGGACAGAGTTTGCCCCAGAGAGCAGGACCTTGAAAACAGGCTCTTGCCTGCTCTTCTAGGGAAGAGTGCAGAGCGTCTTTCCCCTTGTCATTGCCGCAGCTATAGTACCTATATTTTGCTTCTGTGTGTTTCTGCTCGAGCCTCTCGGAGGCAGGTGTTTCTGTGCAGATGGTGAGTTGCTTTTTATTAGACTTTTAAATGGTCTTTGCTCTACATCACTGCAGCGAAAAGACTGAAAACCTTTCCCACTGCACTTCAAAAACACAGCGAAAAGCCTGAAAACCTCTCCCACTGCACTTCAAAAGCACAAGGTTTTTGGTGGCAGCAGAGTTTTCAAATGCTGTTTTTTGCTCAAATGCCTGCCAAGTGGTTCCCTTCAAGCTTAGGGCTACAGCGGTGCAGCAGTGAGGGCTTCCCAGCCCAGCTGGGTGTCATGGCTGCCTCCATGGCTGGCACAGACTCCCTGTGCCACTCCCAGCCTCAACACGCTGCCCTTGGCCCCGTGTCTTGCTGCCGCAACCCCTGAGGCTCAGCTGCCAAGTGAGGACATGTTGGGATCTGCCTTGTGCCGCCTCCCCTGTTGAAAGGGCTTCCTCGGCTCTTAACACTGCTCTGGTTAATCGGTTCTCTTTGGGTTGTGAACCCCTCCCTGGCTCCATTCCCACAGCCCCCAGGTTATAGTGCGTCCCAAAAGCAGGGAGAGGGGAGGGAGAGGGGAGGGAGAGGAGAAGAGGGGAACGGTTTGCCAAGAGCAGCCGAAGGCTTCATGCAGGTGGTTTTGGCCAAAGAACAGGACAGGCTAAGCGCAGTAGACACTTTATCTCCAACTCCTAGCCCCAGGACTTACATGTAAAGACCAGCACTCTTTCTTCCTTGCTTGTGTGTGTGTGTCCTTCAATGCTGCTTGAAGACCAGCCCTCCCTGTCTGAGACAGGAAGGGAAGGGGGAAGGCAAGATGACCCCTCCTTAAGGCACAGGGGTGATGGGATCCGATCAGCAGCTGGGCTCAGGGGCAGTTGGGGTGGTTAACGCAGGTTTACAGGGCCCTGTAGCACCCAAAGGCTTTGCCTGGGTTTTTTGGCGGATACCTGCAAGCTGGTCTTCACTTTATGCCACCCAGTTGGGGTTAAAGGAGCAAGGAGGAGAGCAGATACCCCCCTCCTTGGACCTCTCCGCAAAAGGAGACCTTGTAGAGCAGCTCCCACATGCCTTGTTTTTCTTGCAAGCCTGTTGTGCAGAGCCAAGGTGGTGGTGCAAGAGAGGAGGCAGGAATGAAAGGGCTGAGGTTTGCCTCTGGGCCTCTTTGCAATCACCCAGCAATCCTCTCCCCTTGCACCGCCGCCACCGCCGAGGGAGCGTGTTTGAACCGCAGGCTTGTCAAGTCCTCTCAAGGCCTGTTGAAACATGGGGCTGCAGCGCCTCGTGCTAAGTAGCAGGTAAATAAAGCTGCTTGGGTGCTGGGAACGAACTGTTGGGAAGACAGGTAATGCATCAGGGGCTGCACGATCCCTGTGAAGGCTGGGGATGGGGGAGCGAGGAAGAGGATGGATGAGTGTGAGGCACTGTCCCTGCCAATGGGGCTTCTGAACAGGAAGCCCAGACCACCCTACCACAGGCATACAGGCAGAGGGCAGGTTGAAAAATCACATCTAGAAATGAAAAGCTGAAGTTTGTGGTCACCAACACCATTTCACTGTATGTTTTTTTTTCCCTATGTTCATTACTCCTTGGGTGGAAATAGCCACCCAAGGCCAGGGTCAGTAGCCCTAAGGAAGCAGGCAAGCATGGTGAATGAAGAAACGCTGCAAGCAACCTCTACCTGATTTTAGAGGCGAGCAAGAGGACCTGATGTTCATCTTGCAGCCCTTTCTGCTGCCAGGGAAGCAGTCAGGCAGCATGGAGGGCCTGGCGTGAGGCTCAGCTCCATGGAGGCCTCCATGCCTTCACATCACCTCCTAAAGCAGCTCCCTGAGCGTGTGGGGTTTTGGGGCATGTTTTAGGGGTTTGCATGAGGGCTGGAGCCGGAGGGGCAAGTAGGCAGAGCCTGCGGCTTAGGAGCTGGTTCACACCGTTGCCTTGGCTTGCTGGAGGGCATGAACTGAAGTCAAGGGAGGGAAGCTGGCAGAAAGTGCTGTGCAGAGCAGGTTTCCTTTCAGACTTGGGGCAGCCGAGTTCAACCTCCCAACTCAACTAGGGAAAAGTCAAATGGGAGCAAGCATGCATTTACAATTGGGTCTAGAAATTTCATTTGGTAGAGGGCTTTATCTGTAGGTAAGTGGCAACAACAAAGCCTTATTTTGCTGTTATGTCTCTCTGCGTAATTTGAGGTAATTTTTTTGAAGAACGTGGCTAAGATTGGAAAGAGGTAAAGAAATGCCTGTGAGCTTTAGGGCAGCCAGCCCTGTCGGGACTTTAGCTAAGCGAGAGTAGTGCACCTACGACCAGGAAAGTCACCCGCAGGAGACCTTTACAAACCAATAATTCATAATTGCTGCACTAGTGCTAATTTAGCACCCCCATTCACCCCTCCTGCCCCCAAGGAAGGCTGGTTCACAGGGAAGAATACCCACTGCAATGCTGGCAGAGTGTCATTGCAATCCCTTCGTTGTTTTCTTCCAGCACCAGCTGTGTTGCCTTCTGTGTAATGCATAGCTGGTGCCTGGTATTGTGAAAGATGGCATGGAAAATGAAGACTCATGAGTGTGGCCTCATGTTTAATTAGAAGCTAATGTGCTATTGTTGTTAGGCACTGAAGGAATGTACTGGCGAAGCAGTGCTTGAGCTGTTTTAAAAGCATTTTATAAGTGTACTTTTCCCTTGTGTAGCTGGCACGCTCCACGTTTATTAGGAGGCGTAAGACTGCTGTTACCTGGTCTTACAGCTCTTTTGCAGTTCAGGCAAATACAAGTATCTCAAATCCCACTGGAGGACTTCGAAATAGAATGGCATGGTGAGTACTAAGCCAGGCCAAGGGTTTAATCACAGTGGCACAGGACTTGAGACACGAAGTGGTCTGTGGTTGAATTTGCTATAAAGAGCGACTGATTACGTACAGCTTAATGAACCATGACAACCTTATTGGTCTCAAAAGAAGTTAAGGAAGCAGTAGGAAAATTACAGTTTTGTTTAATGAGAAATGTCATTGTCAGCACTTTTAGGAAGCTTGCCGTCACTGCTATGTTCAAGCAAGATGTATATAGCGTATATTGCTTTGTAACCTCCTTCTATTGGCATGAGTGTAGCTTCAACATCTGTTCGTTAATATGGATTCATTAGGCAGTCAGTGAACTGTCTTGAAATTCAAGAAAGTGAACTAGGGGTGTTGCACATTGCAAACAGGTACTTGGAGCCAGGAACAGTATTGAACAGCAGCAGGTTTCCTACCCCCCTCTGCAGTAACCCATCCTCCTTTCCGTATCACCCTCAGCCACTACCATCTCCACTGACAGGAGGCTGGGTTTTATCTTTTAAGAAAGTATTGACTTCCATGGGGCTAGGTTCCCACAGAAGCACTTTGGCTCCTAGAATTAGGAGGTAGCACTGGTATTCATACCGCTGCAACCAGGTATGTGTAAGAAAGGTGTTGAGCAGAGCAGCTTTCTGTCAGGGGAAGTGGGAACAAAGCACAACACTGCGCCACGCATGGTGGGAACACAGCACCAAGGAGAGGTGAAGCACCTGTCTGGGCAGCAACTCAACAGTTAACAAGAAAGATCTGACTTGGCTTAAAGGCAAGGAAGAAAACTAAACGCCCTGAACAGCTATCCTGCATAAAATCAAAGCATCCCAGTTGTACATCAGTGTGTTATGCATGTAAAGGCTAGGTTATGTGGGTTTTATCCTGTAAATTTATTCTGAAATTAACATCTCCAATTCATTCAAGCTCCTTACCTTCCACAGAAAAGCTAAGGGCAATGTAAAACTGAAGACCGCCTTACGCGTCAACGGTTTGGGCTTCAACATCATTAACCACATTACAGCTGTGTGCTGCTGCTGGTCAAAGGGTGTTCAGTTGCTTTAAGGACTACAAGATACAGATAGATACGGAACACAATCTTTTATTAATAACAGATCACATTTGAACTTTGAAAAGAGTGAAATTAAAAGGTGTATTAAAACATACCCACTCTAAGCAATCTATTTTCTTCAGTAGAAAAAAGCATACAACAGGTAGAAATACTATATACACAGTATATCAGTGTAGTCATCAGCCCCTCCAAACATTGTTTCGCAAACTGGTATAATGGTGTTAGAATATACCACGCAGTTACAGTCCAGTGTGAATGTTAGCTTTTGACTTTTTCACTTAAGACAAACCACTAAGCACCTAGTTTGGCTTACTGATACTGGAATACATGCAAGGTGGTACTGTAGATGAAGATATCCCTGTTCAGCTTTTGCATCTGCTTACGTATTTAATGAGTCTGCCTCAGCAATTTTGAGTACACGGAAATCCGTAATCAATGTCTCTGTTAAACAGAGTACTCTCTGACTCTGAAATGTGAATAACTGTATTCTTAAATAGCCCTTTCCTCATCTCTTACTTTAATTTCAAACAGGTTTGTGTTGTGTTTATTTTATGCTGGAGGTTTTCAGCTCAAAATATAAGTCACTACAATCAACGAGGAATCTATGCCATCCTTTTTTTTTTTTTCTGGGTGGGGGGGAAGAGGATAATTAAAAAAAGCAAAATGTTAGTTCTTAAATTAGTTTGGCACATTAAAAAAAAAAAAAAAAAGCAAGGGGGAAACTCACAGGTTTCATCCTCTCTCACAACATCCTTGGGAGAGGAATGTCAGTACAAACACAGGGCAGGCACATGCAGAATGACTGATAAGACCACGTCATGGCAAACTCCAGCTCTTGGCCTTACATCTGGCCCTATTCCATGTGTGCTCTCACTCACACACTCAAACACAAGTAGCTTCTGCTGGTTGCACCTCAGTCCACCATCTGACACCGTTGATGAGTGCTGCACAACTGGAGATGGCTCTCGTGGGTCAAACTCCAGCAGCCTTCTCACACCATGTAGAAAGATAGCAAAGTTCTGGACCTTTTGCTTAAGTCTCACTTAACAACACAGTAACTGAGCTATTACTGCTCCGCTGAGTGAGCTGGAGCAGGGTCTGACACGTGGGTCTTTGCATGTCAGTGTGCGCCCCATGCTTCAGAAGTACCTCAACTGTTTTTGTGTGCCCTCCTCGTGCAGCCAGATGAAGAGCTGTCCACCCTTCACTGTCAAAAACATTGATATTTTCTGAACTGACAAGTTCTTCTACTACTTCAGAGTGCCCGTTTTCTGCAGCGAGATGTAATGCTGTCCTGTTTAAAGGGCCTCTGGCGAGAACACTGGCCCTTTCATCTATCAGCAACTTCGCTGTTGCTAAATGGCCGCTGCGAGATGCCAAGTGCAGAGCAGTGTATCCTTCTGCTGTTGCTGCCTCAATGTCTGCACCGTGCTTAAGGAGCAGCCTCGACGTGCTTGTGTGGCCAGTTTCAGCAGCTATGTGCAGAGCAGTCTGCAAGAGCGTGTTCCGTATGTTGACATCTGACTCCAGGTCTATGAGAAGGCGGGCGACACGGTAGTGTCCTCGTTGAGCAGCCAAGTGTAGCGAGGTCCTCCCATCCACGGTCTGCACATTCACATTTGCACCCCGCTGTTTGGCAAGGAGCTTTACGATGGGGAGATGACCTTGCCAGGCAGCATAGTGCAGTGGCACCCAGTCATCCTTTCCTTTGATGTTCACATTAACGCCTCTTCTCAGCAGGATCCGGACAATATTCTCTTGGCCATACTGACAGGCTATGTGGATGGGGGCTCTGCCTTCAAAATCTATCTCGTTTAAGGATGCATTCTTATCAAGCAGCATTTTGGTGCTGAAATCATCCCCGTTTTGGGCAGCAAAGTGAAGAGCAGTCCACTGATCCTCATCCTTGGCATTAACATTGATTTTCCTAGCCATAATCAGCTCCACAATGCTTTTAACTTTCTTCTCAATGGCTATGTGAAGTGGGGTGGAGCCTTTCTTGTTGGTGAGGTTAGGGTTAGCATTGTACAGGAGAAGCCATTTGACACACTCTTCTTGACCGGCTTCAACAGCCAAGTGCAAAAGACTGGAGTTCCCATCTAAAACAATATCAACATCTTGAGGCTGGAGAATCTTCATCAACTTGCTGGTATCACCAGATAAAATGGCCTCTGTTAGCTTCCTCTTCTGTATGTCTGTAGTACCAATATCTAGATGGATAGAAGGAAGAAATTATTTACAATGAGGGTGGTGAAATACTGGCACAGGTTGCCCAGAGAGGTGGTAGATGCCCCATCCCTGGAAACATTCGGTGTCAAGCTTTTTGGGGCTCTGAGCCACCTCATCTAATTGAAGATGACCCTGGTCATTGTGCGTTTGGACTAGATGACCTTTAAAGGTCCCTTCCAATTCTAACTATTCTTTGAAAAAGACTCCATCACAGTTCTGATACCCAACAAACATTACTTGCCCATGGCTAACAGATCTGGTGGATTCAGCAATGTCTTGACTGCAAAGAAATCTCCTGCCTCCATGCCCTGCAGCAGTTTCAGAACAATTTCAGGTCAGATTTGAAGCCCTACTTACTCTTATTCTGCTTCTTGTGAAAAGAAGAACAAAGGATGCTGTGGCATCTCCCTGCACTAACCATTGTTTTCCTAGCTGGAAAACAGATTTTTGCAGCACTGGATTAAAACCAGAGGTGTGTGTGTGTGCAACACTGTGGGTCTTCATTACAGTGTTCATGGGGTTGCCGAGGAAGTGGCTTGAGTCTTTTCAAAACAAAAAATAAAACCAAACCAAAACTAAACAAAAAGACACACACAAAAAAGTGATGCTCAGACTTGGGCTTAGTATGACTGAAAAAGCCACAAACTCAGCTGACCTGACTGGGTATCAGCTTTAGTCCTGCTTTGAGCAGGATGCTGGACTAGGTGACCTCCCTTCCAACCAACCTTTACATGATTGATTCTCTAATTGCTTTGCTGGGAATTCAGGTCACTTCTTTTCAAAAGTAAATGAGATTTATTATTTCTCATTAGATCATGTTTGAGAACCACCTCTTTTTTTTTTTTTCTAAATAACTACCTCCAGTAAACAAATCTGTAGTGCTGACAGCAAGAGAAAGCAAAGCTAACAGTGATTTCCAGAATGTTATTCTTTATATGACTACTCTCCAACTTAGTGACTCCCATGCCCCAGTCCAAACAACTACAAAAATAAACAACAACAGAGAAAAACCTGATCATTACCTGAACTCTCCCTTTCAAAGGAAAGGGAAAGGGAGCCTCTGGATGAAAAAGCTGAATCTACAGATGAAACTCCTGAAAGCCGCTTGTCGCTGGTGGCAAGTTTGGACTCAGAAGAGCTGCGGCTAAGATCCTCAGGGCCTTCCATAGTCTGTGAAATCCCTGAATCGAGCTGAGACAACAACTCTGAGAGACTGTAATCCTTAACTGATGGTAAAGCAGGCTCCTGTTTTGGCTGGGATAACGCGGACATCCCCTTCAAGAGAAGCACACAAGCATTTTAGAAAGGTCAGTAAAGAAAACCGAGTATGAGGCCCCACAGGAAGAAACGCAAGTTTGTAAATTTGCCAGTAGCCTTTACACACTCTTCATATTAAATGAAACCTATTAATAGGGTCACTAAAAATTTTCAGATGCAGGAGGACAGCTTTCATTAGTACTCAGCCACTAAAGCAGCATGGCTCTCCTGTCTACAGCTTTTTTTAAGATCAGTCACACCCACATAGATTCAGCCTCTATTTCCTAACTGTCCTGCTCTCCCTCAACAGTCTAAGATCTGCTTGCACTGAGCTGAGGTTCCCTGAGCTGGTCCATGCATCTGCTGTCACTTTTGCAATCCAGTCCTTCACCAAGACCCATTTCTATCAGGCAAAAAGGTGTTCAAAAAAGTGGCAAAGAGAAGGTTGCTCGCAAAGTAACAGAGGAACCTGTTCCTTGCAAAACCTAGTGCTGTCGAACAAGAGACAGAAAGAGAAAATACCTCAGGCTGCTGCTCTGGGGAATTCTTGGTGTCCAGGTCCTGAGTTATCATCTCTTTTGTTTCATCTTCTGGTTTCTCACAAAGAGCCTCCGTTTCTGAAGTGATTTCTTTGAAGAAAGAAAGGGAAGACGTTGGTTTGGTTCTTAGGCTTTTTTTTTTTTTTTCCCCCAATAGGATACTCTTCTGAGATGCCCTGCTGCCTCTCTGTCATTACAGCTTAACAGCTTTGAGACACAGTGGGAGAAAACCTCCCAATTTTGACTATTCCATCTAACACCTCATCAGTAGGTACAAGCGTGTAACCAAACAGAGAGTGCATGGGGTTGACTGAACAATTCATTTTTACATTCAGACCAGACTGATGGAAGACTGTGAAATGGGAACCAGTCTACTGCTGGCAGATTTAGACATATGTTTTACAAAAGATGGAATCCCTCTTCCCTTCAGTCTGCAGACCTTGTTCAGCCAGGGGGAGAGGGAAGAGGCAAATGTCTCCCATCAATGTTAAATGAAGCCACCTGGAGAGTGCACTTGCTACATCCTTCTGCACCTCACAACAGGTGCTTTGGGCAAGTTCAAATCTTTTCACCAGAGTTGTCTTTTGTTGGCAGAAAAACGACAGTACAAATTGTTTTCTTACATGAAAACAATTCAGTTTTTCAGCACACAACAGTAAATATCAAGAGCCAGGGCCTTCAGTGCTTTGGTATGGTGAAAACCACACCACCACCACCACCTTGGTATATGCCCCAATACACACAATCATAAATGAACATAATTTCTGGCTAAATAGATCAACTGATTCAGTACAGTCCTAATTCCTGATGTGTTTACATAACATCGTCATGGTCAGCCTTGTCCCCAAATAATCCCTTCCTCCACAAATGAATAACTGGCCTGTATCCTTGTCTCTACCATAGAATGTTCTCTATTTATTCTGTCACAGAGGTTCACAGCATTCGCCCCAAGGATTAACAGAGTCCTGAGCAATAACGTGACTCATAGAAGAATAAATGGGCAGCCAAGTTACGAGGAAATCTTACCTTGAAATGTTGGCCGTTCACCAGGATCATCTTGCCAACATTTTTGCATCAGTTTGATCAAGTTATTACATGAATGAGGCCTGGATTTGGAAACAGCAGGTAGCTCTGGGCGGTGGCCTTTAACTACTTTTACCATAATATGTAAAATGTTGTTTTCCTCTGTAAAGCAAAAGTACACCAAGTAAGATCTCCCAGCAAAAGGAAGGATTCCTCTTTTGTCCAAGAGTACTAAAAGTGTATTAGGCTGAAATTTTGTTTTAATGCATTTTTTTTTTCTAGATCTAAAGTCCTTTCTTTTATCAACAGGGGAAAGGGAGAAGGTGGTCTTATTCTCCCATAACAACTTCATCACTGCAGTGATACATGCTTCCCGTGTATCGGTTAAAAACAATTGTAATTAAGTGACTGTGTTCTTTATCCACCCATAAAGACACAGAACCAAGGAGAAAAACTCAAACAGTTCTCTCTGGATTTCTGTGCCTGCTGTAAGAAAACTGAACCACAGCTTTTAGCTAGACCAGGCACCTGAACAGTTCATAAAGGTGAAGGAAGAACACAAATCAAGCAGTACAGTAACATGGCTCGACTCAACCATTGAGTCAACCATCAAGCTAAATGGGATCTCTCACTTTGAGAGGAGTTAATAGTAGACTGGAACCTGTTCAAACATGCTTGCTATACATAGGCTAGTCATACACACAGGAAGAGTCATACAGAATAAATAGCTGCCAGTTGATCGGTACATTTACTGCAGGGTGGAACAAGGCTTATTCTCACAGACAGCTTTCTGTTTTGTTTTTTAAGGATCAGATCTGTACCTACAATCTACAAATAAACTACAGAACCTCTCTATAGCAGAGCTGTTTCCAATAACAGCACAGTCGACTGCCAGTTGGCTTTGCTGTTCCTCGTTGGCCATAACTATGTCAGAAATCTGTGTAGACCACACACTAATCTGGGTCTGTACAGCAAACTCCAGCAGAGAAAAAAAAACAGGTCCAACTAGGGCCCCCTGCAGCAAGATGAGTTCTGCTTTCTTGCTGCCATTTCTCATCAGAATTGCAGAACTTAAAGGTGTCTACCACACAAGACTGTAGGAATTTGGAGGACATGCCTGCAAACTGGGGCTGGTGAGGCAAGAAATGTGTTTATCATTAGGAGAAAGTTAAAAAAAAAAAACCAACACAACCCACAGTACATCAAACTTACCAGCAAAAGGCTTCTTCTGTGTAAGAACTCCCCAAACCACAATGGAAAAGCTACAAATAAATGCAAAAAAAAGATTTCTAGTAAAGCTTTTTGGGAAAAAAAAAAAAAGCAACCAAACAAAACTCAACAAAACCAAACAGAAGCTCCATCAAACTCCCAGTACTGTAATTTATTTTCCTAAATTCCGTTTCCTTGTCCTTCATTTCTGCATCTAATTCAGCTGATGAACACACGCACAACAAGATGCAGCCAAGAACCATGATTTGAAAGTCTAGTTTTTGCAGGGAGGAACCTGAGGCAGTGAACATAGGGACTTGCTGGAGGCTGCTGAGTTCTTGGTAGTATTTACCAACTAATCCACACCAACACTGACAAACGCAGACAGCAGCAAAGCATTGGTGTGGATTTTAATACTTCTACCCTGCAAGATGTCTTTAAAGAAATACATTCCATATAGAATATGACATATCTTTTAATCTAGAGCTATGATTTCCTTTTCCTAATAATCTTACCATGAAAGAACAAAGACCCAGTGATGAAATCCACTGAAGATAGCTAAGAATTTTGTCACAGACTTGAAAAGTAGGTCAAGATGTACCTTTTGATGGGGAAATTAAAAGCAGGTAGACTGCCTCCCATTCCAGTTGCTAATAAGTAAGCATTACTTGGAATGATAACTCTCAAGACCCAGGATCAGCTGCAGTTTGTTAACAAAACATGGGTTGGTACCCTATGAAGTGAGCGAAGCACACACACAAACCCATCTTTTGCAAGATGAGGCCCAAACCAGATTTAGGGGTTTCATGCTCAATTAGGTTTTACAACCAGAAAAAGAGGGCTCATTTTACAGCATTACTTAAAGAGCTTTTAAGTGTTTACATAGTTAACTGACCTGTAGACATCGTGTTTGGTGTCAAAACACCTGTTTTTCTCTTTGATGCGTTCTGGAGGAAGGTAGGCAATTGTGCCACACAAGCCGTCCATGCTGATGTCATGGGAATGGGACAAGCCATTGCACTTTGCAAGTCCAAAGTCAGAAATCTGCAAGAAACAGAGGAGGAAGAGGGGAAGAGAAGTGCACACTCCCATTAGTCTTCAGAGGCATTAACAGCAAATTTTCTGTAAAGAACAACAGATGTAACTGGGTGATCCGAACAAAATACAGCACGCTGCTATTCAGAAATACTAAACTAAAAAAACCATCTCTGGAAGCATTATGCTATGGTAGGCTTTTCTTTATGGTTAAGCAAAAAACCCCAAAGTAAGCAGCCGTTTGCAAGCGCCAGCGCGTCAGCCCATTACATGGCAAACTCAACAAACAGTCAGAGAGCCCATTGGAATTTAACACTAGTCAAATTTAGCTAGTGCAAACTACGCTTTAATGTAATTATTGGTCCTGCCACCCCTTTTCCCTGTGTAACCTCACATTGTATGTTATGCTTAAGTGTTCTGAGCACCTGTTTTCAGACCAGGAACTCTGCAGGAAGGGCAAGAGGATTGCTCTTTCAGATACTTCTGTTACACTGACCAGGCCAACAAGGACAAAGCCCAACACCAGAGGCATGAAGTGTTTAAAAAATTTAAAAAAATAAATTAAAAAAAAATCACAAAAACCCCAAACCAAGACACAGACATCAAAAACCCACACAGGGAATTCTTTTTGGCAACCAGGAGGTATGGCAAGTTGGCGCAGTGACGCAGTGAACACAGCTGAAATGAACAAAACAAATGACAGCAAGTTTATAAAAAGGAAAACACACCTCCACTTTAATTTGAAGTGTCAAACAAATATGCATTCATTTGCTCTCAAAGGCATACCAATCATCAAGCAAACAGATAGGCAAGGAATTTCCTTTGTCTTACTTATTTCCCACTGGTCAAAAATGTCTATTATGCTAAGTGGAAATTTCAAGCAAAATCAAGTCTTTTTGGACCATTCAGCCCTCTGATTTTTGTCTACATGTTAGATAAGATTTCCTGCCCCTTCCCCCCCCCAACTTATATATTCTTTTTATCTAATAAATACTCAGGCTTTTCAATGACTCATTCCCCTTTTGATCTTCACAGCTTCTCCTTTGAGAAAGTTCTCCCTCTAAACAACAAGCACAATTAAAAAAAGCTTGGTTTTTTTTTGTTTTTCTTTTTTAAATAGGCTCCAACTTTACACTTTCAGAAGTTTCTGTCTAAAGATACCACAAAGCTAGTCGTAACATGCATCCATTACTGGAAAGGGAGAAAACGGCTGCCAGCTTCGGCCTCCTGGAGAACAGGGAGGCTGCACAGCCATCAGTCATCAAATGTTAGGAATCTCCCTTTGCCATAAACCAAACAAAGCAACCAACACAGCTTCAGGAGGAACTTCTCCCAGGCACAAAGCACTCCTGACAGGCGTTCTCAGGAGCTGTAGAAGCCCTGTACTCTAGCGCACATACACATTCAACCTGTTGTCCACCTGTATCTTAAACCTCTAAGGTAATGAATGTGGGAATGACTTGAGAAGAAAAAGGAAGAGGGGAAGAAAGAAAGCAAAGTCATCTGAAGGAAAAGTTTCTCGTGCTTGAAGGACTACACTATTGGAGGGGGACTGCTGGCCTCCTCACCAAGAAAATCACTGGAGCCCAGGAAAGAAGTAAGTAGTCAAGAAACCCAGCTTCGCAAGCCAGCTCACTCTGGGAAGAGCTGAATCAACCGCCCCAGGAAGCGCTGCAAGGAGTTTGGGGCACTTTAGTGCTCCACAGGAGAACAAAAGCACAACCCCAGCATCGCACAAGCCCATGGTGTCAGGTTAATAAACGAATCGGCTGCTGCAAGTCTGAACAGATCTGACCTGGCGAGGCGCTGCTATCCTTTGATTAACGTGAAGCAGAGGCTTGTATGCATGTCAAGAAATCCGTATGGCATGCAGGCATAATTAAAGTAATACACCTTCCTCTTTGTCTAAACAATACCGTGTTTCCTACTGCTTAAGTTAAGAAATAAAGATGAAATACAGACAGCTCAGTGACACTCCCGCGTTACAAGCCACCAGCTATGTTGCGGAATCTAAGGCTAGGGGCTAGGCACGCTGGACACAAAAGGTCTCAGTCTCTGCATACAAACCAAGACACAGCTAAGGTACATAGTACACCCCTCCCCAGGCTAGCAAGGGTTTTACCTTGTGAACCCACCCCTACCTACTGGGAAGGACCGGGTTTTATACCAGCTAATAGGAAATTCATTTGTAGAGCAGAGCTTCAATCACATCAAACTTTGCAGAAAGCACTGGAAAATGAACAAGTGTGATCTTCCAGGCTGCAACAAGAGAGTAAGATTCTGCAGACAGCTTTTGTGGCTTGTATTAATTGCTTTAGGGTAAATTTTCCCCTCTGCACGGGGTATTTAGTCACACAGTTTCTTTAAACATCAGTGGGAACTGTGCAGTGGGTGGAAGACATGGCCATTTAACTTACCTATTTTGCCTTTAAATTGCTTGCCAGGTACCCGCTTCTGCAATACAAGGCACCCTTGCGGGTGTGAAGGTAGTGAAAGCAGAGCACCCCTCACCACTTCTTCCTCCGCATCCCCGCTAGCCCTGGCAGCCCACCCCGGCACCTGCCCTGCCCCACCACCCCACAGAACCTGTAATCTCACTCCTCACATCAGTGGATCCCACCGTGCTTCAAAAGCATACCTAATATCAGCAAGAGTTAAGAGGAGACACGGAGACAACAAACTGCTTCATGCAAAACAGGCGGTGAAAAGGTAGGAAGAAGAAGAAGAAAAAAAACCCAAAACATTGGCCAAAGCCCACGCAGACAGTGGGATTTCATGTTCAGACAGCTCGCTCGGTCTCTGCTCTGAAAAGGTCTGCATGAGAACAAACACGTGAGGAGAGACTGGGGAGGGGAGCTGTACAGGTTTTCCTGCCCACTTCCCAGCAACACTTACTTTACTGAGAGATTCCAAGAACTAAAGATTTTGTTTGTTTGTTTGTTTGCTTTGGGTTTGGTTTTGTTTTGGTTTAAATTGAGTATGCTACGCACACAAGTCTTTCTCTGCTTCTGTCATTTGGGGATGTTTCAATCTTACTTTGTTAAAAAAAAAACCCAAACAACCCCTCAAAAAAAGAAGGAAAAAAAACCCCAACCAAACAAAACCCTACTCATTTGCAAAGTTGTAAATGCTTGAGCTTGTCAAGTTATTTTTTGGAGGGGTTCTGGTGGCTTTTTGTTTGGCTGGGTTGTGTTTTTTATTGTGGGGTGCTGTTGTTTGGCTTTTTTTTTCCACATAGTAAATATGCTCCCATAACTACAGTGGTTACTGAAGTCAGCCGTTCCCAAACACTGCAGGGTTCTAACTCCCAGGAACAAAGTTAGTGCTTGGAAGGTGCTTTCACTGATGACTCCTGACAGGCCATCCTGAAGCCCGCACGCAGCTTCTAATGCTGCACGTCATTTTTCTGCAAATGAAACTCAAGAATCCACTACAACGGACTCAGGGACAGAGATAAGCTAAAGGTTTTCTTCATCATAATAGGTAACAAAACCATCACATTAATTTTTAATCACTGCTGGCATATCCAATGTTTGTCTAAACTCTCCGTGCATTTGGCCATTGAGAATGCCGTCACATGTGTCTGTGGGTTTTTGGGGAGTTGGTGGGGAGTTGGTGGGGTATGTGGTGGTGGCTTTGTTTGTTTGTTTGTATTTCTTGGGGGAGGGGGGGAAAGGCTGGTTGTTTGAATTTTGTTCTTTCAGACACACTAGCAATTTTTAAAGAACTTACATGGGTCACAGATTTGGACTGCTAGAAATTAGGAATAAAAATCAGTTCCAAGTGTAGACACAACTAGCATCTGCATTTCAAACATATGTCTTTACTTCAGTGTTTATGAACACACTGCATCCTTTATGAAAACACTTGCCATCCTTTTCTAGCCTGCCCTAAAACCTTAACTCCTCAAAGCCTGCTTCAGGTGTGATGTTTCTAATGCCCTCTTCAGAAGCAGCAGAAACCAAAGGCACAGTCAAACATTCATTTTAATCCATCCTAAATCTACATTACTGTGACTGGGATGGTCTTGTTGCCTCCCCTACACCACGCCACCACAATTAGATCAATTAGAGAATTGATCAAGGTGAAAACCAGCTTTGTTAGTTGGGATTAAAGAGCCACATAACAACAGCCCTGCATGGAAACCTTGATCAGAAGGGGTGGGAAACAGGCAGCAGGGACACAGAAGACAACAAAGCCTCTTCTCATTTCTAATAACAGGAGAGCATTTGCAGCTAATAAAAAGAAGTGGCTGTGTTAACTACATCAGCTGGGCTAATAAAGCAAGACAGCCCGCTCTTTTACCAGCCTGGCCTCTGGGTATTACTTTGACCTACAGTTAACAACCTACATTAAGAAGTTCTCTGATAAACGAATTTGCCACCTGACTTCTTCTAGCTTCACACTCAAAATTTTGCAGCCCTTTCTTCAGCTGAAGCAAATAAAGGCAAAGACCACACAGGCAACCTCTCCATGTTTAGTAAGACCATCAGCAACAGCACAACACAACACTGCAGCAAACTTCACTCTGGTTTAAATTGGAACACTGAAGTGGGGGAGGTGGAGGCAATTAAGAAAAAAAAGGCAACTACAGTCAGTTTAAAGCAGTGCACAGCTGAGACCAGCTCAGCCTGCTTCTAGTTCCTTAAAAGCAAAATCTGGGAGATGAAAAATAACTTTGTCTGTGTGTGTGTGTACCCACACATATATACATGCACGTGTGTGTATATATACACATACATATGACGAGATGAGGAGCAACAAAAAAAAACCCTGGCTAGATAGTAAGAGAAACAAGAACTTACAAATAACATTTTTGCCTAAAACGATTAAGTTGCAGGTTGACTTAATTTCAAATACCTGAACAAAAAAAATAACACTCTCAACTATGTGATTTGGAAGATAAGAAACCTGGGAAGCGGCAACAGAGAGAGCACGCAGGCACAATAGCTGGCAAAAAGCTAGGGTAGGAGATCACTGCATGGCAGGGTGGGGGGTGTGTGTGTATTCTCCTACCGAGGGCACCTGAGAGAGATCACATTGGAGCAGGGGACGAGCAAATTAACATGGCTTTGCTTCCTCAGCACCAGCTCCCCACAAGCAATTGCCGCATCTCAATGCAGAGGAGATCCAGAATTCACATAGAGGACAGGAGAGCTGAAGAACAGGCTTGTAAGACGTGGTCCAGTTAAGCAAAAACTAGATGTTGAGCAGCCCCTCAGTACTGCAAGGCTACATCTGGACACTGGAGAACAGGGCAGGGAGGGTCATGTTGATACAAACAGAAACGATGGGTTGAAATGAAAGAAAACCCAAATGCAGGCTGATCCTGGCTAGCAAAGCCTGCCTGTGTACGGAATAATCCTCCCACTCCGCTTGGATGGAGCAGGAAATGGAGGGAAAGGGAGTTCTCAGCGTAGGCTCTTGTCCCTATCTTAGCACTAGCTCCACCACAACCATCACTCCCGTGGGAGGAGGCATGCACACATTCATCCATTCTCCAAAAAACAAAGCCTTACCTTGTGTTGTAAATATTATATACGTATATTTGCGATCACCAAGGAATCCCGACGTACCTTTGAAAAAGTTAATATCTCTGTTCTATCTATATCCCTGCTCAGTGCTCAGGCTAATCCCAGGCTCTTAATTATCCTCCCAAGAACAATATTCAGCACACACTTATGTAACGCACAGGAGACGGCTTTATGATACGGAGGCACCCACTTGATGATAAGTTCTGTACAACACCACTGCCTTAGTCATCATCCTCACTTGGGCTTTTTACAGTAAGTGCAGTGCTCGTAAAAGAAGAAGGGTGTGTTCCCATTTAGCCAGCAATACGGCACAGAAGCATCTCTAATGTGCCTCACTGGAAGACTGACTGTTTCCTGGCTCAAGGGCAAACAGTTTACAAAGGTCCTCCCTACCTCCAAACTCTTCTTTTACAGTCTGCAACACCACTTAGGATTCTCACCTTAGGATTCTATTAGGGACAGGTCACCTACTACATTAATGCTAACATTTAAAAAATAAAAACACTTCAATCACCAGCTCTATTAGCCTTCCAGCAAGAAAATACACATTCAATCAAGCTGCAGGGTCTGAAATTTAATTACAGCTTTCACATCACACAAAAAGAAGGTTTGGGGCCACATTTTTAAAGTGAAGGCACCTCACAGAATATGCACGTCTCTTATTTTGCATATAGGTTCCTACGTCTGCTTTCCAAGATGCCTGCAGATGTGAAAGACCACTGGCTGGAAAAATTTGGATTAGACCACTCTTTTCTGAACTTGATGGAGAGAGTCCAAAAACCTTCATGGGTTTCACATACAGAGCAAGCAGCAGCAGTTTAGGCACGTCAACACTGACCTCACCAGAAACACTTTTTTGAACATTTTGCACTTTGCCCCTTGTATTACATCACCCCCCAATACGGGCTGTACAGTAGCAGAACATCAGGCAGGATTTCAACCTCCTGAAACAGCAAGAAAAGTACAGCCTTTGTATCTTGGCTTGTGGATGAGTCAAGAATTAGGAATTTAAGAAGTTATGCAAGCAAGCACAATCTTTAGGTAAATAAACACTTAGCGACAGCCTCTCGGCACCAGTGTGTGAGAATATATTTTCAACAGTTCAACCCCTGATGTTTTGGCCATAATACCATGGACCTGTCTGTAGATGCCTCCTACTCCAGAAAGAAAATCCTTTTAAGTAAGCAACTAAGCGGCCCAGTAAAAAACCTGAGACAGTCACAGGTGTGATTTCATTAAAGGCATACACCTCCTTCAGCTCTAACCCTCTCATGCCATCAGAAGAGATGTTTTCATGAAATGAAAGTATCATTTTTAGCACAGTACAGGCCAAAGACATTTGGCCAGTTTGAAGGGGACAGGAAAATAAAGCACATGGACGATGGCACTGATTAAAATCAAAGTACTTGTATAGAGTTCTATCAGCCAGCCAACACGATTAAAGTTCTAAGTTGAAGAGTTTAGTCATTGATTTGGAAGAAAAAAAAAAAAATAAATTGGGAAAAATATACATTTTAGTCTCTCTCTTCTCCTGAAGGAAGGATCTAAAATCAAGCACAAGCTCCTTAGACCAGCTGTCAAAACAGACAAAAGCTACGAGAAGGCCAACACGTTTTGCTAGCTTACTCTGGAAATGAGTAACGAAAAGAATTTCACGCTGATACAGACACAAAAATTTCCTTAAGTGACCTCTGGTATGCATAAGCAGTCAGGACAGATACACTTCTTCATTGCATATGCTCTAAGCAAATGAAAGAAGAAAATGAGTTGCCTCCAGGAAGGCTTCTCTGGACTCCAGCTGTAAATGAGATTTGGGTATTTAGTGGAGCATGTGAAGCCAGAAAGACCTAGACAGAAAGCTGAGGAAGCGGCATAGATGATTTAGAGGTTCACACTCCTTTGCTTTTCCTGTTCTGTCTCACGATCCAGGAAATGCAAGAAAATTTAAAGCAGGACTCAATAGGTTTCAGAACCAGAGTTCACCACACTAGCACACTCCTAAAATGTCAGGAGAGTTCTTAAAAGCTCCCTAACTCAACAGAGGTTGTAACAAAATGATGCGCGAATCAGGCAGACAAGTTTGGGGACTGGAACAATTGGGTTGCTGGGTGGATTTGTTGCTGGTTTCTCTTAAGGCTTTGAGTTTGGCAGGAGCCATACAGGAATATCCAAAAGCGGGTCCCTGGTACAGGGTACCCGGTGCATACCTTGACATGGTAGTGGGCATCAAGCAGGATGTTTGCAGGCTTGAGGTCCAGGTGGAGCAGTGGAGGGGACATACAGTGCAGAAAGTTCATCCCCACAGCTGTCTCGTGGATGATTCGGAAGCGCAATTCCCAGGGTAGAGGTTCAGAAGCCAGGAGTTTTTCCAGAGACCCCGTTTCCATGTATTCCATGACCAAGCCGACAGGCTCTTTACAGATGCCATAAACTGGAAGGATGTAGCGAAACTTTGCCATTTCCATCTTCCTGGCTTCTTCCAGTAACTCCATGCGCTCCCTGGGTAGAGGAGAACAGAAGGTGAAGGATGGACCGGTTGTTTCTTCCCCCCCCACGTATGCGAAAAACCTTTCTTATGAAACTGAACCCCACATTTCATGGCTTTCATGACCACGCTACATCCCATCAGCCCGTACTCCAGGCATATTTCCACAGTTACTACCTGTGTCTTATGCTTCTAATGGCAGGCAGCTCACAGCTGCTGAACCACAGGGGAGCTGTACACTTTGACAGCGCAAATATCCCCAGCGTAAAGCCCGTCTCCCCGCTTTGAAGTTTCTGCTGTGCTGTTCAGAACGAGGACGACACGCGTAGGGCCCAGATTTACCCCCGCTGTAACTCCCTGAGCTAAAGTCATTAACTTTTTGTGAGTCATAAGGTTGCATTCATCAGGACCCAGCAGGGACAGCATCTCTTCAGCTGCCTTGCCATCGTAGGCTGCCAGTGTGTGGACTCAGGCCTTGGGAGAGGAAACCTCAGGACCCACCATTTAGGGGAGCAAATGGGTCCATTTAGGGGAGCAAGCCGCCCGCTGTAGCTGGGGGGACCCAGCAAGAGCCTCCTTATCCTCAAAAACCCAGACTTGGCAACTCCAACCCTAAGCTCGCTCAGCTCCAGCAGATGCCGAAAACTCCCGGCACACACATTTTTGGTGATGTAACAGTCCCAGTACCGGCGTGTGTAATGAGCACCCCTGGGTTGTTTACGGGTCACTTTAGCCTGACCCCACAGAGCACAAAGCATTACTCAGCCCAAGCTGCAGCCTCCCAGGTAAAGACCCTTAATTGCCATGCCCTCCTTCTGCACCTCACACATGGCCAACATGCCAGGAACAGCATTTGCAAGAGGAAACAAGGGTCCTCTCCCTTGACCAACCGTGTCCCCACAGAAGAGCCACACCTGGTGGATGAAAAAACCCTTCAGTCTGTCAAAAGCTACATTAGTGATGATGGGCAGTACCCAGACCAGCTTTGGGCCATGGATACTGATGCATCATAGTTGCTGCCACCCACTGGTTCACAAAACAGGACAGAAGGAGGTCAGATAGATAATATTTCCCAAACAGACCCTCTCTTATTACACAACAGCTCTTGTAATGTACCCAAGGCGTGTACACCGTTGCATGGAGAGCAGTACCCAAAGTAATAGGACAGAGTTTTAACATGGACCCCTGATAAACAGAGTCCCTTTTTAAAATACAAAAACCATTGCTTTGATGCTCCCCAACCCCATGCAGGACTTCTGAGATGACACCAGGGTTTAAATATAAAGCTCGGAGAGCATATTCACAGTGGCTGCCAACAACTGATCAGAGGAAAGACACTCATACCCTTGGCAAGGCAGAAAGCTCTATCACCTGCTCCCTCTGTCAGTCTCCGAGAGCTGGAAAACATCTGGGGGCTGATTCGGACCTAGTCAGTTTGTGCCCTGTGTCACTAAGAAGTGATGCCAGTTACCACTGTGGAAGCCTCTGCCATGGCAGAGCTATCAGCTCAATCAAAGTTTTTATTGCTTTTAAAAAGCAAGGCCAGCTAGAAGCATTCTCCTCTTCTAAAAAGAAAAATGCCAAGTCCAACCTTAGTACAGTGAGTTCCCTTGAGTCCCCTTTCTGATGCTCAAATGACCCAGGGAACAGCACACACCACCCACGCTGAAACACGGCCTGCAAGGGACCCTCGGTGCTCCCACACGGGAGCAATTTTGGGAGCCATCGTTTAGCCCTTAGACTCCTCCGCATTAGGACACTCCCGTGACCCCGTCACCTTCCCCTCTGCTTCACCCGCTGTGGGAAGTGCAGAGGTGATGTTCGCCCAGGCAAGGTTGGGAGCGCGTCTGCTGCCTGTTCCTAACCAGCTGCAGCAGCCTGCAATAACCCAGTGCAGTTAGCATTTCACGCTGGGGGCGAGTCTAGCCTAGCAAGAAGAAGCCGACCTATTTCAGAGGCAAGATCAGGCTGAAAAATGATTTAAGAGGGACATACACACTAAGGGAGGGAAGAAAATAAAAAAAAGATAAGTGAAATCTTTTCCCTCTATTAACCATGTTGGCTCCTGCTGCTCCCTACAGCAACTTTCTTGTGAAATAATTGCCTTTGTAGACAAGTACCCAGTTTGCTCTTTGGCACGCTGGAAGGGAGCGCCTCTGAATAACGCAACCAACTCCTTGCCCCCAAGCCACATGCATAGCCAGCATAATTCACGAGGCTTCGGCGGGCTGAGCTCTGGAGTCAGGGATGTAAAATACCTGTCTGAGCCCTCCAAGGCAAGGCAAGAACCCAGCAACAGCTAAAGCCCAATGTGAACCACTAGACTCCTGGGGATGGGGTTCCCGGGCTAACGACAGCCTTAGAGATCATCAACAAAATCACGGGCATCAGCGGCTCAAAATGAAGCATTTTCCCCAATGAAGAGAGAATTTCTAGTTTTAATTAAATAAAAAAATAAATAAATTAAAAAGCTCCCTTTCTGCTTGGACCAGACCCAGTTAGTTGAGTGAATTAACTGACTAATTATCAGGCAAGTGCCCTTTATCTAATTTGCTTGTTTAATAAAACCCCCGTACAGTAATTGCCACCCTCAGCATCTTTCCGTACCCACAGCATTCAGAACTGAATCAGCCAGAGATCTAGCGTAGCCGGGGAGACAGTTGTCAAATACTGTCACTTTTAGAAAGCAGAAAAAGGGAAAGAAGAGAAAAGAAATAAAGAGAGGCAAAGTACAACTCGGTCACTAGCCAAGTGCCAGAGTGGAGTGCACTTGCATTAACCTTATTAGCACAGACAGGTCCTGAAAGCAAGATCTCTTCCACCAGGCAGAGATGAAAGGTGTTCCCCTTTCCTTTTTTCCCTTAGTGCAAGGTGCTGCCGGCACTCAGCACAGCCTTAGGTGTTCTCAATACACAAGTGCTAATGCTGCAACAAAGGATGCTGTAGGTATCCTTCGTTCCCATTTAAGAGATCAAAGCATGGGATGGAGGGGGGGGAGGATGGAGGGGGTTTGCTGCTCACTTACTCCTACTGCTTAGAAATTACACTGCGCTGTCACCAAGAAACACTTCCCTCCAAAGCGGAGGAAAAGCTCCTTATGAGGTTTCTCAGTCAAGAGGCATGAGACTAGCCTCTGTTATAATAGTTTCTTATTTAACACCTACACGATTAAAGAGTCAGAATTATCTTCTCTAAGCACCTTGGCTCCATTCCCCTTCCCCCCCATTACTATATCCTAACATTATAGTGATAAAAATTAAAACAGGAAAAAAACCAGCTTGCACGCAGGGCAACCAAGCTCATGTGGATTATGGGGTGTATATATTTTCCCCTGTAATAGTATTAGGGGACAGGAGCACACACAGCAAGAGATCTAGCACTGGGTTGAGTGCCAAACAGCATCTTTGTCAAAGAAGTCCATGACAGATCTGCCATTTTCAAAGCAATTAGAGTCACTACATGAATGAGGAACCCCCTAAACAGCTGTCTGCTTCTGCTCAAAGTCAGAGATGTTGAACAGATAGGGCTGCATTCTTCAGAGTTTCCTGGAGAGACAAGGGCCTTACTCCTGCCCACCGCCTCATTCCCCAGGGCCCAACCCTTGTACCACAAACCCTGCCACAAGAACAGCAAGAATTACGACTACATCCACTTTTGCATGCACCCAATCTTTATGCCCTAAAGATAACACTGTGTTATAAAAATACAACTTTAAACTCACAAGACAGTCCTTGCAGCTCTGTATTCCCCCACCACTACCACCACATTTCCCTAATGGAGTCTGAGACAGAGCAGTTTAAAGTTGCTCCAGAGAAACTCAGAAAGCCCTGAAAACTTGTAATGGGGCTGTTTCTGTGAACTACCCCCAGACACAGAGCAGCCAGGCTTCTCCCAGCCCAGGGGAGATCCAGCCCTGCTCAACCACGCTGCTCTCCACTCGCCCGGGAATGCAAGTTACCTCTTTGCAAACTGCAGGCGGTGAGGATGGGGTCCACAAAAATACAACACCCTATAAGTTTCATTTTTCAGTGACTCATTCCTCTGCATGCATGGCAAGAGGTTTTAAGAACATATTGTAACCTCTGCTCTGCAGGGTACGTCTTCAGTGACCTTCCTACTGCTGATCCTCGGAGAAGAATGTAAGAGAAGAAAAGAAAAAACACAAAAACACTGCGTGGTCAGGACAAAATGTCTGAGGAAAGGAAAAAAAAGATTAAAAAAAAAAAAAAAAAAGACAGAAAATGCCTTCTGTCAGCTTAACACAGATCTCAGCCCTGCTAACAGACCTCTGCTGCACAGCCCTGGTACAAAGGGATTACAGGCTGACCTGGGCAGCTAAACTCACGCCTACTCTTTAAGGGGCACAAGCTGAGTTATTCAGTTCTACCTATACATCCAGAGACTCCCAGAACAGACATTCATTCACCTTTGTCACCTAAATAAATACAGCATCTGCAAGCTGCAAGGCACTTCGAAAACCCCCTGAACTTCTAAATTCCACTCCGTTGCTAAATGCAGCTCCTGCAGAGGGAGGTCTGTGTAGGCTTTGCTCATTTTTTTCTGCCCCAATGAGGAAAGCAGACCTTTATACCTCCATACCCTGTAGTCACCCCCACAGGTAACACCTCCAGAGGAGAGTCCTGAAGAACCTCTCCGGGAACCGCTACATCGTTCTTACTCATTATAGCCTGCACATTTAGGTTCAGCTATAAGAAATCCCCAAAAGCTCCCAGGTCGCTCTCTGAGCTCACCACCCTTTCTCTCCAGACCATGCTTCCATTCTGGTCAACGGGGGTAAAAAGAAAAGACCTTGCATTCTCCACTGCAAGTCCTGGGGTGAGAGGCTCCTCCACCTTGCTGGCTCACACTCTCTTTTCTTCAGGCTTACACGGACCCTCCCCATCCCGAGAGCACGTTGAGTCGCATGTGGGAAATGTGATCTCAGGAGACAGAAAGTGGGAGCAAATAAAGTGTTAGGAATGGAATTTGGCTCGATCACCTGAGAGGGCTTGGGCTTAAAGGTAAACCCACTTCTGGCTGTACATTCAGTTTTTCTTCTGCTTGAGGCCACTTGGCTCTATGCTGCGATAATTGCCAAGGGAATTACTTCAAATCTCTTACTGTCTGCAGACACACAGTGTAAGAGGCTGTACACAGAGTATTACCGCCACCGAGCCATTACAAACAGGGTTTTAATGTGGTACTAAATAAATAAATAAAATAAAAAAGGCCTCTGTGTTCCTTTCTGATACCACTGGTAATTCTAACTCAGCTGCTTCGCAGGCTTCCAAGAAACGGCCAGTCAAATTAATCTGCTGGATTAACAATCTAATTACACAGGCTTGTTCCAGCCTGCAAACGAAAGAGGTAGTGTTTTATTTTGTCTGTGCCCCCTACCCCACCAGTGGAATGGCACAACTTAGAAAAGTTTTGGGGTTTGCTTTTTTTTTTGTGGGGGCGTGGGGGGAGAGCATTACCAGCTACTGAAAGGGCTTAAACAGCCTGAGAACCAAAGGAGAAGCATAGACAGATTCATCTCAGCTTTAATGTTGCCAAAACTGACATTTCAACAGCCTGGGACACTCCAACTTCCAGTTAATGCTCTCCCTAAGCATTTGAAGCACAAATTCTGCATTAAAACAAATAGATTAGCATTTCAAGGACTGGATTGTCAAAAGGAACCAGGAGTTGCAGGAACCCACCACCCTCAAATTTCCCAAATTCTGAAGGCATTTTTGTGCACTGCACTGCATGCTCATACAGCCTTTCCAGTATCTGCACACCTTATAGCCACCGAGTGACAGGCAGTCCCCTATCGCTCATATGCCCTATTGGATATATTAATAGAGAGATTTGATAGCAGCTCTCAAAATGAATTGTTTATATTCCAATAGGTGACAGCATCCTTCCTCTCGACCTGAAAATTAACTTTTGAATAAATCTCTAAAGGCACTCTGCAGATGAAAAGTGTAACAAATGTTCTAGCTCATTTTTAAGAGATGTTTTAGTTTTAACTGCAACATCAGTCAGCTACAATAACATTTTGATGCGACCTCAATAAGCGCCAAGTCTGAAATCTACTTTGAAGTTTTAATGGTGGGAGGGCTCACAGATTAACCCAATAAAACACCCTCGGGAACTTTTGAGGTCTTTTCCATTCTACTCACAGACAGCGCAGTCGGCCTATGCACAGATTAAACTCTCCCTCTCCCCTTTCAAACAAGGAACGTTTGGATCTTGTTTACTACGCTGTATAAGCCATGCCTACAGCAAAGTCAGCAATTCGGGTAATGGGGAAGATGCCCCACTAGCCTAATAATCTCGCAGAAGATGCATATACAAACGTTTTCAATCCTGGCCCAACTTCTCTCCCTCCCCCTGCAAGAGCTGCAACAAAAGAAACCTTCAGTGACCAAACCAACCCACATCTCGGAAAAACTGAACTGCAGAATCAGCTCGTGAGTTGGCAGAGATCCTAGAGATCAAGGCGGAGCTGCAAAAGCTCCCCGAATGTGACTTGGCCACATTCACCTCCCACCGTGCAGAGGCTGACTTGCTGGGGAATCACTGCTGTCCCTCAAAACAGAAAGATGCTTGTGAAGACGCAATCTGAGAGCCTTCTCCTAGGAAAGAACTGTACTCGATAGGGCCCTATCACACAGTGACGGCGTGAGCACAGCAGAGCTGACCATCCTCCGCCACAGGCCACAGCTAGTTATAGGGGGAAGGTGAGCTGGAGGGGGTTCTCACCATGCAAGAGGCAAGCTGGCTCCACACTGGACTACCCAGCAAGGACACATCCCAGACAGATGCAGAGAAAAGCGCTGGCCCTGAAGCTGGAGAACACTCCTTCCCAGCACATCTCCTTAGAATCATAGAATCATTTTGGTTGGAAGAGACCCTCGGGATCATCGAGTCCAACCATCCAGCCCTTTCAGCACCTGCTCCTGAAAGGCAAGCACGCCCCACGGCCGCGACACCCCACACCTCAACACCCCACAGACACACACACTTGGCCAGCACTGGCCACACGGGAATCCCAACTAACACATCTGCACATGCAGCTGTAAGGCTGGCTTTTTTTTTTTGAAAGGCAGTGATCGAGCCCGAGAAACTCCCGGGATCCCGCCTGGCATTCCCACTTCTTCCAGCCTTCCCATCCGACCCTGCCTTCGACGACCTTCGGAGCCGCGCCTGCTTTCGAACAAGCCAATACACGCCAGGACTTGGTCAAAACCTTTCAGCCCCGTTGTCACTGCTGGGCTACTAAGGGGGAGCCGCGGGGCAACCGAGGGCTCCCGAGTGCCTGGAGATAGGTCGCTCCCATGGGATGAACCACATCCCCCACACCTTTCCCTCCCTTGTCGTCCCCCCCCTCCCTTACTTCTCATCCACATGCAGACTGGGCGAGCACTTGATGGCGAGCCAGGTNGGAGGCGTCACTTCCTGGGCCGGCTCCGCCGTCCCGTCCAGGCTCCCGGCTCGTAGCGCCCTCCTTGGTCCCGCGGAGGGAGCCGGCATGTCCCCCGGGGTACAGACAACCTTTGGGAGGTCCTATAAAGAAAGGACAGTGGTTCTCCAGCGCTGCGACAATGAAGCTATTAAATAATAAGGGGAGGGAAGCGCCACCAGCAACGTTCCTTCTTTTTTTTCTAGGCAGGGGCTGTGTCCCTCTAGCAAAGGAGGACAAGCCCTTCACCTCTCTGTCCCAGGCTTGGGCCAGCATGCTGCAGGTGGCACAGGCTGGTGTCTGTCTGTCTGTCTGCCTGTTTGTCCAGGCTCTGAAGTGACCATTTTTAGGCTCTAGGAAACCATATTGACGCATGCCAGGCACCAGTACATGTTACGGATGGGGAAGTGCTTTCCAGCAGGTCCCCTCAGGAGAAGGATCTGGGGGTCCT
>VZTM01015121.1:0-13132 GCA_013400555.1 Jacana jacana
CCTGTGAACTGTAGGTGGCATTGGAAAGGAAACTTAAAGACAGAAAAGCTAACAAATACACAGCAAGGGTGGGGAAGCAGAAGATGCAGATGGCTGCAAGGAGATGCAATTCCTTACCATGATTATTAGGTATTTTCTAATCAGTGCGCACAATGGAATTGCCCTTGTTCCCAAGAGCCTCTGGTGGATGAGCAGATATTGAAATGTACCTTCTGTTTTTGAACATTTTTCCTTCTCACATCTCAAAACATTGCACAAAGGCAGGGACAGCCTCACAGAAGGGGGAAGAAAGAATGGCCTAAGGTCAAGGAAGCAGCCAAAAACAGATCACCGCAATTCTGTCGTGCAGTGTTTGCTATTGTGCCAACTTCAGAGAAAAGCTGAAGAAGTTTGACCTTGTTGGTTTTATTCTACATAAAAGTAGATGTGGAAGATCAGAAATGCCTATCAAATTATCCCTCTATGGTAGATGACAGTGTCCCTCCACCCACATACATGCTTACCAGAAGAACAAGAATCACTGGCCCTTGATATATATAGTCGATATATTTTCCTGGCTCTTTTCCAAACCAGCATCTGTAAGAAACAAAAGAAAGAAGACAATAATTTATAAAGGGGAATGTACTTCTTTTAGATTTTAACATCAAGGACACCACAGAGAGATGTTCCCTTGTTCCACGAGTTGTTTAATCATGTACAAAATTGGTAAGTGATTGAGTTTTCTGCTACAAAGCCACTTTTTGTTTGGACACAGATCTCACCCCCATTTTCCCCTCCCATTAGACCATTCGTGTTCCCACTATGCTACAGGTATTGGCCATGTAAATATTTCCAGGAAATGTGAGAACCTGCTGTAAGGAGGGTGCAGAAGAGGTGTCCTCCTGGCTCTCAAAAGGGGACAAAGGAAATATTCTACGTAAGGATTAAAAACTGTTACCTATTGCAGAGTCCAGTGATACGTCAGTTCCATAATGTAAGGACTGTTACTACCAAATATGTCTCAAGCTGGTGGATATGATGCCTAAATAAGGTACTGGATGAATAAGAAGTTCATCCCATTGGCTTTGAGCTAAGCTGGTTACCATCAAATGCATCATACAGCACAGAGACATCATTTGAAACTAATGAATACCTGATCCAGCATCACCAAAAGGAAATCAACTTAGGTTAAGTGAAAGCACAGGTGAAGTGAAGGAGCTCAAACTTAGCAGAGAGCCTGGATGGTTCATCTGTGGCTGAGTGCTGGCTTGACTCTCACTTCCACTAATTACAAGTATTTATCTCCCTGCTCTTGTTACACCTTTTGATTTCAGAGTGACCCACCACTGATGTTCACTTCGTTCTCTTAACTGACAGTAATAAACCAGTTACATTTAAGTCAGTAAATGATTAAGAAACTGGGCTTAGGACTGGACTCGATCATTCACGCCATTACATTTTCCTTGTTGCAGTTTTGGCCTGGGCCAGATATTAGTCAACTCCCAAACTATTTCTGGGGAACAAATCTGGAGCTAGCATGAGCCAAAGGTCATCCCTAATAGTCTACAAACTGTACCTATTCTGATTTGGAGGCCAAGAGGGTTTAATAATATGGATAAGAACTATTCCATGTTATCTGGACTCCAGCCCCAGCAACGATTCCAGGTGCAGCTAATTTAATATTATTATCCAGATACAGGCTGGATCCTGGTTCCATCAAATAGAGGAAACTTCATTACCATAATGCCTTCAAGTTTAGGTCATTGGTGCCCCAGATACCTCAGGAAGTAGATTTTGGAGTTGAAAGGTCCGAGAGGTTTTTTCTCCTCTTTGTGGATACCACATAAGAAGACCACAGAGCAAAAAAATATGTCTTCCCTGTCCCTTGTGACAAAAGATAAGCTTAGTGCTGCTGGGGACTAGAAAACAAGGGTAACCCCTGAGCCAAGGAAGCCATGGAGACAGGTGCACATTAGCACTTTTACAAGCATTCAAGAAATACTACTTGTTGACTCAAAAAGGTTGCCTGTAAGAAAACAACCTCATGAGTCCAAGGCAAATAAACTGAGGCAGGGAATGTTATGGTTCAAATGGAGTTATTTTGAATCACATAATGGCCCCAAAACCTTTCTCCAAAATGTGTTCCTTGCCTTATTGCAAAATCCTCTTACTGAACTAGATGTATGGAAATATTGAGATGCGCAGCAGATACCTAGGAATAAGATTCAGTATCACACAAGCCTTTGCCTCTTCTTGATTCCATGTCTACCTCTTTTAAGTTCCAAATAAATGAGAGAGATCTGAATATTTTATGAACAGAAAACATGTCTGTTATTCCCTGGTGCACTGGCTGCAAATTAGTGTAAACTGACAATTTTGCATCCAATCTTCCAAAATTTGTTGATGAGAGCAAGACTTGGAAAAAGGTACTTCCTGCAGCCGAGTTATCATCCAAGAAGAATCCCCACAGCAGCCTTAAATGAAGGAAACTGATTTTGGGTTGTTTTGGTTTTGGTTTTTCTTGTTATGGAGATGGAAAGACATGAAGAAAAATGTATTGAAAGATATGCCAAAGCAGGAAACACAACTCTCCAGAACTTGCAAGACCTAGATTTGGGAGAGGTTTTTGAAGGACATTTTGGGAGAACTATTATACGTTGCCTGAAACTCAGAGAACCAAGAGCTATTAGAAGTTTCTGGGAAGCTGGCTGTTCTAGCAGAGGAATCTAGCAGAGGGAATAATAAAGAACAGACTGAGGCACGTGGCAGGACTTAGTGGGCTAGAAAAGCAGAGAATTTGGAATAGGGCTGGTAGAGCACAAATGGTGTTCCAGGGCAAAAGTTGCTCCTTGCTCCCTGGAATGCGAATACTGTTTAACTCTAAGAGAGATCACAGATCACAGAATATGAGGGATTGAAAGGGACCTTGAAAGATCATCTAGTCCAATCCCCCTGCCATAACGACGAGTGAAATGCTGACATATACTCTCTGAAGGCCAGTATTAGACCAAGACTGCATCATGTGTATAAATACGCTTCCAATTTGAGGGAACGAGGTTGTTGCCAAAGGAAGACTTCAACACAGGAATCTCCATGGGACCTTGATGCTCCAGGAGCTAGTGGAGAAAAAAACCAACAACCAAGAGCAGCTCTTCTAGGAAGGTGTTACTCTCATTAGGCTCTAAACGAGAACTGTTAGGTTGTAATCTAAACATCACTAATACACCCGTTGAACCAGGCAAATGAGGGTTGGGAGGACAGATACACCAGGGACATCAGGTATGTTTGCATTTCATTAGCTGTATTTCACCTTTACAGTCTAACCGTGCAAACGGGGACCTCAGCTGAGATATGGCAAACTTTTCTGCCCGTCATCTTAGCTCTTACTTTAAATCCAACACAAGCCACTATTTCTGCAATAAAACTGGGGCTGCACATTTCTTTCAAACCAAAAAGAGAAACCCAAACCACTGAAAATTAATTGGTGCATCAGAAGTTTCATTCCATTTGTGTGAAAAAAAAGAAGCCTTTTTTTCTTTTTAACCTCTGAAAGAATAAACACACACTCCCTGAATATTGAAGAGGACTAATTAGGAAGACAGTTCTGATTAGACTCAGATATGTAAACACACTTCTATTCAATAAGCACTAATTAATATTCTTCATGGTTCTCTGATAGTTCTTTTTATAACAAAAACCAACACTGGTTTTATCACTACTGTTAATTAGATATTACTAATGCTCTTCCCCTTCCCAACTGTCCATCAGTGAAATTACAGTGAGATTTAACAGCACTTTTTTCAGAGTTGTCAGATTTTGCTAAAGAAATGCTAAACGCCAGACAGGATGTTTGCCACAGTACCAATATTGAGACATATATAGCCTCAATATCCAGAGACATATATAGCCTCAATATGCAGAACATGGGCCCTAGTGAGAACAAAAAGGAAAACATCAGGAAGCTGGTTGAAGCATTTTCTTAACACTCTTCCTGTGTGAAGGACTATGGTGACTATTGCACACTCCCACGAGAGTGACAATCTGACCTCCACTTCAACCTCCAAACAACTTAAGTTCCAGATCAGATACATAATCAGCCGAAGAAGAGAAATTTCCCATTTTTTTCTGAATCTTGGCTTGCCCACTCAATACCCAAAGAGTCCCAGAAGTTGCAGGAAAGTACATGTTCTCTGCATGTGTCCAGTTTGTTAGGTCTAAGCTCATGGGGGAATAACACGAGTTCCCCATGGTCAAGATAAATGGAGTGGAACAGCTAAGCTGACCGAGGAGATCAGCCCACTTTCATAAAAGAAGTGAGGCTGGCAGGGACCTGTGGAGATGGTCTGGTCCAGTCTTCTGCTCAAAGCAGAGTCAGCTGAAGCAGGTTGCTCAGAGCCCTGTGCCCAGCTGGCTTTTGAGTAGCTCCAAGGATAAGGACTCCACAACTTCTCTGGACAACCTTTTCTAGTGTCCACCCTTACAGTAAAAAGGTCTTTCCTGATTTTTTCAGATGGAATTTCATGTGCTTCAGTTTGTGCCACTGCCTCTTGTCCTATCACTGGGCACCACTCAGAAGTGTCTGGCCCAGCCTCCTTCATACCCTTCTATAAGAGATTTATAAGCATTGATAAGATCCCCCCCTGAGCCTTCTCCTGTCCAAGCTAAACACTCCCAACTCTCTCAGCCTCTCCTTGCATGACAGATGCTCCAGTATCCTGGTAGCGAGTGTTTCTCAAAGTCAGGGATTAGTTTTATCTCATCTGTCTATATTTGCACACACTTACAGAATTCAAATTAAAGGCATGATTTCTACTTCATCCCAGCCCAGGGAAAGGATTTTGTAAACGCCACAAAGTTTAGTCTAAACTCTCCCCATGGCTGATGGACTGGAGAGGACAACAGACCATAAGTAAGTTAAATACACGTGTGCACTTGTCACTCACATGTACCAGAGGGGCATTCCTAACCCTGCTTTACTTTGACAGTTTAGCAGAACCCGCTCCTTTCCTCAGGCCAGGGGGGTGAGTGAGCAGGCGCTATCTATTTGAAGGATCTCATGCTTTAATGCTTGAGAAGATGACTCAATATTTATGACAATTGACAGGCCCTCAGCAAGTTATTCCTGTCTTGTTTTGCTCCAGTTCATTTACTTTACTGAGTCTCCTCTGCAGATGACACTGCTACAACTGCAAAACACAGATTTCATTTAATAGCCTTTGCCTTACAGCTTAATGCCCTTATTGGGTCTTCATTTATAAGAGCTCTGCTTGGGTACACGTGCCAGATGAAAGGAAAGGCTCTACTGAACCATCCAGTCTTGACTTCTCAAGCGAAGTACATCATGAAAGTATATGTCCCACCACTGACAAGCACCACTCTGAGACTCCACAGCTCACACTATGACAGGCAGAAGCCAAATTCTGCGCTTTCTCAAGGCACAACACATTTGGAGCAGCTACGATGTGCAGTGAGGATGCCTGTGAATGTTTCACTCCAAGGCAACCGCCAACACATTAAAGACAAAAAGGTGAAACACCACAAGGCATTAGGTTTAATTGTCTGCATCAATCAAGAGTAACCCAGCACCTCACTTATCAGCAAGCATGTGAGGCAGATGATGTGCATGAGTTAGTGTATGGGTTTGTCCATGACATGGATCTAAATGCACAAGCTCCACTCGATAATCCATCCAAGGCAGAGATCTTGAGCCTAGAGACTCAACAGGAACAGCCTGGATATTGTGCACACCAAATAGGATCACCTTGTCTTTCTTGCCCCGCTGCCTGTGATTTCTATCCCCCGGTTCTTCTGGAATCAATCCTTCTTGTGCAGGATCTGGGCCAGTCACATCTTCGCTGGTGAAAGGTGGCACTCATACCTATGTAAATGTGTCATGCCTTTCTTCATATCCATGACACATCAAGGGGAGATTCTTTCACATTCACTATGTGGGTATGCAATGGTGGTGAAAGGAGGCAGTGGTACAAATGATGCATCTATCTACCTTGTGTGTAGTGGGATCCCAGTTGTTGTGGCATCCATCTATTGGGGGTCCCACCTTCCATTATTTCTTTTGGGAGTGATGAGCATCTTCCAAAATGAGGTGTTCAGACCTTGGTGTTGAACTCACAACAGGAATGTTTAGTATGAATCACCAGTACCAAAACCCTTGGTGTTTTGCCTCAGTTTTGGTTATTTTGTTTTGTGACTACTTCCCTCAGCTCTAGTTTCAGGGCTGAAAGCCCTACTTCAGCACAATGAGAAACTGCTAGTTAATCCCTGCTTGTGCATGACAACAACTAGAAGGAATGTGACCATAAGGCAGACCCAGAATGTTGTGATCCTTGACCCATCTAGAAAAAAGAAGGTCTGTGAACAGAGAAATTAGGTAAATCTGGTGATCTGAAGTTATCACCCAGGGCTGATTGACCTGGACACCCAAGGAACAGGTTCCAACAGAAGTTTTTCTTGCCATTTTGAGACTACAGAATGAATTCTCTTGTGTGATTATTGTAGGCAGGGATGGAATCACACAGAACTCCCTCAGTGAAAGGCTGTCTGTCTGCTTGCCGATAAGTGTAACCCCTGGATTATCACCTTCAAAATCATTATTAAAGCTACAGAATCTTTGGTCAAGAGTTCAAAAGGTTGTGGGGAGCAGAGAAGAGGAACTTAGTAGTGCATAGCAGAATTCCTCTCATGCCTAGAGCACGAATTCCCAAAGCTCAGCCAGTCATTCTATCCATCGCTTTTATAGTCAGGAGAAATAGTGAAGGTAAGTCTAATCCATCCAACCTACTTTGGACATCTCCTTCCAGATGTGATGAAATTCACCCCAGACTGCATTTACTGGTTTGATTGATCACTGCTGATCATAAGAGACCACGTATTAGGGCAGAGGCAGACACCTACAAGGTGGACACTTACATTTAATCAGACGTACTACAGACACACACAGGATGAGGCCATATGAAAAACAGATTAATGGAGAAAAGAATATATGTTTTTTAAGGTTAGGAAAGGGATCTGTAACAGAGAATAGACATTGATCCAAGCGTGAGGCAAAACGCACAAGCTGGGCTATATCTGACCAATATCGATGTTTGAGGGAAAAACTCCCAAAACACAGATGCCACTATTTCCCATATTTTTCAATTTCATGCACTAACTGCTTCCAACTGGAAAAGCCAGAAACAGAAATGCAAAGGATTCCAGCCATAAGACTATTCTTGGCAGACTGTCAACTGAATTCTGCACACCCAGACGGCTACATCCTTCAGCACTCAACTGTAGTTTTTACCAAGCAAACTCCCATTGAAGGAGATTACCCTGATTGTAAATCATGTATAAAGCTATCAAACGAGAGCTTCAGGATTTGGCCAAGGATATTTGGGAAAGGTATTTTTGGGAGTTGACTCAAGTAGTGCTCTGAAATTTGAGAAGATCTGGATTTGCGTGGAGGTGAGGTGACCTTTCTTCTTTCATATCAGTCAATCAGAATGATTTCTATACTACAAGTTCAGCCTAGAGGCATTTATTAATTTATTTAGAAAGCCACATAAACATAAATGTTAACATCACTTACTGTTCGTTTTCATAATATAGTTTGCCAATGGCCCAGGCAATGATGATAGGGCAAGGAATACCTGCAACAGCAAAAAAACATCAGGAGTTAATCACAGCCTATGCATGGTGGGATGATATAGGGGAGATTCAGATTTGTGTGAGGAGAGTCTTGGTTAAAGAACTGGAGGACTCTAAATACAAGTGGTCCTGTCTTGGTATACTTGAGACATCACAATTGCTTAGACCTCTTTATCTACATATACAGAAAGGATCATCACAAAAAGAGAGAACTCTAGTGCCAGTAAGAATAGTTAACAAAATTAGTTAATAGTTAACAAACACAGATAAAAACCTGTATTTCTATATAAGTGATTAAATGGACATTGGCTGGCCTACAGGCAATTTTGGTCCCTTTTAATTTTCCTGAGCTGATAAGGCAAAACCTTAGAGACACCACTTGGAGGTGGGTATGTAGATTTTTATTTTCCCAGGCTGCAAGAAGCTCATAAACTTATTAAACTCTTTGGATGAAGCCTATTTTCAACATTTTTTCCGTTGAGTCTTCCCTGTGAAATGGGATTATGAGCAAGAATCTCTTGATGTCAGAATTAATTCACTGCTTGCTCGTTCTAAAGGACCAAGCTACTCTTAATGTTATATATTTCATTCTACCTATGCCATGCAGTGTGTTCTGTGTCTGCATGTGAGCTCTTATCAAGGCCATGCACTTTGCTTTACAGGACTTGCTTTCTCCATTATACCCTGAAGGTGCTACAGAAGTGCTCCTTGGGCGTGCAATTTTGCACTAGATGAGCTGTATTCGTACACTTCATGTCCCAGTAGTGCCATACCCTCTGCTTTCTGATTCTGGTGTTATATCAGACTCCTGCCCAGAGCCTTGCCCTTGTGCTTGTCTTGTGTTAGGCCTTCAGAGTCCAGCTGGTTTGACTGAGATTCTTTGGAGGAAGAAAGTGGAAGTGAGGAAGAGTAAGTGGAGCTGGCCTTTTGACACAGACATCCCGGGGGAAACAGGAACTTTTTTACCCAGGCATTCCCCAAGGAATGACTGGATTGATGTCAAAATTGGAGAAGAGTTTCCTCTTGCCATATCCCCTTTACCTTTAACCTGTCACCTCAAAGTCAAACAACAAGACAAGCCTCTCCAACTCCATTCCTCATTCCCACCTCCAGGTTCAAGTCCCTCTGAAATCCCTGCTACTCTAAGGTGAATTCATGAGTCAACATGACTTAAACCCTCAGGCAGGAGTCAGCACAGCCTGGTATCTAACACTGCCTTTTAACCTCCTATTTGTTTCCTCCTCTGTGTAAAATGTAAACTTTAAAGAAATGAGGCAGAGTGGTAAGAACCACAACATGGTGGGGACGGGACTGAATTGCTAAGTGGAAGAAAGATGGTCAGAGGCCTGGAGCAACTCTCCTATGAGAGAGAGCTGGGGTTGTTCAGCCTGGAGAAGAGAAGGCTCCAGGAAGACATTATAGCAGCCATCTAGTATCTGAAGGTGGCCTACAAGAAAGCTGGAGAGGGACCTTTCACAAGGGCACATAGTGCGAGGACAAAGGGTAACAGCTTCAAACTCAAAGACAGTAGATTTGGATTAGATATCAGGAAGAAATTTTTCACTGTGAGGTTGGTGAGATACTGGCCCAGATTGCCCAGAGAAGTTGTGGCTGCCCCATCCCTGGAGGTGTTGTTCAAGGTCAGGCTGGATGAGACTTTGAACAGCCTGATCTAGTAGGAGGTGTCCTTGCCCATGGCAGGTGGGGGGGGTTGGAACTTGATGATCTTTAAGGTCCCTTCCAACCCAAATCTCTCTATGGTTCCGTGAGAACATTTGACTTTCCTTGTGAAGTGAGGAATGGGGATTTGAGAATGACTGGTAAAAGATTATGTGTGGAAAGGCAAAGCAGAGCCAGAAAGCACCCAAAAGGGTAAGAGGAAAGATATATTCAGCTCACACCACTCCTACATTAGTAACCAGAAACCCAGAGGGCTCTGAGAGAGGCAGAGAGGGAAAATACCAGGAACCAAAGCAGTCAAGGTGTCTGTGAGAGCTGTGTGAGCTGCTGATTTTCCAGTTTGGTGGCAGAATGAAGAAATATTGAAAAAAACCCCAAACATTTGAATCAATTCCTCACATAAACATTTTCTTTTTTCTACAACTACTCTTTCCTCCCATTTGATTTTAGATTGAAAGACATATTTTGTTTTAAAGGCTGTTTGTGCCCTCAGAACTGCAATTCCATTACTCCTGCTCAATTCTGAGAAAAAAAGGCATTTCTGAACAAAATGCCATTCTGCTTCCAGAAAATGAAATATTTGCTGCTTTTTTCCACCTTACTTCTTTCAACAGAAAAGAACTTTCATATTCACAAGTTCTGTTTGACCTCAGATTTTACATTCAAGCAAATAAGCTGTCCACATGGGGCTTGTCTTGCCAAACCTCTCCTGGCTGAGTTCAAAATCATGGATATATTGGTTGGGAAGGACCTCTGAAGGTTTCCAGTCCAACCTCCTGCTCAAAGCAGAGCTATCAACACTTGCTGGCCTCAGCCAGGACTTAGCCTCGCTAAGTTTTCAATACCTCCAGGGCCAGAGATTCCACAGCTTCTACATCATCTGTTTAGTGTTACACTACCTTTTTGGTAAATTTTGTGTTGTCTTAATGTTCGACTGGAACCCCCTAGTCTGCAATTTGTGGTCATTGAGACCCTTCTTATAACATCTGCTATTAACAAGAAGAATTTGGCTTCTTCCAAGAAGAATTTACCAAGGTTTGCCAGGTTAAACGAGCTCAGCTCCTTCAGGCTCACTTCACATGTTATGTTGTCTAGATACCTGATCGTATTGAGAGCCTTCTACTGGATAATCTCTGTTTTCTTCACATCCCCTTTGACCTAAGAGACCCAAAACTGACCACAACATTCAAAGGGCAGCCTTACCAAAGCCGAACAGAAAGTATTAGTGACTTTCCTCCATCTTCTGGCCACAGAGCATGTGTTTTACTTTAGTCATGATGAGAAGGCACTGATGGCTCATACTCAGCCTGCATCCACAGCAAGCCCTACATCCTTTTCAACAGGGCTGCTACTCCAACAGTCGGTTCCCTGCCTGTGCTGATGAACCAGCTTATGCAGATGCAGGTAGGGCAAAGGAGCAGCCTTCACTCTGGCTCAAGGCATGGCATGCAATGAGCTAATTTTCTGTATTTGAGTAGCCACAAGGATAGTACAGTGTTGACATGTGGCTCCATCAAAGGGGTGTTTTCTAGGAACAAACCCTTCAGCAGCCCAAAAGGCAGCTGTAAGGTTGGACTGGCAGATAATTAGGCTTTCCTGCTTGTCAGCTCCTCACTTAGAAGTGTCTTGTCTGTCTCTGGAGACCGAGTGGTCCACAGGGCATGGACAGTGCCTTTCCTGTTCCATGTCATGTGGAGCCCCGGTGTATACAGGGGCTGCGATCGCTGCTTTGCTGATCAAAGTGAAAGGGACATGGTATGAAGTGCTGCATTCCCAAAACGCTGAGCTTGGGAGTTCTCTTCCTGTCCTTAACACCAGCTGCCTGAGGATGTCAATGAAGAAGGTAAATCCAGCAATAAGCTATTAGCTTTCTGTCCTCACCACAGTGAAAAGCCAAACCTGATCTTGTGTTGCTCTGACAACTAGAGATTTGAATGTCAGATTTCACCCCGGTGGGATTTTTAAATATTATTCCTCCTGCTCTTGCCTTTATAATTTTAATGCCAGGTCCCACATAACACTGTTTAAAACACACGAGGCACTTACACCATCCTATGAAGAGAAAGACCCATTTCCGCAGCTTATCTGTGGAATAAGTCATCACAATAGCGGTGTGTAAGTAGCAGCCTTCCACAAACATCCAGAAGAAGTTGGTCACCACAAAATAATTGTAGACAGTGGTAATACATCGACACCAGGGCTGGAAAGCAAACAGAAAAGAACATTTTAAAATCATGGTGAGAACCTTAAAAAAAAATAAAAAATCTGTATCTGTTTTTTTCCCCTTAAAAATCAATGGTAGAATTCATTCAGGGAACGTAGACTTATACCTGTGACTTGGAATCAGAATGTCTGAGGTCCTGTCAGCAACTCACAGCTGTGCCTGTGACTTTCTGCTGAGGCTTAGCTTTGACCACACCGTGCAGGATCTCCTGTACCTGAGCATGGCTGGAAAGTTAACATGCCACAAGGCACGTCCACACCAGCAGCCTGCGAGCTGTTTAAGAAGCAGCCATGTGGAAAGGAGAGGAGAGGAGAAGAGAGGGGAGGCAGGTCGTTTGACTAAAGATGATCTTTCAGAGAGGTACAGCTATAGCCTAGGGTCGTATCCAAAGCTGACATCAGAGTCTCAGCATATTTTAGGCAGTATAACCCACCCCCTGAGCAATTCCAAGAAAATATAAGATAGAAGTTGATGCCACAGTCTTCCTTCATTTCCACTGAAGAGAGGAAGCATGTCTGACATTTAGAAAAAAGATATTTCACTGTAAAGATACGCTTTTATCAGCTACTTCACCCCTTCTATTTCTGCCATTAGTGCCTCAGTGCCACGACAGTAAGTCACATCACTACGCACATCACCTCTGAATTTTGCTGCAACTTCAACAGGAATTTTGTATCAGTAAAGGCATCTTCTCCTAATGGCTGTGCACTGAGAGCACATCTGTGGAATACACAATTAGCTACAGAGAGGCAGACGGTAACATCACATCAATAAATCACCAGTAACTGCTGATGGTAATTTCCACACAGAAGTCTGGGAAAAATCTCTTTCTGACCAAGCAGACATTCAGCATATTCCCCGAAGCGTGACATTAATTACCTATGTTAGCTGGTATCATTGATGTCATTTGGGTCTCACCATTCCCCAGCCTTTCAATTAACTCTGCTAAAGTATTTGAAACTTTTGACCCTCGGTTAATTTTATCTCAGACTTCACAAGGCATTGATGATCTCTAGGCAGTCAACAGGGCAGCAGATGCACTATCAAACCCTGCACAATTCTGAGGACTAAGAATTTATTGGACAAGAAGCACGGTTACAAAATGACAGCCCATTCACAAGTGGTGATCCCTTCTGTTTATTGAGCTGAAATCAACAGAAGAAATCTTCTGGATGTGTTAAAGCTTTCATTTCAGTATTATCTCATTAAGATTTGAGATTTAGTTTGGCTTCATCTGTAAAACAGGATTAAAAAACAGAGCAACTGAGAAGAAGATGAAATATTTTGTTTTCAAAGTTTTGTTTAAACCAAATGAAATTTTCTTTTTTTTTTCCCTCCTCTTTGGATTGAGCAGAGGAAAATAAAACCACAAACCAAAAAAAAACCCTCTATTTTTGGCTAACACCAAACAAATATTTTTGTTCCATTCCTGATTGACACCCCAAACTCATAAGACCAGGTTTCCAAAGACTTTAAGTCTCACATTTGATTTTTCAAAGGTAAAAGCATGAATTAAATCTTTCCCTGTGGCCTCATTCTCATGTAAATTCTCTGATATAATGTCTAGACTCTTGGTCCACTCCTTTTCTCAGCTGCAACCCCTAC
>VZTM01015121.1:14608-92050 GCA_013400555.1 Jacana jacana
AGTTTGGCTTCATCTGTAAAACAGGATTAAAAAACAGAGCAACTGAGAAGAAGATGAAATATTTTGTTTTCAAAGTTTTGTTTAAACCAAATGAAATTTTTTTTTTCCCTCCTCTTTGGACTGAGCAGAGGAAAATAAAACCACAAACCAAAAAAAAACCCCTCTATTTTTGGCTAAAACCAAACAAATATTTTTGTTCCATTCCTGACTGACGCCCCAACCCCATAAGACCAGGTTTCCAAAGACNATTAAAAAACAGAGCAACTGAGAAAAAGATGAAATACTTTGTTTTCAAAGTTTTGTTTAAACCAAATGAAATTTTCTTTTTTTTTTCCCTCCTCTTTGGACTGAGCAGAGGAAAATAAAACCACAAACCAAAAAAAAACCCTCTATTTTTGGCTAACACCAAACAAATATTTTTGTTCCATTCCTGATTGACACCCCAAACTCATAAGACCAGGTTTCCAAAGACTTTAAGTCTCACATTTGATTTTTCAAAGGTAAAAGCATGAATTAAATCTTTCCCTGTGGCCTCATTCTCATGTAAATTCTCTGATATAATGTCTAGACTCTTGGTCCACTCCTTTTCTCAGCTGCAACCCCTACACGGTGTTTGTCCTCTCCACAGCTGCTCATTTTCATAGAATTGTAAAAAATAATCATCTCTGGGCTCGTTGTTCCTGTGTCACAAGTGAATGGAACTGGCCAGTGGGTTGGGAAGGCACTGGGACAGATAGAGACGAATACACATGAGGGTGGTGAGATCTCCCTCTGCGTCGTTTCCACAGGAAACCAGGATAAAATGAATTTTCAGCAATTCCTTCTGGAATTGTGGATTTATTTTTATTAAATAATAAACCTAATTAGCAGAACTCATTAATTTATACTTGACCGAGGATTCTTCATCCCCACGTGTATCCACCATTAGGCTCCAGGTATCTTCAGTAATTCCCCTTCTTGATTTATTAACATAAGCACTACAACTTCATGCAAAATGTTCCCACGTTGAGTCCTTGATGCTTCAGCAACTGCATTCATTATTTAATCTCCACTGATCAGCACAGAAGAGATCACATCATTAGCTGGCATAAACGATGTTGCTCCCATTGATTTTGGTGGTGTTACTTTCACTCTGACTTACACCACAATAAGACCATAACAAAGTTATCACTGAGCTTGTATAAAGCTCTTCCCCAAAAAAGACTGCAGTGTTCTGCAGAGAACAGATGAGCTAATGAAAACGGAGGCCACGTGAGGATCTATTCTTATATTTACAGGTTTGCATTTTCCTCAGTGCTTTGTGGCTGCATTTTAAAAAGCTTCCCAGTGCCTGACTCTAACTGAATTTTCCTAAATAACTGTAAAAATTGGTATTAAGGCTTGCAGTATTTTCATGCAGCATAAAACTGTCAACACTAAAGCTCATATACCACCGTCTTCTGTAGCCTAAAAATGTCAGAAACGCAGGCAAAACAAACGGTGAGCTAATACAAGCTACATCTTCTCAAAGGAGCACCTGATTGAATAATAATACTACTGAGTTATGAATAGATGTCCCCAAAACCTTAGAATCTTGGGCTTCTTTATCTAGGGACTAACGACATTACTAGTTGTTTTGGTGAAGTATAAGATCAAAGTTCAGCTATCAAAACTTGTATTTGAAAAGTTAACCGAGGATGATGAGTGCCCAGCTGACGTTAAAAGCAACGGATATCCAGGCCCCTGAGGTGGGTTTCAGTTTCTACAGGACCAGTTCCTACATGAGTGGAGCCCCGTTGTCTGATAGCAGCCATGGATCCAGCTCATAATCTATAGGCACTTAGAGTTTGAAGAGTTTGAAGGGGGTGTGCGTGTGTATGTGTTTTTTTCTTGATTACAGAGGTAAATATCAGGGGACAACCCTGTAAGAAGAATATTCCACTATAAGAATATTACAATAGAAACAAGGACAGTAAAAATTTTTGCTGAGGGACTATCAAAAAGAACCATTCCCCACAGAAAATCAAGAAAAAGGCTTTTTCTTTCACAGTGGATGCTTTTAACTCACTCCAAAATCTCTGTGTTATTTAGGCTGCTGAGTGACTAAACAGGGGGAGGCCTTGAACTGGCTCTGGCTCTCAATCACTCATCAGAAAGCTGAGGTCGATCACCACACCAGCAGAAAAACTCTTCCTTGCTTTTTTGTTGGCTGGGTGAGTTTTCCTCCAGTTTAGCGAGTTCAGCCTCCAAGGGTTCAATCCTCCCTGAAGGATCAAGAAATGGACCAGAGGCAGTACAAAATGAGCAGCAGGAGTTAGAGTGAAGCGTTTGGGTCCCTGAAAGAAGGAGCCACCCCTTTCAGTGACAGGGACTTGCTGCTGAATTCAGCCCCTATCACGGAGGCCAGCAGGCTGAAGAAGGGATTAGCAGAAAAAGGGACTTTTTCTCTTTTTTTTTTTCCCCTCCAAAGACATCAAGAAGCAAAAATTGTACTGTTTCAGGCCCTATTTCTTATTTTCTTGGGAGTCCCGCTGACTCCAGACAGCAAGGTGCCCACTGTCATCAAAGTAACTGACTCAGAGCCTCGACAGCCAAATCAATTATTCCTGCACTCTGCTGGTGGAAGTGCTGCCCTCTGGAATGAATGCTTTCCTCACACAACTGCACATCACTGCAAGCTGCTCTGACGTAAACGTTCAAGAAACACCAAATTTAGTGTCTCTCACACCACCGTGTCTCACAGTACAGAAACGTGGAAAGTATCTACAGTCAATGAAGGACAGAGAGAAGCTTTTGGGTGGGATTTTTACTTTCAACCTCCCCTCCGATATGAAGCAGTGAGGAAATGAATGAAAATTTAGCAAATCCAAGCTCATTTTCTTCTTATTATTGAAATTACACACAAGCCACTCGGTGCAGGTGGACAGGTGCCCTCTGTAATATTCCTAAGAGATTCAGCATTGCTGCTGGTCCCCAAACTACACGACAGAGACAAGCTACCTCCCAGCACTTACTTCATTGCTTTCGTGTATGTTGTGATCTATCATTTGAAGCAGAAACCACATCACATTCCTCAGGATGAATGTGGTGATCAAGTTCCAGTGGATGATATTCCGCAGGCATCTGATACTCCTAAACAGGGAAACAGATTTTAATCATCTCACACAGTGAATACACACACACACGCGTGTTAATGACTATATAAAACAAACAAGTTAATTCTGTTCACTTGTAAAATCTGCAATGGTTTAAGCCCCTCCACTACCTCACTTCACTACAAAACAGGCAGTTTGTCTCTCCAGTGGGTCAGCACTGACAGTCTCTGAGGCTCTCTGGAGCTTATGTCTTTATCCATCTGGGTCTGGTCCCGTTCTCTGGCTCTCAGGGCAAGTTGCACAGCCAGGGCCAAAGCCAAAGCTTGGATTTTGCAGTGTAGTCACAATACAAATGCATGAAATAAACACAAAACAGCAACAGGAGGATGGCCAAGTCTCTGCTTCTTTCCCCTTGCTATATACTTTTCTTTCAGAAGCCAGAGCATGACCTTTTGCAAAGCCACATACACCAATTTGTTTTGAGAACACGAGGAGCTCCCTTTGACAAGAACCAATGCAAGCAAGTGAAACAGGATCAGCTGGAAAGACTCAAGTATTCAAATGGTTATTTCACCTCTGGTTATCATTTTTGCTCCTCTTCACCCCATCACATCAGCTCCATTACAGCAAGTACTAGAACTGATAAGCCCCTAAACAACCAGGCTGCACAGTCTGGAGTCTGTTGTGCTGTTCACAGAAGGAGATTTGGTGACAGATATTCATGCTGGAGTGGCAGTGGAATAGTTTACATTGGGTGAGCCTCTTGAACAGGCTTGATATGAAAAGTTCTAAATTTTCAGACCCATCAATGAAACAGGAGAGCATGGACTGCCTGGTTTTCAGTCCTGGGCTTAGCTGGCTCTACCAAGCTGTCTTAAACAAGCTAGAGCTGTGTATTCTTCTTCCCCAGAAAATATTTGTGTCTGGTTTTAGACCTTCCCCATTCAGATTCAATGTAAAATATGAGCTACAATAAGTTGAGACAGTGCCATAAAACACGAGGGGACACCTTAAATAGTGCTTGCTGCTGAAAATGGCTTCAGGAGGAAGCCAGTGCATGATGCTGAGGCCAGCAACCGAAGTACCACTGAAGCCAGAGAGAATGTTACTCATTGTAGATTCGGCAATTTAAGACAAGATCATTTGTCTTCTCATTCTTTGTGAAGCAGTAAAGGAAAGCGAGTGCCAAGTCACAGCTAAACCCAAAATGCTCCCATTACTACGATCACTGCCACAGGGATTCAAACAGCCGGTGCATTTCCTGGGCTCATCGGGTTAGGATTCTGCATTTGCCATCTCAGATCTCCCTGGCTGCAAAGGAAGCTCTCAAACAACATGGGACAAACACAGAAGGTGATGTTCTTAAACCTGCCCAACTGTAACTGATTGTAGCTTCTCCCAGTGACAGCAAAAAGAGAAGGCACAACCCAATAACTAATTCGCTGTTGCCTCGGGTCTTTTGGATGACAAACAAGCCAGCCTTCTTAATAACAAACACTATTTATTTTTTTGCCACCATAAAACACTTATTGCATTTTTTCTAGGACTTGATTAGTCAGTCCTAGGGCCAGAAGCAATTCTGTTACATCCCTCAGCCTCACAAATCTCTCAAACACTTCACAACAATCCTGCAACAAACCAACCAAACAGAAGACCTCCCATATATGAGACACTGCAACTTAGAGACACTCAGAGGTATAACCCTACTAAGTCAATGCTAAAACAGCTTCGGAGTAGATAGTCCTGAAGCTCATGAAGCAATCTGACTTCTGACTGTGCCTGACAGCAGATTTTTGTCCTGAAATATTGTCCTTTCAAGGTTGGAAGGGACTTTTCTGACCACCGAGTCCAACCATCAACCTAACACTGACAAAACTAAACCATATCACTGAGCACCACATCTACCTGTCCTTTAAATACCTCCAGTGATGATGATTCCACCACTTCCCCGGGCAGCCTGTTCAATGCTTGACAACCCTTGTTCCAATGCTGATAATCCAAGTAGTGTCCAACAGGCATGTGAAAGCAGTGTAAGTTACACTGAGTGAAGGAGAAAGGAGACAGAAAAGGATTTCCTTGAAATGAGGAGAAAATAAGGACTCAGAGCTTCTGACTTGGAGGGAGAAAGCCACTGGAAGCACCTTGGTTCTGTAAGTGAAAGGGTTTATTGGATCCTCACAATTTCTTATGAACCAGTGCTTTGCCTGCTATTGAATGATCTCCAGATGACTGCTTCTGACAAGGCAAGAGCTTCCACTGAGGCTCTGCTGCAGGAGAGTCCTGCTGCTGTGTCACTCCTCCTGCCAGTGTGGGCAGAGGTGTCCTCATGGCAGGCAGGCAAGACGTTTTGCCAGGAGCCACTGTTGAGAGCAGAGCCACTTGCCTCAAGGCTAACGACGGGAGGCTTTGGATACAAGAGCGTAGCAAGTGCCGGCATATTTTTATGAGAGTCTGAGTTATGAAGTACCTGGTTCTATATTTACAGGCATTTGGGGACAATGGTACAGGAAAACATGTGTGTTCCAGCGAGTCGAGCGTCCCAGAGCATGTCTCCGGCTGTGCTGGCAGGAACCAGATGAGATGACCTGGGAGCACACGCCTCCCACTCGCTGCACCCACACAGAGCCCCATAAAAGCATTTTAGCTTCAGCTCTGCAGCGGGTTAGACACAAAGAAGCAATTAAGGTGAAAGCAAAACATGCTTCTCTTTGGCCTCCCTAATTAGTAAATCAAAAGCCAGGTGTACGGTGGGAAAGTACACATAATGACCCCTTTATCTGATTTGAGAATGGACCATGTTCCCTATCACACCAGTGGCATCCTGAACTGCTTGGTGTGTGGGGTGTCACAACCAGTCTTCCACGTTGGGAACGAGAGCAACGAATGAGAAAAATAAATGCAAAATTCTCCAGCAGTTGACTACTGCCCGTGTCAGAAGTGGGCAGGAAGGGTTTCTGATTGTTGGTGGAGAAAGTACATCCCACTAATGATTTCTGCCAAATGACCTTAATTGCATGGTTGGATGTAGAAAGCAGAGAAAATCCATTTTTCTGACTTGGGAAATGCTGAGATCTGAAATGGCAGAAAATCTCATCAACTCTATCTGTATCTGTATATCTATATTTATATCTATATCTGATCAACACACTCTCTCTGGCCTCAGTGACTCCAAAATGTGGATCTATAGAAGGATTTCTAAAATATCACCGGTAAAACTCAAAGTAGCCTTTTTGTTGATTCACATTTGGGCTTTTCTTTCCCCTCACTCTATCCATACAGTGGCATGTGCAGAGCTACTCTTTTCTGATTCACAGGGTGACACAAACAATTAACATTAACAATCACAATAATGTGCCAGCATGGTGGAAAGCTATCTGAATTAGTTGAATCATCTCCATGGAAATAATTGCAAACGATAACTTTATTAAAGGAGCTTGGAAACCTTCTATTAATTCATGTAGTGTTCTATTAATAATGATGTTCAATTAAGACAGCTGTGTCAAAGTCTGTCTGAAACCAGTTGGCAGGAGAGATCTGAGAGCACTTTGCTGGCCCCTTTCCCATTCCACGAGTGTTGGACAAGCAGGAAGGAGAATCGTGGACAATACTTAAAAAACATTTTCCCCTTTAGTTTTTTCCGGGGCAGGCAGAGCTCGTGGACAAGCCATAAATGGCATGGAGTGGGAAGAATACCTAACAACAAGTTATTTCCCAGGCTCTGGGCCTGTCATGGCCTATTTGCTCTCATCCACATGGAGGCCTCCCCTGAGGTCCTCGTGGTTTCCCCTGCGTGCTCGTGTTCAATCACTGCATATATTCTGGTACTAGAGCTTACAGATGGGAAAAGCAGCTGGGGAGGTTGGCAGAGAAAACGAGCTTCGTGGTGGCAGTTGCCTGGGGGAATATAAATAATCCCACAGGAAACACATGGGTCAGTTGCAAGGGAAGAGCAAAAGTCTGGAAGAACATAACAGCTTTATTACAGGGACAGGGGTGAAATGCTCAGGTGAAGAGGAGAAGCAGCAGCTTCCTTTACTGTTTAGGATACGCACAGACCCTAAAAATAAACCCATTGTGGAACCATCTGTGCTCCACTCAGCCTGTTCCAAAGCTTTTTTCTCCTGCCTTGAAGCCAGTTTTTAATGACAGGACAGGGGGCATTCTGCCTGCTTTTGAAACCAAGTGTTATAGCACCAATGTTCCCAGGCTTGGAAGGATGCAGTCAACACAACACAGAAGAAGACCAGTGGTAGGACAGCCCCTGGGCAGGAACCAGACTGTTCACTGTCAGCATTGGTGCCCAGCGCTGTCTGGCTGAGTAACATGGCAAACAAGAGTCACAAAAGGCCTCCTGCACAAACTTCACCCACAAGGAAGAGCATGGATAACTATAGGACACTACATCAGCCTGTGCTTTGTCCCCAGTCAGTCCACAAAGAGAAATGCTGCCCCTAAGAACTACGTGGTTAAATATGGGCTAACTGAAACCCAGCCACAGGATACTCCAGCCTAAGAACGTGGCTCCAATCTGGACTGTGCAATCAGCTCTTTCACTGGAGAAAACTCCTCTTATTTTCACAGGACTGATGCTGTCAGGGACAGATGACTTCATTTAGCACAGCACGTGCTCGTGCTTTAGCTGCTTGAAAAAAGATTTAGGAATCTGCTCTAATTTGCTTTGCTGAAAGCAGGTCAGATGTCGGTTGGTTTTGATTCACACAGGAAATGGGGCTGTAAAGTTATCTTTTTAGCAGAAGCTACCTTGCAAGTCAAGTTTTAGTACCCATAATAAACCAGCTCTAGAGTAACATGGGCACCAGTATGTGGCTACAGCCCTCTGGGGTTTATCTAAGGCATTGCCCTGGTGACACAGGTGGCAGTTACCAGTTTGGACTGTGGAAGAGTGGCTGTCTTCTATGAAGAGTGACCATTGCAGCCAGACTGCACTAATTAGAATGAGGACTTCAGAAGCCAGATACCGAGAGCTGATAGTGGTTCATTGGGTTTGCAGCTACTGGTTGGGAAATGTACGAGTGCACAGCATGTCCTCATTCAGAGTCTCCTCGTGGGATTATGCAAAAAAAACCCCCAATAATCTGAAAGAAAAATAATTTAAATGACCAGCTAGGGAATTCAGGGGTTATGTTTCCTGTTGTTTGGGTTTTTTTTTCCTTTTAATACAATCAGCAATGTTTATTATATCATGTGCCTTTGCAGATACTGAGTGGATAAACCACGGAGGAAAGTCTGAGGCACTGACTTCTATTCACTCTCCTTTGCCCTCATTTCCACCAAAACATGGTGTGAAATAGTTCATTATTTTTTAGTATTTGGCCAGGAATTCAGGAAGGACCATGTAAGATCTGCCTGCTCCTTCCAAATATTCATTCCTGTGCTTGGTTTTAATTTCTTAGCCTCATGGTGCTCACTGCACGTATGGAAATGCTTCTGGTGGTTTAACCTGGACACCTCCCGGAGGAAGCTGCTGTTTCCAACACTCACAGAGACAGTCCCCAGGCCAGCAGGAGTGTACGTGTGCCATTTAGGAGGCACCCAAATGAGGGATTTCCCACCTCTCTCGTGCTTTACTTGACAGAGCATTTAGCACTTGAACACCCACAAGTGCATTTGTAGCCAGTAACTAAATATCTAGGCTTGAAAACATCTTCTCTCATTCTCCTGCCCTGAGATGACTTGGGACGTGTTCTTGTTTTGAAGTAAATTGCACTCCTGAGCATGATTCATATCCAAACTGTAAAGACCAAACTTCACTTTATTCCTTCATCTGAAACCTTGTAAAATTTGTTAGGTTCGCTCCGCTGTTCTCAAAACCATTCCATCATCATCAAAAGGAGACCAGAGCACAATTTTAGCCAGTCAATCAACATAAATCTAACCTAACACGGAGCAGTCCTATTACCAGAATTGAAAAAAGTTAGTCTCCATCTCAAAAAGCCACAGCTTCATGGCTAAAATCTTGGCAATGACAGATATATACTAAGAACATATATCAAGCACAGGATGGGAAGTGTCCTCCTCATCCTCCAGACCCCAAGTCAAGAAAGTCATTGAATAGAAGTCCTTCATAAGTTTCTGAAACTCTAGTTTTAAGTACAAACTATGTTTTTCCTCCATTACATTGCTCCTGGAGCCCTCTGCTCTGTGGGCTGGAAATCATCCTTCTAATATCCACTCACAAGTCCCTCTGTAGAGTGTCTATACCCATTTCTTCTTACACTGACATTGTCCTTGACTGTTAAGTAGCTCTTCAGTTTCTGATGTTTATCCAACAGCGATGTATTTATAGCCAGCAATAATAGTCCTTGCCAGCCTTCATGTTGTAAAGGCTACAATACCACCATTTCAGGTGCAGCTTATGAAACTTTCCACATTTTAAGACTATGGTTCTCTGGGCACACTTTTAATTACTGGTATTATTCCAGGCCTTCAGGGTGGCTTTGTTCTCCTCTGTGGTTTTTGCTCTAGGTAGGCTCTATACAAAGAGCCTAAAGAACAAGTCATACAGATAAAAGATGAGAGGGGGTGTGGGTAAAGCAGTGGGAAGCAAAGACATTGGCCTAAGGTTAATAGGAAACGTGTTTCTGCCCTTCATCTCAGTTTTTTGAGATGAGACACTCCACGTGATTCACTGTAGGAGAAGACCAGGTTCAAGACCATCTAAGGAACCTGCAGGTGCACAAGTCCATGAAACTTGACAAGGGGCATCCGGGGGTCCTGAAAGAACTGGCGGAAGAAGCTACTAAGCCACTATCCATCTCAATCGAGAAGTCGTGGCATTCTGGTGAAGACCCCATTGACTGGAAAAGGGGAAACATGATGCCCCTTTTTTAAAAGGAAAGAAAGGAAGACCAAGGGAACTACAGGCCAGCCAGTCTCATCTCAGCCTCAACCCTGGAAATGTTCAAGGCCACGTTGGATGGGGCTTTGAGCAACCTGGTCTAGTGGAAGACGTCCCTGCCCACAGCAGAGGGGGGCTGGAACTAGATGATGTCTAATGTCCCTTCCAGCTCTAACCATTCTATTTTTCTATGATTCCATTACTTATAGGTGCAAACTGGTATTAATTGTGGAAATCACCTACCCACTTGATAGATCCTCAGCATCTAGCCTCTGACAGGTGTCAGGACACTTTGCTCTATGAGACCTGCCTCAATTATAGGGACGGTCTACATTTCTTCTGACAGGTTTCTACCAATGGTTTAATCAGACTCTTCCATTCTTACGAACAGAGACTGCAGCAGCAAGTCAGACAGAACCACACACCAGACTGAAGATCAAAAGGCAGTTCACAGGAGCTTGGAACAGGGAGGGGATAAAGGAATGCTGATTTTTCTCCCCCAAACCCTGGGAAATGGTTAGGGGGAAAACCAAGCAAACAAACAAAAGTGACTATGTTATTTCAAGAAAATATGTTTCAGACTTTTGGGAGAAAAAGTTATGCAAGATTTAGGAAACATGTTTGTAATCACGAGAAAGAAAGGGGCCACTGCCTCATGCCCTGTGAGAAAAATCAACCCAATGTTTTAAAGAGGAACTGGGAAGAGGTAAATTTAGGGGCAACGGGAAAGCAAAGTTTCTCTGAAATCCTCGATTTGCATTTGTTACCACCATACTAGGGAAAAAAGCTGTTACACCAATGTTTGCAGGTCTGGGATTTACTTTGAGAGCTGTCTTTATCCAGCAACCTGTGTGGAAGGATGTGGCATTTTTAATCCTCAGTCTGTCTTCCTTTCCACACCGTCCTTCTTTATTGGATTTGTAACTCAGCAGGGACTTAGATGTTCCCCAGGACAAAATACCCATCTCCCTGTACTACTTCTTTGGTCACCACTGCACTAATTAAACATCTTCTGCTTGAATCCAGCTAGCTCACTGCTGGCCATTGCCAGCTGACCTCAGGGGCTGGTACAATAGCACACTAACAAGGAAAACACCAGGAGAAAGGAATTTGGGTTTCTCCATTAACTGCAACAGTAAAGGACAAATACGATTCAAAAAGCCAAAAAAAGTGTTCTAATTATTTTGATTTTTCTTTATTTTCCCCCCAGCTTGATTGGTATTATTGATAGCAGCACTCCTCCTGTAGAAAATTTCTGCTTTACCATTGCAAGAATGTGATTATGTGGGATGATGACAGCAGTGTCAGCAGGAACTGCCTGTGGGGACCTAAGGGATGGATCAAACCTTTACTATTAATGAGAACACACAGACAATGAGACTCACAGCGGTGCAGATACATTTAACAATGCCCTGTGAAGCGCCCTGAGCAAATCTCTCCAGATCCAGGGTTGGAGATCAATGCAGCTCTACAGCACATTCGCTTTATGCATAAATTCCTCATTTTTCCTTCTCAGCGCATTTCTTTTTGTTTCTGGGCTTGTTTCGCTCTGCGTAGTAAAGACAGCATGGCTCTCACTCTTTTAAGGCCACCTACATTTAGTCCTTGACTTGGATCTGTAGGAGCTGTCTCAGTGACTCATTGCCATTCAGTCAGCATGCCAACAAAAATCAAGTCCAATAAAAAGTACAGTTGGGCTTCATTTTTTTTATTATTTAGTTGCTAAATGCAATGCTTGCTGGCTTATTTTTCATGGCACAGCCAAGAAAGTAGGATTGGTTCATATGAGACAGAACCAGAGAAAACAAGGCTGGAATAGGTCTTTGCAATAAAAGGGAGAGCCTGGCTGAGTTCTCCCTTCTCAGCTGTGTTGGGGTGTCCCTGCAACACAAACACAGGCAGCAGATGCTTTCATTACTTGCTGCTACATCTGAGCATTCTGACCCTCAAAATATCATTTGGTGTATGGTTCCTTGGCATTTAGGGCAGTAGAACATTTTTACTGGCATGGGGCTGGATTGTGAATGGAGGGCAGAAAGTTGCATAAGGAACTGAGGAAGAGGGGAAGTGGGGACAAGATCACATAGGACACATTTGGAAGAATAGGAACTAGATCCAATGCTTTCCCCTTCCCACTTCAGCACAACTGAGGACTAAGCTCTCCATCAATGCAGCAGCTACCTGGGCTGGGGCAGTAGCAGTAATGGCCAGGCTCATCTCCAAAAGAACTGGAGATTCTGCTACTCACTGGCTGCTCACCAAAGCAATACCCTTTTCACGCCTACCAGATATTTAACCTGCTCTTAAAACCTCCAGCCTGAGAGATCCCATAGCCTTCCTAGCATCTGTGTTCCGGTGAAGCAGGTATGCTCCAGTCTCTTCCTTCAGCCTTTGGGACTCCATCAGTACTGACAAAGCAAGGGAAAATCAACCAGGTGGTTGGTGAGAGGTATAAAAATACAGAGCAGTTGTAGAACTTGAGTGTTCCCAGAGGTCTCCTCTATTTTCACCTATAGCAAGCACACTTGGAGTGAGATAGATGGAAGGAATAGAGCAAGAAGAAGAAATTGATAGATTTCTTGCTTCAGGCCAAGATGTAGTACTATCAAACCAATCCTTCAGGGCCTTCTGTTTACCCAGGAATTATCTAAATTCTCCCATTTCACCCAATTAGTAGATGCCTTCTTCCATCCAAACTAAAACAGAAAAAAAAATATCAAATAATAGGACGGAATTATCTAAACTGATGTGCTCTTGGGATGAGCTGAGGTACCCTGAAGAGATAAGTGTTGTGAAGAGGTGCATGATCAAGAATTTGTGTAGGGTAAGTCTGTAACGCAACATGAATTTGGACTGCCTTCCCTGAAGCATCTTTAGAGCTTTTGAAAACAGCTACAGACCCTGAGGTAAAGCTGGCCGGACAGTAGATTTATTTTTTCATTGCATGATAGAGCTGGATTATTTTAATTCACAGCACATGCAGGGAAATACCAAACTACTGCAGCCCTTTTTAATGCTGAAGCTGATTGCAAAATTTAAATCTTTGAGTTTAAACACCAGAAGAACAAATTACAAGCGAACAGCTAGACGGCTTCTGTGTTAGAAACTGGATATACTTCTATCATATTGGTTTTGCGTTATTTGCACAAGCACTTACAAAACATTCAGCATGGAAGCAGGGAATATAGTTATAATGAATAATTTGCATTCTCTATTCAGTGTAAATTAATTCAGGTCTCCAAGCACTATGGGAATTAGCATTATTGGGCACAGTAAACAGGTTAAAGTGGAAGTTTAAACTGATGCACCATAAATGTTTTAAGCTTTTTTTTTCTTCCCATTAGCATAGATTATTTTTTTTATAGATACTGGGGTGAAAGAAGATGCCTGTTGTTAAAAAGAAAGACCTTTTTGTAAGGAATGCTCAAGAGGAAGACTTAGCATAAGACTTTGCAGGGACGCTCCACTCTAGGAAAGCAGCAATTCTTTCACTTAGGTCCCTCTCAATCATCATGTTGTAAAATCCTGGGGGAGGGTGTTCCTCCACCTGTTTCTCCTGTGAGATAAGATTTTTCGCAAGGATTATTGTTGCTTAGCACTTAGTGCACTTGGTGTGAATGGGTGAATGCTTCGACACGAGACAGCACAAACAGTACAGAAATACCAGTCAGATAATCCAACAAATGATACAGAAATCTCCTACCAGGTCACTCCTTTTAAAATACATTCCCATGACTCAGGCTGTTTACATACAACACCTATCTGATGCACATCTGTCTACCACTTTCCACTAAGTTTCCCTCTCTCCTGCCCTTTCTCTACTCCTAACTCTTCTTCACAGGCTTTCTTTCACTGACATATCCATTTGACCTGACAAGCTTCTTCTGTAGCCCTGAACCAGGGAAGGGGAGTGTTTCTATGCAGTTTCATTGATTTGCATTCATCATTTTATGAGCACTGCTGGGGGAGCACTGCTGGGTCAGGGTTGGAATCTAAAATTTTTTCTCTTGTTATTTAAGAAAACTTCTGTTCTTTAATGCAAGAAAAATTGAAATTAACCCAAAGCAAAATGGAAATATTTCATTCCGTCTCCTTTGATCTAGATCTGGGCATTATTTGCCAGGGAATGCAAAATACCTTTTGCTATTATGCCTTGCCATATCAGAAAGAAAACTTGCCTCCAAAACTTGTAATACAGCACTCAAATCCCAGCCTCCCCTAATGAAGCACTCTGTGCTCACAGAATTCTTTTGCTGCATCAATAAATCATGTACAGTTCTCTTCCTGAATACAAATGGGCTTGAGGTCCTACATGTGGAAGCCACCATCGCAGCTCACCCAACATGCCAGTCAACAAAACCACGTCCATGCTTGGGAGTGTAAAAGCCCTGACCCTTTTCCAAGACCACACACGACCTGGACAGTGGTATTAGAGGGCCCCAGTAACCAGGTAAGTGTCACACACCCAACCAAGTTAGAAGCATGCAAACAGATTACTCACCTCAAGCACAAGAAAAGCATAAAGGCAACTATAAGGGCCCCTACTGATATACAGTGCCCCAGGTAGTTTATGATGAGAGCAATCTTGTAATGGAGCGCATACTTCCTCTGGAGGTAAAGAGATAACATGATTAAATCAGCATGACTCTCTAAGCACTGGCATTAAGGAACAGTTAATCAGTTTAGGAAACAGTAATTACTTTTCTCTACTTTAAAATGACATAATAGCCCCAGGGTTGATGCCTATGTATAAGCCAAACATGCTGGCCAGGCAGAGAAGTACAGGCTTGGTTTCGCTGCAGTTTGGGATTTGTCCACAGTTTCTCACAAATCTCAGCAAAAAAGTTATTTTTCCCCCTTTTTTCTTCAATTTCCTCAGGATTTGTCCTGGATTTCTTATTTTTATTATTACACTGTTTAAAACTTTGTCATTTTAGGGTGATGAAGCTACCGAAGACACAACTTCTCACAGATAAATATATATATATATATCTAACAGAAGTTATGAAATATTAATTCTTTAAGGAAACTGAATGCTCTTAATGAGCCAGGTTATGCTACTTTCCTACTCAAATGGTTTGGTTTTCATGCAAAAATGAACCAGCCGCCAGTAAGAATTAATAATAAGCCCTTTCCATACAGGCAGATTTTTCTCTGAGGTGCATTCACAGAATCAGGGAATTGTCAGGGTTGGAAGGGACCTCTAGAGATCACCCAGTCCAACTCCCCCGCTAAAGCAGGATTGCCCAGAGCATGTCACTCGGGGCTGCATCCAGGCAAGGCTTGAAGGTCTCCAGAGAAGGGGACTCCACACCCTCCCTGGGCAGCCTCTTCCAGGGCTCTGTCACCCTTGCAAGCTACGATCCTTATCTTTCAAACTGAGGGCAGAACCAATGCAGACTGAAAGAGCTGGAACCTGGTGGTGGCTTTTCAGTTTGGGGAGAGCCTGATGAGCCAGAGATCCTGTTGTTTCTAGGAGTGACACAAATATGTAGTCAAACTTTATGTCTTAGTGTCTACCTATTTCCTAGGATGAGATTATTAGAAGGTTCTTGATCCTGTAAACGAAAAATTAAGTACAAAAGCATTCCCACCTAAATCAGTGAATTTAGTGATGTGACCAAAATTTGACCTTTTGACCTGGATGTGATGTGACCAAAATTTGACCTGGAACATTCTTTATTGGTGGGGGGCTGCTGGCTTCAGAGAAAAGAGAAGCGTCTCCTTTCTTTGCCTTTCGGATAGCAAGAAGTAGAAAAACACTACTCAGAGAAAAACTGAAGCTGGTTAAAAATTGACAGAGGCTTGCTACTTAAAGTATAAATCCTCCTGAAAAAGAATATAGTTATTTACTTATTAGTTTTGGCATTTGATTCTTTTCAGCTTAAGCAGATCTTTCCCTGCTTTGGGACTTGTTCTCCTTCAGAAGAGCGAGACCTTTGAAAGCTAATCACCCAAATTTCCTCCCTTGTGATAAAAATACAGAAGTGGAATCCTACAAATGGCATCAGTGGTTCTAATTTTGGTTGAACTTCCTTTGTCTCATTTTTTTCCTAACAATTTCCCTGAACATTTCATTCCAGTCAAAGGAATTTGTCAGTGAATGAAGGTTTGGATGAAACTACAACCAGCAGCTGTAGTTAATCTGTTGCACTGCTCTGTGAAGATAGCATCTTCCAGCACTTTGCCAGGGAGCGAGCAAGCACTCTTGGAATCATTTTTGTGATGAAACCTGCCTATATCTTGAGCACATGGAGTAATGTGTTGTTTCTGGACAGAACTCAACCATCTAAGGTATTTATAAGTCTGCTATAAAATCCCCTAAAATAAACTTCCCCAAACACAGGCCTGTTTTCTAAATAGCCTTGAGAACAAAAAAACCCAAACAAAACCAACCAAAACCACCCAAACCTAGAAACTATGAATTCCACACTGAGTTTTATTTATCCTTAAGTTACAGGGACACCTAAAAGGGAAGAAAACACACTTGACCTGATGTGCCTACCTGAAATGCAAAGTTGTGCTATTCAGCTAGTGCCCTGGGGAGATGTCTTGCTTATTTGCTTTCCCATTTAATTCCTGGAATATCTCAAGTTGGAAGGGACCCATAAAGATCATTGAGTCCAACACCCTGCGTCTCACAGGGCTACCTAAAACTAAACCATACGACTAAGAGCCTTGTCCAGAATTGCTCACATAGAGCCACATATCATCTGGAAGATGACAATGTTTCTCCCAGAGATCCTGCTCTTTGAATCTGACCCTTCAGCTCTCTCCTTCAGCTCCTAACCACCGTTTCAACTTCACTCAAGCTCTAAGAAGCTATGGTTCAAAACACGAGAAAATTAATTGAGAAAGATACATAATTAAGCCCCTCTTTGATGCTCTGATGCTGATGGAAAAACAGGCATGACTTATTTTTTCTGTTGCTGACACTAACAAGGTTTCCTGAAGGCAAGTTCAGATATCATAGACACAAGGACTGCCTCGGTGCCGACATAAAACTACACTGACAGGGTGGCAAGATCACTTTTCACCAGCCTACATGCAATCTGCATCTCTGGTAGAATTAGAGACAACACCTTCAGGGCTGAAAAGCACGTGCCCAGAACCAGCTATGTGCTGGCCAAAGCTCAGTTCATGTAAAATACTTGCATAAGTCTTTTCTGTCCTACTCTCTTTAAGACTGATACGTTTAAAATTGTAATAACCTTCTATTATTACCCAATATTCTTCTGCTTCCAGGAAGATATTTCACTTCATTACACTGCAGATGTAAATCTTATTCAGGTTTAGGAGGAGGGATGTCACATTAGAAAGGAGATAGAAAAGGAGATGGTCTGGATGCTCTGCTAGCCTTGCTCTCCAGACCACATCAGGTCACATCACTGGAGTCCTCTTCCATCCTTGTGAATGACAACCATGTTACATTAGACAGTGCAGAGTTATCTTCCAGCCAGCTTCCACCAGGGAAAATGAGGAAGCACCAGCTCTGCAAATCTAAGGCACACTGGGCTCCCTGCAGCCAGGCTAATGATGGAGTCCTTCTGTCTAGAGGACTTTCTCCTTTGCCCTAGCTAGGACGTGACTGCTAACCTCTCCAAACCAAATCGGCTAATGGTTTGAACTAATAAACACCTCATAACAGCATTCTTAGCTCTCCAGATAACAAGGATCTTTCCCTCTCTAACAGAACTCCCTGACAGGTCCTGACAGTGTTTACAGCACATCTTCCTGCAAAGCTCTGCACTCCATTCCCAGTTCAGCCACTTTAGATTTCTTCCATTTGCCAGGATGTTCTCATCACCAGTACAGTTTAAAGACACCATATCTCCTCTCCAAAAACTTTCAGAAGCAACCAGGAATTATCTTTGTCATCCAAGATGCTTCTGAGTTCACTGCTTTCCTGTTCTGAGCCAGCTGGAAGCTGGGTAGCTGTGGGTAATGTGGCTGTGCTCCTAAGCAGGAGTCATTAACTTGAGAACCAGCACGGTGCTAACTCAGCTACACAGCTTGACGCCACCTCAAAACATTGTCTGTATCAAATTCATATCCAGCTGCCACAGGCCGCATAGACAAGACCAAAGTTCCTAATTTATAGCTCCTTTTGGAGGCTAAGATCTACTTTTTGCTTCCTGGAGAGTCTTGTCCTCCAACAAGAGTAAAGATCTGTGCCAGGTGCTAAAAAGGTCCCTTTAACCCAGGAGCTTGTAGGCTGAGTAGAAGCATTCCATTTGTCACACATCAAATAGCCAGCTGGGTCCAAATGACTTCTGTACGTGATTCCTGTGCCTGGAGAAGGATCTAACTGAATGTTCAGAGGCTGGGATTCAGTCTGACATTAGGACACTTACACTTGGGTGCCTACCCAACACCTGAACCAAGATCTGAAGCAAGGGCTATGAACAGTTACACACACAGAGGTATCTACTGCCCCTTGAGGTTCTCTCAGGGAACTCTGGTCTTCCTAGCTGGCCCTGGTGATGGACATCCATCTGCTGCTGCTGTTGGACACATGTACTTTAGAAGGACTGTGTCACACATGCCAGGTGCATGGAGACACACTGGGGCATTTTAAACTACACCGGGTAACTACACACAGGCAACTAAATCCCAGCCAAAGCAGGAATCTAGAAGCAAAGCAGTCCCAGGGAACAAGTTGATCAGCTACTGCCACAAGTCTTGACCACAGGTAGAACCACAAAATCATAGAATGGTTAGAGTTGGAAGAGACCTTAAAGATCATCGGGTTCCAACCCCCCTGCCATGGGCAGGGACACCTCCCACCAGACCAGGTTGCTCAAAGCCCCATCCAGCCTGGCCTTGAACACCTCCAGGGATGGGGTATCTACAGCTTCTCTGGGCATTCTGTTCCAGTGTCTCACCACCCTCACAGGAAAGAATTTCTTTCTAGTATCTAATTTAAATCTCTCCTCTTCCAATTGAAAGCTGTTACCCCTTGTCCTATCATTACACTNTTGCTCACTCAGCCATTCTCAGTCCAATCTGCATTTGTGCTTGGGTACGGTAAAGCACTGCTCTATTAATGCAATCCAGTGAAGGTGTGTTACAGGCTCTTACGCCCTCTGAGACTGACCCACAGCTGAAAAAACCCTAAAATTTCCCTTGCTACTCTACCAGCACTCTGTCATGTAGAACTGGACATGGGTTTGAACTTGAAAAGTCCTGTTCCTGTCCCATCTGTCAATCACTGCATTTGAAGTCAAACCACGTAATTCTTTAGCCCTCTGGCTGTGAGTGCCCGAGCTTGAAAGACGCGTTGTTTTCTGTATTAAAAATAAACTTGAAACACCTCCTGGCTGATGCTGAGCATCTGCTAGGATCAGTCCATAAATAACAGCGGGCTCACGTGTGCTTGCATCTCACCTCTAATCAAAATGGAGGATTATGGAAATCTGTGGGGATGTTGTTTTTTTTTTTCTGAGACTACAAAGCGACCCAAGTATTCATCTGTAACATTATGTAGAGCATTATGTAGAGATTTCAAAAATATTCACAAATATTAATATTTGCAAAGCTTGTAGCAAAATCTTTAAAGATCTAATAAATGAGTTTTTAAGCTTTTGCAAACAGGGGTGGGGGAACATCTGCACTTTCATCTGTTTAAGGAACATGCTATTTAAGACTTTTTAAGCTCTCACCATGGCTGCAAAGTTTTTAAAAGCAAAAACAGAGTAAAGGAAATAATCCTGTCCTCTAGTCACAACACTTTTCCAGCCTCTTCAAATAAAACTCCTCTCAGTTTGCTTGTGCACAGATGGCAACTGTTCAAGCTGTGCAGACAAACGTGTAATTGTCATCAAATACAGCAGCATTTTCCTGAGCGGGTGCAGCAGACTGCTACCATCAGCTCAGGTCCCTCATACCAGCTAAACCACATCAGAGACTCTGAGTCTTCACCCAGCTCTGTTCCCATTCCCTAAGTCAGCACTGGCTGCTACACTCCCTACCTTGCTCATTTTTAAGAGGATGATTTCACAGAAGAGCAAATCTATTTTGGTCAAAGATGGTCTCCTGCCGTGGTCTGCTGTCCCCGTCAACCCCAGCCAATCTCTCACCCCCCTTCCCTGTGCTGGCCCCAGCACTTCTGCAATAATGCAATAAGATGGTTTAGGGAGTTGATTAATCCAAAAAATGACCCAGCAAAAAGCTAGTTTTTGATTTTAAGTGGGTAAGAAAAGTAATGAGGGGCTGCACTGGGGTGGTCCCAACTTAGATCCGCTTAAATTGCCATGGGAGCTTCTCCACTACTCAAGACCACCTTGAACATGTACCAGTCATGTTCTGGTATATTTTTTTTCTTACTTTCTAGAAACCTCCAGCAAATGGAGATGGTCAGGGTGGGAGAGTGGGCTACCACTAAATTACCTACCCCAGTGGGTAAGAGTGGGCACTCCTCAGCAGCTGCCGTGTAGTTATCTCTTTTCTGATTCACTTGTCAAAGCCCACATTCAGCAACAACATGGATCTTACAGGATGGATGCTGGTCCACAGCCAAAGCACATCATGACTATTTTGGGTACAGGACCAGACCAGATAGTTCCTGAGTACTAAATCCGGACCAGCTCTGCAAGCAGCCCTCAGTAGGTGAGACCTTGTCTTCCTCCCCTCTGCTCCCAGCTGGCATGGCACAACTCCAATGACAGAATGAGTGGAACAAACCCCAAAACATAAACAGGCATGAGCTTCTGGGCTCCACCCTGGTTCTTAGAGGGGAAAGTCACCCCTGGGGAAGAGAAAGCACAAAGCCTGTGTCTGCTTATCACAGTACTCAAAACAGGAGGAAGAGAAAGAGAACATGGCATGAAGGGCTCGGAGGTTTAAGCTGTGTGAGGATGAACGTCTGTGATGCCTCCAAGAAAAGCTGAGACATTTGACAAGAAAAGGACTTTGCATAATTGCTTGCAGCCTTTCTAAAGGAGCTTAACCCTATGTGCTAACTTCATTCTGTAAACTCCTATATAATGCAAGACTGGCTCCATCTTTTAAAGACAGCTGGGACCCAAGTCTGGGTTTTATGTATTTTTCTGTTGCTGCCCCTTTATGTATTTGCTGAAGGAAAACTGGCATTGAGATCTGGAAAGGCCAGTTGTTGATGAGACCTCAGAACTGACAGGTACAGGGTGGAATCAGCTGGTGCAAGCTTATTTTCAAAGAAGCTTTTGGCCTTACTGTTATTACTACTAACATTTGCTGTAGCAGCTGTATGCTCTGAACAGAGCTAGGAAAGATCTGCATAAACATACATCATCAGGGACAGAGTGTAATAAAGCATCCTTTTTTAAAAACCACCTGAGTAGGGGATATGGGGAGAGGATAATGATTTGCCTGAATTCACAGGGAGGATTTGTTGCAGAGACAGAAACGGAACCCGTCTCAGAAGCCCTTGTTAACCTTAAGTTTAGTTTTGCACTCATGCATGCTGAGAACTGTCATTGAGAAGAATGAAGGGAAAAATACCAACCTTGTCATCCAGAATAGGCTCGCACTGAGAGTAGTTTATCTTGGAAGCCCATGTCCCATTGCCAAGGCATTCTCTGTAGGCATTTCCTGTTTCGGACCAAAAGAAAAGAGAGATGAACACTCTTGCTCACTTGAAACAGCCTAGCAATTTCACAGATTTCAGAGAAGGTTAACAGGAGAGATTATTCATGAGGCAAATCATCTTATCCCACCTCTGTGAGGACTAGAACAGCCCGCTGAGGAGAGAAGAAGAGAAATAAAGGACAAACACATCTAGGGACAACCAGTATTTAAAGATAATTATCGGTCATGTTTTATTACAGCATGTGGGTTCAGATGACAGCAAAGGTATGAGATGAATGTTGAAAGAGAAAGCTTAATGTCAGTATAGTTTTTTTAAAAAGCAGCTAAATAACATATTTAAAAATGGGCAGAAAGGTTTAGGTCTTTAGTGCTCCATCTAGGAGAATGGTTTATGTATGGGAAACATATTCCTCTCATTTATGCCACTGTAACTAGAAGAAACACTCCTGGAGATATGGATTTTGTAGAGTCTTCCTAGGCAACAACACCACTGGTAAAACTTCTGCAAAGAACCTGAAGAAGGGGGAAGATGATAACCACATCTCCCAGTCCCAGGGCAGGCGGGCTGAGGAGGCCACACAAGAACATCTTTGACCAGGTTTCAGAAATGCTGGGACCCAGGCTGGGACCTGTTCACCAACCCTCTGTGAAAAAGAAACCACTTCTGATCTTTTTCCACAGTGCCAGCTCTGCCAGGATATATGTGAAAATTGTGAATTGCTGAATTTACTGAAGCAGAGAGATTTCCTGTCCAGTTACAATGTCACCCTGAGGAGCTCTGGGAACTGCCTGTGGCAATACTGGGGGTAAGGAGAGGAGTTAGATTTCTGGTGAGCACTCTTCATCTCACGGAACCCAGTGAGAAAACTATGCAGTTTTGCTGTACAACATACCTTCCTCCACCCATCAAAAGCACACCCAATCCCATGCAATAATATTTTGCTTTCCCCATGCTTATTTTGAACTGTGTCTTAGGAACAAGAAAATTAAAATAGAACAGGAAATTCAGAAAGATCCCCAAAGGACACATACAGACAACTTCCTAATCAACTCTTCATGATGTTCTCACTGCTCTTTACCCAATTTCTTCTTGGGCCTTTGCCATGGTCACTCAGTGCTAGGTCAGCACCCAGCCATCAAGAAAATAAGATGTCAAATAAAAGCATCAGACTGAACGTTTCTACAAGTGCTGTTGACAACAGCCACTGAAAAATGGCAGAAACACTTTTGAAAAGGCGCTTTTTCCTACAGAGAAGGAAAGTCCCCATGGAAAGTAACAAGGAACAGTTCATCCACATGTTCCAGATGACACTGTATCCATTCAGATCACTGAGTGTCATATTGTGATTGTCTATTTGCATTTTTCCTCTGTTCCTTCATGGAGTGATGAAGTTAAAATCGAATAAAATGACTGGTAACATTTGGGCCAACTACAGAAACTTGTGCTAAAGGTGAAGGACTTCAGCTTTCATTTCTGTCACTCGTTAACAGGCAAATTGACACACTTCCCTCTCCTTCTTACTGGAGAATCAGGTACAGGCTGTCATTTTCTCTGCAATATTTTTTATACAATTTTCCCCTGAAGGCTAAACAGGTGAACAGGCTTCTTTCCTCACTGCTCTGCTGATTATTATTAACATCCCAAGCTAAATGTGTCTTGGGGCATCTTTTACCTCCTTCCTCTGAGACCAGGTCTGAATGGGATTCAGGTGGTTGGATCCAAGTTACAGCCTTGAAAGCCCATGTATTTGGCCCCTGCTTTTGGCCAGGGCTGAAGCTCTCCATGCCGAAATGGTTGCCGATTTTCACAGAATCTCAGGGATTGGAAGGGATCTTGAAAGATCATCTAGTCCAATCCCCCTGCCGGAGCAGGAACACCCAGAGCAGGTCACACAGGAATGCCTCCAGGCAGGTTTGGAATGTCTCCAGAGAAGAAGACTCCACAACCTCCCTGGGCAGCCCCTTCCAGTGTTCCCTCACCCTCACTGTGAAGAAGTTTTTCCTCATATTTAAGTGGAACCTCCTCTGTTCCAGCTTGCACCCATTGCCCCTTGTCCTGTCATTGGATGTCACTGAGAAGAGCCTGGCTCCATCCTCCTGACACTCACCCTTTACATATAAACATTAATAAGGTCGCCCCTCAGTCTGCTCTTCTCCAAGCTAAAGAGACCCAGCTCCCTCAGTCTTTCCTCATATGGGACATGCTCCACTCTCTTTGATTTTGAGTTTCTGCAGCAATTATCTGACTCTTCAGACACTTGGAGGGAAGCTTTGGTGCTTAGTTAGATATTGAATCCCACTTGCAGGATAGTGCTCATAAGAAATCCTTGTTTCATTCATTATGACTCTTCCTTTCCCTCACCATCTCAGGTGTGGAGACTATAAACACAACACTATGGGACACTTAGAATGTCCAGCTGGGTCTATGGAAGTACCTCAGAAGGAAAGGTGCAATTGAATCAAAGGGTTATTTATCCATGCAAAAGGAAAATCACTCTCCTTCTTCTGGCTTCCCTCTATATCAGAAGTAGACAGAAAACAAAAATAGCTTGAAGGTGAGTGAAAAAGAAGAGGAGTGTCACTAGGGAAAGTATCAGCCCTTCATAGATTTCTCTTAACTGAAAAAGGAAGCAAATCACAGAATCACAGAATATCAGGGATTGGAAGGGACCCTGAAAGATCATCTAGTCCAATCCCCCTGCTGGAGCAGGAGCACCTAGATCAGATCACTCATATTAGGAGTGCTACCCTCATCCACGCTAACTTCTTCCTCTGCTCTTCTCATTGTTATTTCCATCTTACAGGTACAGAAACAGAAGCAAAATATGTGTGTACACGACTTCCTGAAAGTCACCTGGTAGGACCATGGTGGAGCTGTGGACCATCACAAACCACGTATTTTACCTTATCAGGCTACAACGCCTCTGTCTCCTGCACTACATTTCCCTTGCTCATTAAAACCCCTTCTTTTTAGAAGGATAAATGTGTGTCTCATGTTTCTTGTCCAAAGGAATTATTAGAGAACAGATCATGATTGAGCAAGATTGAGTGTAACAAATGCCATCCATTTCCACCTCAGTTTTGATGTGTAACCCCTCCGCTCAGAATATTAGGAGTCATAAAATGTGCCTGGGAGCTCTCAGTGCAGGAATCCTGTACAACACCCACATCAAAGTGGTTATTTGAGAAACAGAGATCCAGCCTTATGAGCTGTCACACCAGACTCTTAAACGGTGAGTATCTGTACGAGAGGAGGATAAAAATCCAAGCTTTGAATTTCTCTGGTCTAAAGTCTCCTCCAGCATCAGCCACTTCTCGGAAACAAAAGCAGCACAGAGATCTGACTTCTGGGAATGCCTCATTCCAAACTCTACTACTCATAAGTAATTTATACCCCAAAGCAAAGGCCTATTTTCTTTCTTTCCAAAATGTCTTACAGCATTAGTTCCAATAGCCACATGGAAATAAGTTTCTAATCATACTGAATGTATTTTCATATACCTGCTTTAATAACATAATATAGATCTTTTACCCAGTGCTTCAAAGGAGAAATACCTGATTTAGTGAGTGAGGTAATATTAGAGAGTAAGAGTAATCTTACAAGGAACTCGATGATCTTTAAGGTTCTTTCCAACCTAAACTATTCTGTGATTCTATAAGTGCAAAGTCATGTACCTGGGAAAGAATGACCCTGTGCACCAGTATATGTTTGGGACCACTCAGCTGGAAGAAAAGGATCTAGGGGTCCTGGTGGACACCAGGTTAAATATGAGCCAGAAGTGTGTCCATGCTGCAAAGAAGGTGAAAGCTATCCTGGGCTGCACTAGGCAGAGCATAGCAAGCAGGTCAGTGATCCTTCCCCTCCACTCAGCATTGGTGAGGCCACCTCTGGAGTACTGGGTCCAGCTCTGGGGTCCCCAGTACAAGAGACAGACAGGTGCACTGGAGAGAGCTCCAATGGAAAGCCACAAGAATGATGAAGAGACTGAAGCACCTCACATACGAGGAAAAGCTGAGAGACCTGGGACAGTTTGGCCTGGAAAAGAGAAGGTTTAGAGGGTGTCTTATCGATGCATATAAAAAACTGAAGGGAGGGTTCAAAGAGGAAGGAGCCAGGCTATTTTCAGTGGTGCCCCGTGATGGAGCCAGAGGCCATGGGCACTAAAACACAGGAAGTTCCATTTGAACATCAGGAGACACTTTTCTATTGTGAGGGTGATGGAGCACTGGAATGGGTTGCCCAGGGGGGTGGCAGAGTCTCCGTCTTTGGAGATATTTAACAGTTGTGTGGATGCAGTACTGGGCAACTGGTTCTAGGTGACCCTGCTTGAGCAAGGGTGGTTGGATCAGATGACATCCAGTGGTTGGTCCCTTCCAACCTCAACCATTCTGTGGTTAGCAGGACACTATTATGCTTTGGAACAACTTCAAAACACAGCTTAGGTTCACTGTTTTACATCAGTTTGGGAGGTAAAACATTGCCCTTAATTTCATTTCTAACAGCAGATGATGTCACATTTCCGAACGGAATATGCAAAGAGGAGTATTTGATGAGTGGCATTTTTTGTTAAGGTTTTATTTGTTTTGTTTTTCTCCTTTTTTTTCTTTTTTATTTTATTGACCTGTTGAAGAGCACAAAGCCTTTTAGGTAGTGGTAACTCAATCTGTATAGATCGGCCTGGTGGCAGGCTTGTATTTAGTCAGTGAAAGTCCATTAAAAGCATGAAAGAAACAAGAGACAGGAGCACAGGGTACAGGTAAATGAATCTAATTCTCAGCAGGAAGTTAACCATATCCTTCCAGTCATTAGTGGGTGAAAGACAATTCCAGACACACGTGTAAGCACCGCTGTAATGGATCTGGTCTTGGACAACTGGAACTAAGCTGGTTTTGTAAAAGATTTTAGTCATCTGTGTCTCATGTAGGTGACTTCCTGATCTGGCTTCCATTTCCAGCTGACATGAAAATGGAACTCTTGCCTTCTCCAACTACTTACAGCTTTCACTTTGGATCCCACAAATACAGAGTGGCCCTATAATCATGAGACAAGTTCATCTGCTACTGGGGTGAAGGGAATAAATAGGCAAATGAATGAATAAATGAAACACAGTCTGTTAAGTTCTGAGCTGTGCACAGCTAAGGGTATCTGACTGCTTTGACAGCTTGCTGATCCATGTTAGCTGTCAGCCAAGCTGAAATGAAGGGTCTATCAACCAGAAAATCAGAACCTCCACTGAACAAAATCCCTAGAAAGTACAAAGTTTTGGAAAGTGGAGTTAGCAGCAACGATGGCAATCACAGAGCATCACAGATGCAGCAACGAGCTGAAAGAGCACAGCGGGTCGTGTCGTCACCTCCCTACCCCCAGGATTTGTTCAGGCCAGATTAAAAAGTGTAAGCCCCAAGAATTTCTAGTAATTGCTTTGTAAAACTGTTTCAGATAGTCTGTTAAATCTCTCCACTGGGATTTTTTTTTGCTGATATCCTAAATAACTCCTCACCCCGCCCCTCATCCCCTCCTCTTGAAGACAATTATTAAACTCTTTTTGCCTCTGTATTGCCCTCTGACCGAGTTGATAATTTGCCTTCCTTTTTGGGGTAGGTGAGGTTGCATATTTACCACAGGCAGAGTTCAACCTTGTAATTTTGGAACATCAACTTGCAACCAGCCTTTTTTGGCACATCTTAGGAGTCTCTTCCTCCTCTGGCTTCAGGCCACAGCAAAGCAGGCTGTATGGCAGAATGGTGCTCCCAACAGGGAGGTACTGGTGTTAAGTTTGCCAATGGGAAGCAAGCACCAATAAGAGCATTTTTTTCTTTAGGTATGTAACATTAAAATAGGTTCTGTGAAATACTGGCCTTTAAAGTCAGAAGAGATAGTGGAGAAAAGCTGGGTACCATATTCTGAGTGGAATAAATTGATTTTGAAATACCCAGCTTTGAGGCAATGAGAATCACTTGCTAAGCTTGGACCCAAGTTTTACCCCCCTGAAAGAAAAAAAATTAGAAAAATTCAAAGAACACAGGAGTAAACCAAAGAAAAACATTCCAGCCTTGAGCACCAGTTCAAGTGTAGTCCATCAGTTACTCACAACATGGAGGACTTTGACTCTGCTCCTTCCACTTTGAGACAAACTTGAACCCAGTTCAATGGATTCTTTCCTTTCAGACTGCCCTAATCACTGCGAGACTGTATGATTTTTACATTGCTTCCTCTAAATAATTTTTATTCATTTAAAACTGAAAATAAGACATTTGGTTTGGTGTTAAACCAAAACTTTTTCTCTTAGGTACTTATCCATCATGATCCCACGTAAATCCAACAGGAACCGCACGATACAAATTCCTTGGATTGGCTGCTTAGATTTCATAGAATTCAGATCAAATGAGACAAAAGAAACCTGTGCTGCATAAAGGATATGTCACTCTGCATGTATACTATTCTTAGCCCTTTTCAAAAGTCTCACAAAACCCAGCAAGTGTCTAAAAATAGGGACTGAATCCTGGGGCTATAAATTATTTATTCATGTGCCATCCTTCCTCTTTGGTGGGTTTCTTCTGATCGTTGCTGTGACAAGTTGGAGCCAGGTAGGATTCACAATGCCCCAGCACTGATTGCTATTTCTAGAAATCATAAGTGACAGTGCTCTAATTGTAACAGCACTCGTGTGTCCACGAGATTGAAAAGAAAAACATCTCTCCTCATATTTTATTTGTGAATGAGGGAAGAACAGTTACCCAACCCATGCTTATTGCTCTGTACACCAGCCAACACCACGCTGCAAGCCAAGCTTTGTGCAGAGAGGTCTTCTTAGATGTCATGATTAGATTTGACATTCACATAGAATCATAATGCACTCATAGGAGAGTCTTGGAAGGCAGATAAATCACACTTTAGGCAAGAAATGTTCCCCTAGAAAAACAAATCTGACCTCAGCTCTGTCTAGATCACAAACCTGATGTTTCTTTGGGCCTTTGAGCCCATAAGAAACTTTGTTCAGTGTTCTGTTGTCATCCTTTGCCAAGAAGTCCTAAAATACTTTATGAGAAGCTCAAGAAGTCTAATGATGCTCGCTTTCTGCATCGATTTCCTATCTGCTAAAAAGCTCAAGTGATTCACCCAGGTCATATAACATGTCAACAACAAAGACAGGAACAGAGCCTTTTTAGAAATTTACAAGTCGTCCAGACTTCTTCAGTTTAGAAAAAACATTTTAGTGGCTTTCTAGCCCAAGGGCTACTCCGTTGGGCACACTGATAAAGGTTACAGTCTTGCCAGCACCTTTGTGCTCACTCTTACACAGATCCCCTCGCTCACGTATACAGCATTTCTGAACACAACTGTCCATAGATAAACTGAGCAGGTTTAATGCTGGACTAAAGGAGTATAAAAGGCCATCCAAGGTATACAGTTCTGGTTGTCTGTACCTCTTTCCCTGTCTCCTATTTTTCATCTAAGTGCTGAGGTCCAAGAATCAACCTTTATTACATCTTCTTCAGGCACACCTGGCTGCCTCCTGGACAGGTTGTCTAGGAACCTACTTGGTGCGTTGTCCTGTTCACTGCAAACCCTACTGAGACCTGTGCATCTCCTTCCTGGGCCAGGCAGCTCTTCCCTTGCTTCTTGTTTCTGAGAGCTGGGCTGTGGTTAGATCTTGGGCTATGATTTCCCTTTCTTAACCACAGCTTATTCCAGGACCCACAGCCTGGCCTCTGTATCTCTACTTATTTTGTCCACCTTCCCATTACTGACCTAAGTAGGTCCCAATCTGGAGTTCTGCTGTTTTAGCAACTTAAAGAGAGATCCCACAGATCAAGCTGTACAAAACTGTCAGAAAAGTGTCTCTTTTTAGCTTTGTCAAACGAAACACCTATCAATATAAAACTCTACACAAAAAGGAAGTACACATTCTTTTTGACTTTCCAATCTCTCACAAGTCACCAACACACAGATCTCCTCGAGAAAGAATAACACAATTTCTTGCAATATTTTTTACTCCTTTCATTCCTCCAGGGTTAATAAAAACTATTCCATAAAATACAGCTCTGGCACTGCATATTCTGTTTCTTTACAACTTTATCTTGGTCCGTTTCAGGGTTGAGGTGCAGACAGTGGCAGTGAATCCCCAAATGTTTGCCCTTTCCCAAAACGATCATCCCTCAGAAGGGTGATTGCAGAATTAGCCCAGAAGCTGCTTTCTTTTTCACCTCTCCATCCTTAGAGCTCCTGTTGCAACCCTTCTATTAATCATTCAACAGAACAGAATTCTATTTTGTGCCTGTAATTATTATCCCTATAAACTACTAACTTCCTTAGGAAATTACTTCATGGCCAGTGATCAAGAAAACTCTTGGTTTGAAATGCCAGGACCACAGTGCTATAGAAACAACTGAAGTGACACCAAAAAGACAGGGAGCCAGAAACAAGCAAACAGGCTTTTTGACAACTCCTCAGTTAACCCTGCTTTCCCAAACATAAAAGTGCAGTTTTTTCTTTTCCTCATACTGATTGATATGGCAGAGTTTGGGCCACATGTCAAAAGCACTAAGGAAGGGCAAACAGGAAAATAATCCCTCCTGAGTCAAAAAGTGCTGCAATGCCTGAAATCCGAAGCATGCCCTGGTGGTGGCTTGCCGAAATCATCATTTTGAAACTAATGGAGGTTACTTTCCTCTGCACTGTGTTACTGTGTGGTACTTGACAAGAAGATGCGTGGGGAGTCTGTACCCTCCAAAGGCTGTTTGTACTTTACAGCTCGTTCCCCGAGACAGCACACAGAGAAACATCGATACACACAGAACCCAGCGGTCTTCAACGCAGACTGGCAGAGAAGATGAAAGAGGGAGATTAGGAAGCAATCTGTCTTGAAGTATTCCTCAGGTTATTACCTTTTCCCTTCACCTGGTTGTCAGCACTTAAGGGAAAAAAAAAAAAAGGAAAAAAAAAAGGCAAAAATATCCCAAACCTCTTTCTTCTGGCTAAACAGAAATGAGAAATTGACTCCTAAAAACCTGTTGCAAAATAAACATCTGAACTACATGCTGGGCTCAACATTGGCACACGCACCTATTTGAATTCATCTTTGCTGAAAGGCCAGGTGTCACACAAAAGCACAGACATTTGTCACTCGTTTAACATGCACAGACATCACTTCTAGTTCAGCAAGTCACAGAAAAATTGGTCTGCTGGAAACTGAAACGTCACCCTAGAACAGTCTCTCTTCACGTTTGCCCTATTTTTTTTTTACACTTCTCCCTGCAGATGGAAATGATCTTAGGACTAAATCATATAAATTCTGTTGTCTTGATGTAGATCATAGAATCACTTTGGTTGGAAGAGACCCTTGGGATCATTGAGTCCAACCATCAGCCCTACTCTACAAAGTTCTCCCCTACACCAGATCCCTCAACACCAGATGCTCAGATGTAAGTGAAGGGTATAACATACATGTTACTAGAAAGACATCTAGTACTATTTGAGGTGTCCTGTGGTGTCCATGGCATCTGTTCTGTCTAGGGCACCCAAATGGTGCTAGATTCTTAAGTTTAAGCAATTGAATTGACCCTTAGCGATCACAGCCAGAACAGATTGAGCTGGTCAGTGGCCCTTTACTTTATGGAGCTGAATTGTGCTTCCATTGGCTACATCTCTATGGACAACAGGGGAAACTCTACTACCTATAGCACAGAATCATAGAATCATTAAGGTTGGAAGAGACCCTTGGGGTCATGGAGTCCAACCATCAGCCCTAATAGCACCTATAAGCACCTTCATACAGACAACTAAATTTAGGTGCTGGGGCTAAACAAAGTATTGGCCTGGATGGGCCTGTAATTGGATGTGGAACAGCCACTCCTACGTCTGTTTTAAACAACTCCCTCACTTGAGTCTGGGTATTGTATAGACTATCATCCAACTAGTGCTTGTAGGAATCATGGACAAATCGCTAGGAAAACTCGTATGACCCAGAACACATGGGAACATCCACTGACATAGATACTGAGGCACCAGATGGGAGAGAAAGGTGCAGTGTAAGAAAAGGTTCTGAGTGCTGGTTAGTCCAACAGGTCATTAATTCTCTCGTTGTTGTGTGGCAGCAGTGAGCTTCTGTGAAGCTCTAAGGCTGGAGGGCAGAAAGACACTACCCAGGGCTGAAGCATGGTTTGCTTCTCAGCTTGGCAGCACAAAGCTATGAAGCTCCCTGCCTAACCCCCTTCTGGAAGACTGTCAGGGCACCAGCTGATAATGATGTTTGATCTTTAGAGTAATTGCCTCTTAGTTGAAATTCAGGATTCAATTAGTCACTTGCCATAATTACTGAACGCGCAGAGCGATGGCAATGACAATGAGAGGTGTAACTGTACTTTATTACCCGTAGTAAAGCACAGCGGATTTGAGAAGCGCTATGATCTGATTAACACAATAGTGGGAGAGAGGGGAAAGGAGCCTGAGGCTGGATTTCTCCTGGGACAGCTGGCAGAAGACAATTTGTACAGCCTGGTGAGGTAAATGAGTCCCAGTGTGCAGCCTCCCTCCAGTTTCATTTCTATTGAGGTAAGAGGGACTGTGGTGAGCAATGTTCTTCTCATGGAACCTCCACTGCCAGGAATTTATTCAGGAATTTTATGGCCTTATGAAATCTGAGTTGCAATCACATAAGCAAAGCACAGAAGCTCTAGGAATGGTACGTGATGAAGGAGAGTCAATGTTCACCAGGAACCCTGACCTGCTCCCCAGTTAAGAGCTCTGCAAAAATAATGGGAGATGTGGTTGAGAAAAGGAGGTGGCAGGTAGGGGTGGGACTGGATTCCAAAATGTGTCTGCTTGCATGATGTTTGCTGGGGAAAATTCAAGTACCTTTTGACATGGAATTCAAAAGAAACCTCCAGTCCAACAGCAGAGGCTGCGAGAGGAAAAGCAGCACAGAGGAGAGGAAAGGGCTCTCAGAAAATTAAGAGCAACCCAGGAACACAAGGACAGATATCACACATGACACAGGGAATAGAGAGGATCTACAAAACCTGATTATCACAGTCAGCATTGGCATTTTGTCTGTACCATCCATCAGGAACCGGAATAGCTGGATTGGATTTATGGGAATTTCTTTTTTGTTGGTTGGCTTTTTTGTGGCAAACTCTTGTCTAGATCATAGATCCAGCATTTTATACAAATCATTGCCTTATAGAAAATTACCGTCTTACAGGATGATTCAGACAGATCCTGTCACACTTGCATGTCTTGGGATGTCTGGACAAAAGCACAACACATGCTTCTGTCAGCTTATGCTGTGTTTGGTTGCCAGAAAGCACCATGTCTTCCTTAAGCCTAAACATCCAGCAGCAGGGGATGGAAGGAAGAAACAGGTTATATACAAGACAAAAAGAGAGACTGCAAGCATGAGATGGATGACCATTTGCCAAAGTCATGCCTGCCAGTTGTCATAACTAAACCTGATATAAGAGGAAAAGAAATATAAATCCAGATTCTTCTTGGCAGATAAAAGCCAAATTTGCTGAGCCACAACTCTTCTAAAAATGTGACTTCAAAAAGGGGATAAGAACGGGCAAGTTCTCCCAATTTCTGTGAATTTGAGTCTTCTTAATACAAAATCCCCCGTAATCATACTATTTCATAGGATGAGCAAGATATTTAGCCACATCAAGAGTCTGAATTTTCATTGTGGAGATGACTGCTGATGTGACAGGTTATAAATGGCTGATTTAAGTCATCACAGCTTTGGTTTCTTTGAGATGAGAAAGTAAAGTCCCTGCAAATAGAGGGAAGCACAACAGTAATTCTAAGTCTTAAAGTCCTATTACAGCTAATGATAGCGCTACAGTTTCTGTTGATTGTCTGTCCTTATAAATACCCTCCTTCTCCCCCTGGGGAGCAGAATAAGGTTTAAAAACAGTGGCATGAAAACACTTGCCAGGAAAAAAGCAACACCCAGCTCAGATCTCCTTTCTAACACGGCCATAAAGAGGTGCAGGAAACATTCATTAAAGAAATTACCTTAAAGAGCACTGGGCTTGAACTCCAGTTTTGCTTCCCTGTCTATCAGTTTTTCTCCTCCCACCCTTGAAAATAGGGCTGGAAGGTTCATCAAATAAATAACATAAACCAAGCACAGCACTGCCAGGGGAAGACTGTGTCTAAAGATGTTCTATCTAGTAAGAACGGTGGTAGGCATTAGGTGAATTTGCAGCTATGCTGTGTGTTATATTGATAATGCATCTACTTGTTAGAGCAGGGATTTAAAAGTTCACCAACTGCTAAAGCACTCAGTGTTCCTCTTCCTACGCTTTACATTACTGCTTCCATTGCTGTAAACACTGCTGTGTTTGCACGCTTTCCCCAAATGTAGCACGAAACAGGAATCATGTGCCAATCCTTCATAGAATCATAGAATCATTTAGGTTGGAAGAGAGCCTTAGGATCATTGAGTCCAACCATCAGCCCTACTCTATGAAGCCCATTCCAGGCTCTGACCACTCTTTCTGGGAAGAATTCTTTCCTAATGTCCAGCCTAACCCTACCCTGCTGCAGCTTGCAGCCATTCCCTCTTGTTCTGTTGCTAATTACCCATGAGAAGAGACCAGCACCAACCTCTCTCCAGTGCCCTTTCAAGCAGTTGTAGAGAGGGATGAGGCCTCACCTCATCTTCCTCTTCTGCAAACTAAACAGTCCCTCTTCCTTCTAGGACAGCATGTATCAAAACTTCAAGATCAGACACCTGAGAAAAAACCAATATTCCATCTAATGTATGCTCATACTGGACAGATACCAGCAAATTTAGCTTGCAGGTGATACCGAAAGGGAAGTGAAGAAGTACAAGATTAATTTTGAGAGGGTACCGCGAAAGACCATATTGTTCTGCAAAGGCTGTGTTCATGCACACGCCACCTTAGGCATCAGAAAAGGCCGATCAAAGACACCCATTTCACACTCTAAGTACAAGGCAAGACTGTCTGCAGTGCTCCTTGGTATCTATTTCAGTCCATCTTCCCAAGACGCTTCCCAGCTTCCCCACAAATGATGTGTCTCCTCACAAGAAATCTCCCCGTGCACGCGGAATTGACCATGAATTATCCGCAAAAGCTCAGTCAGGTGGAAAAGAGGCTGTTCCCCTGATGCAACCTTATTAATAGGATGCATCACTCATTTGGAAAACCTGCTGTTATGTGGGAAGGTGCTTTCTTATCACCTGGTAACGATTGTCTCTCTGGGGGTTTGAAATGGCATGGGAGGGAGAAAGGGGATTGTAAAATCTCTTCTAATTTTATAGCATATAATGGGTGCTGTCAGCACAGGCTGTGACAGTCTAAGAAAAGCATTTCACCAGCTTCCTTTCTTGGCTAAGCTCTCTGATGGATCTTCAGAGCCTGAGCTTGCTCCAACCAGGATCGATTAGCAGGACATCTCTGAAACTTCCCACATGGTTTCAGGTTCACCGCAGCCTGGCAAACACCGTGTGGCAGCTTCATCACACACATCTTTTTAAGGCCCAGATACGTACAATCTCATTGTTGTCTGTAATACTCTTTGTAAAGCCCTACCATGAAAAGGATCCAGCATGGTGCATTCAGTCCCCTGAATGCAAACGACCTTCTGGAGCAGGCCTGCCTCAGGGAAAGATCATGGCTACTCAAACAGCCCAGAGAAGCCGTGGCTGCCCCATCCCTGGAGGTGTTCAAGGCCAGGCTGGATGGGGCTTTGAGCAACCTCTAGTGGGAGGTGTCCCTGCCCAGGGCAGGGAGGTTGGAACTTGATGATCTTTAAGGTCCCTTCCAACTCTAACCATTCTATGATACTCGGTAGAAAAGATGTCCTTGTATTTCTCTCCCAGCACCAGAGTGAAGGTAACACAGAAGCATCTGGGTAGCCTGGGCATTCCCCTGGAATTAGCTCAATCACTCAGCAGAAGAGAACTACATAATAGGTACCACTATGCTAAATTCCCAGTCAGTTGTTTGTCACCTGCAGATACTGATGCAACCAAAATGTGAAGGTTGGTGATCCCCTGTGTCCAAAACTGATGCTACCAAAGATGGCTGAGAACACCATTCCCTTTGATTAATTTGCCACACAGTTCCACAACTAAAAGGAAGTAGATGGAAATACCAAGTTGTTTCACGCTGGCACAAAACATCACACACTTTGCAAATCCTGCACATGTAGCTCCTGACAGCTACAATCACCGCTTTAAATGTGGGACATTAAACTTATGCTGCTGATAGAACTCTCCTCCCCGTACAAAAAATGACAAAACAGCCCCCATAGCATTCTAGACCTTTCTCAGAGAACCAAAAATGACACTTCTTGTTGTTTCAACTTAGCTCAGTTTTACCCTCAACATTCATTCATTTCCAAGGAAGTTTTTTTCACTCTCTACCAATCTCAAAGGACATTATTTAATTTACTTTAAAGTCATCCTGTTGACACCTTTAATTCTTCACCATCAGGCCATCTTTGTAAATTTTATTTCTGGTTATAATTATTATTATTTTTAGTTTCTCCAGTCCTGCAAGAGACTGAAAGGTGCCTACTATAAATAAGTACTGTAGCCCAGGCTTGTCTGTGCTTGTCTCCGAGTCATCGGGCCCTTGACCCAGAAAGTTAAAATTCACCTTCCACTTCTGCGATTGCTGAGAAGGAGCTGGAATAAAACCAATAAGGAAAGATGACTGTGGGAACAATAAAGAAAACCTTTTGCTATACTTAACTTTTTTCTTTTTGTGAGGCTGACTATGAAGATCTCCTCTGTAGTTATAGAACGCAGGCTTTCAGAACCCAAATCTGTTGGTTTCATCAGCCATGGGTTTATGTAGCACCTTCCCAGGAAAAACACTGGCTGTTCCCAGATGAAACTGGCTCCCATAATTGTGAAGAGACACCATCAATTGGTACCAGGCTGAAGATAATGAATAAAAATGAGGCATGTGTAAGGCTTTGGGGGTGATTTTGTCTTTTTTGTTGTTGTTGTGTTCGTTTTTTTTAAATCCAGATCCATCTGCAGAGCCTAGTGTGGTTCCTAAAGGACAATGAGGCATGGGGGAAACAAAAGATGGGAAGAGGAAGCAGAGAGGAAAGCAAGCCAGACTTTTTTACCCCAGCACCATCCCTAAACAAATGATGCATCTGGCAAGGGCATCAGCCCAAAACTTGAGGTGGAGGAAAATTCTCTAGGTGTTTCCAAGAGGATAAAAGAGTCAGTGACGCTTCAGCATGCGTCAGGTTTACAGTTGAATACAGATAACTGCACATAGGACTGTAAGGCACGATGTTGTAGAAAGAAATTAGCTTGCTCTTTAAATAGTTGCAGGTTTCCTGCCGTGCTGATATGGAAGATGGGGCACTAGTTGTTTACAGTAAGAATGCAAGAAGAAGAGAAATAGAAGAAAAAAGGTGCCTTTAATGAGATTTATTATTTCCTTTCCATAAAATGACCAATAGTATCAAGTAGAATATGATTGAAAGTGCTTACTCACCTGGGAGAACGGTTTCGTGCTCATCATTCACTTCTATTTAGATGAGACTCTCCCATTTAAATACTAGTTACCTTCTCTGGTAATAGATTTTCTCTTATGAAAAGAAAAACTTTACTGAGAACTCACATTTCTTACAGTAGAGCAGTTTTATCCACAGTGCCATTTCCATTTCAATCACAGAATTAACCCCACGAGAGCAAACTGAGTGTGCACTATTTAACCATTGGGTATTCAAGCGAGGACAGCTCAATTCATGTTCTTCTTGGTACCAAACCATAAAATCTTAAATCCCAGGTCGGCCATGAATGACCATGTTGTAGAAGAAAAAGAAAAAGAAATGAAAAAAACCCCCATGTGTGAATGGGCAGACAAAGTGCACTGGACTCCAAAGATGAAAAGTGCATGAAAAGGTGTCTTAAATTTATAACACTTCTCAAAGCAACACAGCTTTGACTTCATCTGTCAAATAACAGTGAGCTACTGGCTCGCGTCCCAAATGTGGAAAAGGTGATAATAGGCTTATTTTCTTTAACAGATGAATAAAAAAGTAACTTCTATACATTTTTCTTTTAAGTTTTTCTTCGATTGCTGTTACAGAACAGTAAATTATGTTTTATAGCAACACAACCTTCACGTGCACGTTATGACCGAGGTACAGGAAAAGCTACATAATATTGTTGAAGAGTACGTTAGCTTGACAGCTTGGATCGACTTTTAATTAAATGTGAACACACACACACACACACAAAATCTGCAGCGCAACATAAAACCTCTGCACAAATAAGCATCTACACCCTGAAGCCTCTTCTGTAAGAAAAATAAGCAGCCACTTACAGTTTCCACTGGAAATCTTCATTTTGGCCCAGTGCCTCAAGAGACTAAGTGCTGTTCTATTAAGTTCTAGCAGTGTTTGTTTCCATCTTTACTCTATGAATTTTATTTTTAAATACTGCAATAGGGGGACCCATTCTATCTCCAGCTGCTCTATCAGCTCCTTCGCACAGAGTAACTCAAAACGGCAGAGATCTTCTGGAAGACCTGCAGTTTGTCATTCGGGAATGCATTTACCACCCCTGGAGGCATAGAATTCCACACATGGGTCAGACCTTATCTCTAGACAAGACAGAAGGAGAAGACTAAAGAAATGGAACTAAAGGAATGAAGCTTCTGAAATAGTAACAAAATGCGGTACAAAGATCCACAGTGCTAAGTCCTAATTAGCTGTCCTAGCATCTCAGCCAGTCTAGTAAGGCTCATTATTAGCCATCACAAACCACACATACTCAACTCTTTGAGCTCCCTCTTTCGCTTGCAGTGCAATGATGGCTCCAAAAGCCCATTCAGGCAGTCATTCCATCTCAAAGCCAAGGTAAAACCAGCTTTCCTCGTGTACTTTCTTGTAACCATAGAAGCAGCGCTGATGTGGAGCCTCCTGGGGTCATTACGAAAGATGGGCCAGTCCAGAGGGTGATTTTGTTTATGCATCTTTCTTTGTTGAGCAGAAATGGAATCGAGAAGACAGATTAGTCATCGTTCAGACATGGTTAAAGCTCAGTGAGATAAATCCCACCTAATCTATGTGGTCCAAACAAGAATTTCTCCTGGACCTTGAGGTTCAGCAAGTACAATGCTACAATTTTCTAGCATGGAGCCTAGAAGAATTCTACAGTCATAAAATCTAAGTGAAACTGTACATTCCTTCAGGAGGGGCGTGATGTGGCAGGGTGAAAAAGGCCCATAAAGCAAGCCATAGCTACCAAAAAGAAGTTAATACTTCCTGAATCCAGACTTTGTTCCCTCCATGTTTTTGGCAGGAGTAGTGATTTATTAATACCCACAAAGTGTATCTAGAGGTTTTGTACAGCACTGACTACAGTTAACAGTAGCAGAAGCCTCTGAGACCCAGGCCCTCATCATGCTGCAAGACCTGCTCACGTGAAATGGAAAACAGCACCTGTTCTAAGTTTCTACGAGCTAAGGTTATGAAGAAACAGCATAAGAAGACGACACTGGAGGTAGGGTGCAGGATCCAAGCCAGACAGTGAGAAGACTGCAAGTAGAAAATAAAAAAAACAGTCAGGGATGACAGCTAATAATGAACACAGTTGTGGCAGGACAGGGTTGCCATCAGCTTCCATCAAACCCACACAGCGAGGAACGTGCCTGCCTTCTCAAAGCTGTGATGATCACCACCAGTCCATCAAGGGAAGAATGCCTTTACGTAAGTGCTCCTGACACTCATATGAAAGCCAGGCTCAACCATCCATAACAAAAAAAAAAAACCACCAAAAAAACCCCAGATTATGAAGTTCACATTTGAACCTTACTTCACCTGCTATAACTTACAGAGATTTGCTGTGTAACACTTCCCAGATGACACAGCAGTGAGTAAGAGACAACTTTACTGTCACTTACACAGTTACAACCTCCTGGAGTAGTTCCCATTAAAGATTTTTTTTTGCTTGTTTAAAGGAAATCATTATCAAGAATTACTTTCTTCTCAGCTATCTGATCTTAATTATATCATGTAAAATGAGACCATTCGATGCACCACCCTCTAACTCTTCTCCTCTTAAAATAGAATCTAAATCTTTAGACAGATAGAAGATTCTTTTTGTAATCACCCACCGAGTGTGAAGCATAAAATGTCTTTTCCTTTCCTGTGCACAAGAATTTATCTCTGGATCAATCAATAGAAAAGGGTTAGCAGACTTTCTAATAAGAGTATGATGTTAACTAAAATTAGTTCTCATTATTTTTGAAACACGAAGGAGATGCAACATACATCATGTAACAGTTTCTTCTGGTCCTCATCTGTGAAATTCAGTTAATCACCATAATTAGCTGTTACATGATTGTGCATCCAGAATAAGATAGGAAGAAACATTTCGCTTCAGAGAATTACTCAGGATTTAGTTCAGTCTAAGAGAGGAATATTGGTCATTATCTCTTTTTAATTAGATTTACAGTGCAGTATGAATATACCAGTTACTTCAAGAGCCTCTGTCACCTGAGCATTGAAAATAATGTATGAAAACTCTTCACAGGATGCTTCAGACTGCAGAGAATGCTACCTGATTACACGCAACCAGTTTACACACCCTCCTTTAAATCTTTCCACCTTCTCCCTTTTTACCACTCACCTCCCAATCAGTCAAAACAACTGATCTCAGAACTTAAAGCACTGAGTTACACATCCATTTGGAGAAAGGTTTTGTGAGTCACACAGTAGAACCAGTATACCCGTCACCCTTGCAACCTTCTACGCACTTCTTCACTCTATAACCAGATGAAACATCTGGCTCAACAGAAGCAAGCGGTTCATGCAGTTACACATTAGTGCTTGTGCCTTTAGCAACATTCAGGGTGGTTTTTGGGAGGGTCCTCCCTCATTAATGGGAAAAACCAAAGGCTGAAGAGCAAGAGCTTCACCACCTGCCCTTTCCAATATCCTGAGAAACAGCAGTGTGAAAAGACAACTTTCCCTCGTGATAACTGCGAGGGAAATGGATTCACAAATGCTGCTGAAACGGTGGAAACTGAATTCCCCCAAGAACTGTGGAACGAAGAGCAGCTAGAGAAGAAAAGCCTGGGGGTGTCATGGTATAGTTCCTTCACATTCAGCTGACAGCACCAGACTATCTGAAAACCAAGAGCCTCATCTTAGGACCTAAATTAGAAAAGGTAGAAGCATACATTCGGCTTTCACAGCACCACGGAATTTTAAGGACCACGTTAAATAGAACACGACACCAGAAACTCCAGGAAAGTGTAAAAATATTTGTAAGGAATGAAGATAATTGTTGCAGTACAGTGGGTTTGTTTCAACAAAAGAAGATCAATTTTGAAATCCTTTGAAGTAAGACAACCAACCTAGGACTTCAGGTAAAAATAACAAGTCAATTTAGTCTGGTATCTATTTTGGGAGAGGATACATGCTGCAGGCAGAGAGAATTTCTCCATCTGACTTCACTAAGCTGTTAAGAGATAAAAACGTCTCTCAGTCTGAATGCTGAATCCTCATTGTTTTCTGAGACCGAAAACCAGTTAGTAGAGTCAGCTCTAAACCATGTGGTGAACTTCAAACATTAACAGCTGGCTTAAAACACAGCCAGAGATCACCAAAACCAGCTATATAAGAATCGTGACTGTAGGAAGCATTTACAGAGAAGCGATGGGAACACAACTGAGCTGAACCTGAGTAACACACCCCAGCATCGAGATCTTTGCCTTTGGCTGCAGCAAGGCAAACAGAAGGTTGTGCTGGTAGAGCTTTGATGTTATTGGTACTAAGCCAAGCTACACCAGGTGTAATAAGTCAATGGCTCAAATCGCACCTCTGGCTGCAGAGCAGACCTTCCCCTTCGCACCGTTCTTCGGGGAAACGACTCATCTCCTTCCACACTCAAGGTACTCAATGCCACTACCAATGAAGTCAGCTTGGACACACATAGACATAGACATGTCAATCTACAAATGCTATTCAGATGCCCCAGTTTATTTTTCTGGGAGTACTTCCCCAGGACAGCAGCCTGTGTTCTGCAGGATTCAGCCCCCGTAACCATATTCCCGAGCTTTTATTTATTGATTTATGAATTTTGGACATTAAAAAAACAAAGCAAAACAAAACAAAACAAAAATAATTAAATTTTGCTGTATTTATTTCATAACCTCCTGTGGTGAGCTGACCTTGGCTGCCTGAGGAGTGCCTAACAGACCACTCACTCTGTACTCCTCAGGACAGGGGGATACAAGATCTGTGGGTTGAAATAAAGACAGTTTAATTTAAAAAGAGCTGAAACTGGCTCTGTCCAACATGGGGGAGCCCCTGGCCTCTTCTCACAGAAGCCACTCCTGCAGCCCCTCTACTATCAAAACCTTGATGTGTAAACCCAACACACCTCCCCTCTTTCCTCTCTCACACTTTCTGGACTTCTGGAGCCTCCTAGTAGTTCCCTGGGGCATTGGATACTTTCCAGAGTTTGTTTAGAGCCTACTTTATAAAAAAAAAAGATCTAGTCCCTACGCACCACAACAATGCAAGCAAAATGAAGGCGACTTTTGCGATCAATAATCATGAATAACCTGGTCCATACAGGAAAGAAGCAAATGAGAAAATGCTGCAACAAAGAAACACCATTGCAAACCACAATATCAAATGAAAAAAAACCAAACAAAATCTTCTGCCTGAACTTGCAAAAAGAAGTGAAATAAATTCTTCTAAAGCTGCACGGGATCATTTTCGTTCGCATGCATTTATTAGATTCATCTAAGCATTCAGGACTTTGCTAACACTGGAGCTGAAGCCTACTTATTAAAACCACTTTTTTGGCTATTTTAAGACTTACTTCCAAAAAAGCATAGATATGTTTCAAAATATTTTTCCCTATCAATGATGTGTCTCTTATTCAAATCTTCCATCCAAAGTTTACTGCCAGACCCTTGTAGTCAAAGGCAGGTTTATGTGAACTCTTACTATGAGGTGCTACTCCTTCATTACAAAATTACATGTATCATGTACAGCAAAATCACATAATCTGTGTAATTAGCTCATCTCAGTCATTGCTGGCAACAGAAAGAGCTGCCAAGGTTGAACAGAGGGGAAAGTTAATGACATCCATTCACAGACAAGGATTGTAACTGTAAAACTGACTGGCTGTTTGGCTTCTCCCGGAGCACCAAAAGCTGAGATGACCATTAACTAGAGGCACTCTAAAGGCACTGATTTACAGCAAATACCTGCCATAAACTGCAGCAAACCAGCAGCTGACTCGTAAACAGATTAGTGTCTGTGAGCTGGGGCACGGGATGCACAGTCAGACACACACAGTACCCTCATCTTCTGTATTCTGTGTCCACCCTGGTGGGCAGCAGGATGACCATGAGCCAGCACTGTGCCCTCATGGCCAAGAAGGCCAATGGCATCCTGGGGTGTATTAGAAGGGGGGTGGTTAGTAGGTCAAGAGAGGTTCTCCTCCCCCTCTACTCTGCCCTGGTGAGGCCACATCTAGAATATGGTGTCTAGTTCTGGGCCCCTCTGTTCAAGAAGGACAGGGAACTGCTTGAGAAAGTCCAGGGCAGGGCTACCAAGATGATGAAGGGAGTGGAGCATCTCCCGTATGAGGAAAGACTGAGGGAGCTGGGTCTCTTTAGCTTGGAGAAGAAGAAACTGAGGGGTGACCTCATTAATACATATTTAATATAAATATCCTTTACATAAATATGTAAAAGGTGAGTGTCAGAAGGATGGAGCCAGGCTCTTCTCAGTGACGTCCAATGATAGTACAAGGGTCAATGGGTGCAAGCTGGAACAGAGGAGGTTCCACTTAAATATGAGGAAAAACTTCTTCCCAGTCAGGGTGAGGGAACACTGGAAGGGGTTGCCCAGGGAGGTTGTGGAGTCTCCTTCTCTGGAGACATTCCAAACCCACCTGGACACATTCCTGTGTGACCTGCTCTGGGTGCTCCTGCTCTGGCAGCGGAATTAGACTGGATGATCTTTCAAGGTCCCTTCCAGTCCCTGCTATCCTGTGATTAGGCTATGTCAGCCCCACAGATGTATCAAAGCCCCACAGTGCACAGTAAAAACCCTAATCCTCCCTTATTCCTATTTTTCTTTACTTTTATCTGCTTTTCCTTCTTGTCCTCACAAGACCTTTGTATCTCCTTCTACTATTTACCCACGCACAGGTCGTGATTCTGTACTTTCTTTCACTGAGAGTTAAGCTACTGTTTTCACTACTACTAACAGTTCTCAGGTCTGTGGGCTGCCCAGAGCATCACACACCTGCAGTCACGGGGCTGACACTAAACCAGGCAACAATTCTCCCCAGAATCAATGCACCGTTTCTTTGGCTTTAGCACAAAACAGCAATGCTGAGCCTGACCAAGGGCTGTTTTCTTCTACCAGGTTGTCTTTCTCCCGTCACCACCTGAGAGTCTGAAGTCCTCTTCTTCATTTGTGCTACGCCGTTGTGTGATGTATTTGAAGTGCATTTGCAGAAAAAAAAAAAAGAACAAAAGAATTTTTAAAAAACTAAACTCAGCTTATGGATAATGAAGGAATCTCCACTGATAAAGCGGGACAGTGCAATAATTTACCCTCACTGGATCAAGGAATGAAGCAAAATCCACTGGATGGGATATCTGGCAACAGAGTGTGTATTATACTAGCAAATGTAGCCTAGGAAACAACTCTGCATTGCAGAGAAGAGCACCGAATAGCTCAATAAGTGTGATTTTGATAACTAAGCATTTCATTTGGCACACAGAAAAACTGCAGGTGCTACAGACCAGCAGATCTGCACCGAGACAATAAGACAATGAGAATAAAGTGATATAGTTGAGCTGTGAAAATGCACAGTTAAACACAGAAATACATGGGTAACTGTAGCAATCTCTTACATAGATTAAATATCCAAGATGATGGATATTTTTGCAATGCTGAAGCTGTTAATTACAGAAACTTCTGTTTTCCCAGACCACACAAAGGGATGTTTTTCATTTAGTTCATGTTTTCATTTTGAGAGAAGATGATTATTGCTGAAAGGGAGTCCTGGAGACCACAATATTAAGCTATTGAAATCCAACCACTGGCCTAGCACTTTTCACTTCGGCAAGTCTTTGTTTGAAAACTCTTAGAAAGGACCAAAAAACACAGATTCTGTCCTCAAAACTCTCCTGCTCAGTGCCAAAGAAATTAATGTCACTGAGGAATAGAGGTGATATATTAGCAGGGAACTTCTTGCACTCTGAACCAAAAAAGCAGGAGAGAAGTCCTTATGGAGTTGGAAGGCTTCAGAGCTCCTGATTTATTGGAGTTACTTTACAAAGGGCATGACTGAAGGACAGGAGACTAAAACAGCTTGTCTGAGGTCAGTTGCAGGGTGTGAAGTAGGTCTCATTTACTGTCTGTTCTGACAGTTACAAGCTGCATTTGGCATGAAAATACCTTATTCCTATCCCTTTCACACTAGCCCAGATACAAGCACTGCCCCATGACCATAGCAGGGTACCAGAAGAACCCCACAGGTCCCAGATGGATCAAGGCAAGCCATGGTCAGGCAAGTCTTTGCATGAATGCTGAAAGCTGCTCTTCCAAGGCAACTCAAAACCGAAGTGGCTGTAATGTGAGGTTGCAGCCCTCTCGCCTGCCTGCCCAGTAAATCAAGGGACAAGAAAGCCAGAGGAAAGACAGCAAGAAAAGATCATGGAGGAAAGAAACTAGTCTAGGAACAGCTCTTCCCACAGGAGCAAGGCAAGAGGGAAAGGCTAAACATGCTAGAAATCAAGCTGCATGTTGCCTTTTCATTTACAAGACAGATATGTTGGCTTTGACATTTTCTTTTGTTGGGTTTTAATTTGCTCAGAGCCTCTGGTGGCACTGGTGTCAGTAATCGCGCCTCTTATTCCACCCTGCCTGCCTTGGATGCAGTCAGTACAGTGCAGATCACTCTTTTCCTTTCTATCTGGTATTTAACCAACAATTCCCTTCTCCCACCTACTGTTACTTGGGATATTTCTGCTTGTTGTCCCTCAGCTGGCAGCCAGCCTGCGTGGCACTCCAGTTCTTCCCCAGAAAAACCTTCTGTGTCTCCTAATGTTTGCCCCATGCCTCCAGCAGGGTTCACACATTGCATTCTTTGATAGCACTAATATTTTGAGCCGATCCTCCCCTGTATTCTGTTATGCCATCTTTCCATCTAACCTCACAAGGCTTTGCCATTACTTGCCTAAGAGCTCATTGCTCCTTCTCACCTCTGAACAGCCTGCCACACAACACTGTCAGCTCTTGCTCCTGCACAATGAAATGTCTACATTTTAAACCACTCAGCCTGTGTGTTATGGTGTTCTGCAGGAAATCCACCCTCACCCATTCCCCCAGTGACTCTTAACTCACATTCTTCTCCAGGCACAAGGTCTCCGTGTCTCTGATCAGTTCCACCTGGACCAGTAACCTCCCTTTCCATTCTCAGTCTCCCTGGTTGATGCTCTGCTCTTCTTCTATTCTCTTTTTGTCTCCCCTCATGCTCCCACTCTTCCTGCAACCTTCTGTAACTCCCTCCCTTTTATAGAGGAGAAATAAATCAGCAGTGGAAGCGAGTCAGTCCCAGTCAGGTGAAAATCTTTTAATTCTGAGACCTGTTCTATGTATTTTCCAGCTGGCCTCAGAAAATGTCATCTTCCAGGTGTAGTGGAGCTCCTGCATCACACATTTAACTCACCACTTGGATGCAAGCTCCAGGCTTGTCAGAGGGACATCTTAACCAAGTCACTGGTGCTCTCTTCTCAAAGTTGAACAGAAGGCTTACTCCTCTTACCCCGAGGTAGAAGAGGATGTGGATACCACAGTCAGAGCTCAAGTTCCAGCAAGCAAGATGCAATACCTAGACATCTGAAACTTCTAACACTTAAACTGCTTAACTTTGTCTCAAGAAAGCTATTTTTATCTGATCCTTCTACCTTGAGTATCTGCTTTTCTGAATGAGCCATCAATGAGTCATCAACATTTCAGGACTAAATTGATGCAATTAGCCCTGCCTTTTCCAGCTGATTTTCATTAAGGTAACTTGGCAACTAGACAAAGGTCAGTGCCCTCTGAGACTCCCTTGATTCCTCTAAAAGCAAGCAAAGGATGAACAAGTAAAATGGGGTGGAAAAATTATGCATTATACACTGATAGATGTATGAAATTCAAACAAGAGACTGAGAGAACTCTTGCTCTGTTACATATACTGGAATATAATTTCTTCATATTCTGCTTATGGGTCAAGTGTCCCAGAAACAGAAAACACCACCACTAAATGCCAGATCATGGGTGTCAGAGGTACCTGCGAAGAACAAAATATTGATGACAAAGACCACTGAGGGATGAATTTGAAATCCGTAGGGGTATCACCAAACCATGGAAATGCTGGTTAGAAGGAGCAGTAGAGTTCATCTAGTCCAACTTGCATTATGTCCTGGTGCCACACTATGGTTATTTTCACCAAGCAAAGCCAGAGCTTTCTCAAGCCAGCACCCGGAAATCACTAGAAATGCTTCGTTTCCAGAAGCTACTGTTAAAATCAGAGCGAAGTTTTCAGAGCTGCTCATGAAACTAAGGACTTGTACACATGGACTCTACCACAGAGAAATCAATTTCTTTCCCTGAGATTTCAGAAGGTGAGTTTTGGCTCAGGTTTACCAGAAGCTGAGTGCACACACAGTTGATTTTCCATATGTCCCAGAGCATCAATGACTCATTCATGTGTCTGCTCCATTCACGGTTCCTTGTGTGCCAGTCAGGCTACTGCAGGGAACAGCGAACTGAGACTGGGCTTTTCATCAGCAGCCTAGAAGGGGTAATGCATTGAAGGCTGACAGGAGGCATGCAGTTACCTAACCAGGTGAAGAAGTGATGAAAAAAACCCCAACCCACAAATTCTCTCCAGGCCATGTAACTGGAATGAGTGTGGTCAGGTGTTCTGCCTCTGCTAGTCCATCTAACGGAGTAATCACAGTAAATCAGTCATAGATGGGGCTTGGAGCAACCTGGTCTAGTGGGAGGTATCCCTGCCCAGTAGCAGAATTGGAGCTAGAAGATCTTTAAGGCCCCTTCCAACCCAAACCATTCTGATTCCATGGATCTGAACCTGAGATCTGTCAGGAATCTTTACTTAACATCCATTTGCTGAAAAATCTAACTATTATTTATCATATTCTAGCTACAGGAGAGCATTTTACATACTCCCACGACATTGTTAATTGAAACACACTTCTTTGAGAGCTTGTGCTCTTCGGACACACTCCCCTCTCAGAGCCAGCTCACAGACTCTTGTATTTCTTACCATTCACTGAAGGAATTGAACACAGTCCTGGTGTACATATACAGCTGGTATTGCTATTATTGCCATAACTTATTTTACAGGAAAAACTTGGAGTGAATAGCAGGAGAGATGAAGGGATTAAGAACAGATTAGGATGAAAAAGGCATGGCCAGACTAAGAATGGGGTCGCAGGTGGATGGAGATGACAACTACAGGGTAAGTTCTTGGTGGTGACCTTTTAGCTCTCCCTTGAGAAAGAATCAGAACAGCGGCAACACTCAGCATTCACGCTACCGCCTCTCTCCCTTGGGCTGGGGCCTGCACCACCATAGCTGCATTTGGATCCATCCCTGTCCCTTTTGAGACTAAGGCTTTGAAACAGAAGGCAGACCCACATAGTACTTTGTTCCCTCACTTCTCAAACAAACCAAACCAAAAGGCTTCTTATTTTAGTGCTGTAAAGAAGGCTTCCTTAGTCACAGCCAGCTTTGGCTCAGTGCTGCCAGCTGACAGGTGGAAATGTTCATTTTTAGAGAGGCCTAACGAGAGGGAGACATTTGTCAAATATTGGCACAGCAACAGGGCAAGTCATTGAGTTTATACATGAGGTTTATGTGAAATGGAAAATTCTGAAGATCAGATTAGATGGCCAGAATGAACCAAATGTGGATCTGTGGGAAGCTGGCTTCGTTCAGAAGAAAGTGTTGACACAGAAGAATGAAGTTCACTCTACAGAGGTCTTGTGATCTGGTGGCAGTGTTACCTGGCTCCCACACAGTCCCATGCCACTCACAGGATGGGTGCACCACTGTGCAAATCCCTGCAACTTCCCATCCGAGATGCCACCACCCACATCCTGAGGCAGGGAACTCTCAGAAAGAGCAAGATAAGCCCTTGAAGAGAAGAGCTTCCCAAGTCAGGGGTCTCTCTATCTCCCTCCAGCGCTCCTGAGACAGAAGAAACTCCTTCCAGGCAGGAAACTGCTAGATGCTTTCTCTGTGGAAGCCTGGGTGGTCTCTCTGAAATGTCCCTGCTTTTCATCACCCCCATCACCCACTGCCTTTTAGTCTGTTGCCTTGGAAAGGAATAGGGTGTCTCTAGTTTATGATACATAGAAATCCATGTCCAGCAACCAAACACCTGCTGACCCTGCTGGTTTCCAAGCAGAGCTCAGAGTATTTGGTTCCTCAAATGTATTAAGATCAGCAGAGAAATCATTGAAAATACCCTCTGGTTCAAAACTCTGCCTCCACTGCTCTAGTTGAGAAGCAGCAATCAATGCAGCAGGCATGGAGATTCTGCACCAAGTAATGACTGCTCATCATGCACTTTGAAGTACACAAATGCTGATGTTTCAGGTATTACTGGCAGAATTCTGCAATAATTAAGTTAAATTAAAATTTCTAGCAGCGAGAAAAAGAATCACTAGGAGTTCATGTCTAAGTTTAGTTAAAATGGTGATGATGTGCTAGCAAAGTAATTTCCTATTTTCTTTGTTTGTCTCATTTCCACAGCACATTTTCTGCTTTCCAAATCTCTCTTTGCTCCCTGGGTGACTCAGGAAGATAAGGAGCTTCATTAATTCTTGTGTCACTGTATGGTCACTGCTTTCCAACCACCAGGGGTTTTAGACAATGCAACTGCATTGGGAATGATTCTTTCTTTTTCCGTTTTCCCAGGAAAAACTCTTCATGAGATCTGGAGAGGGTTTTTGCTGGCATATGTAAAAAAAAATAAAAATAAAAATTGAGTTTCTGCTCTTACCATTTGCTTCAATGGATTGCTTCTCACTGTACATGTCTTATATAGAGCAGCATCTGGCCCTCTGTTATTCCTGGCACAGCAGAGAAAGAATTCGGAATAAAGCAATCTGAGTTTTATTGATTTTAGTAATTTGTCCCCAGAGCTACCAATTACAAACTCCATGAGTAACGTCTGAGGGGAATGACACTGCACTGAAAAAGGAAAATATCTACTAAAAGCCCATTCCCCTCCAATTTCCATGGGAAATCATATTTCTCTTCGCCTTCTCAAGCTACTAAAAATGGCTATTCTGATCTGGATGTCAAATCATAAGCAATGTTGGGGTCCAAAACTGTGTAAGAGTTTCCCTTTCACAGGACAACAGACTGTGAGCAGTCTTGCATGACTTTTGGAATCTGAAAACTTTACTGGGATCAGGACACAGCTTAAAGTACTGTTCTTCCAAGCCACAGAAGACGCAAAGATTCATCATTACATGAACACCAAAGATACATCCATGCCACTGAAGAACACAGAGGAAAATACAAAGAACCTCAATGCAGTCAATGGACTTACTTATCTGCAGAACAGCCTTCCCATGAGCAATGGGCGAGCTCGACAGTCACAGCTGAGGAAGGTATTGTCCCATTTTTAATATGCTTATTTGTATCATCAAAATGCAGGTTCTCACTGACTGCTTAAGTTTCTTTGGAGGAGTTGCTCCACTTCTGAATGCCTGCATTATGCTTTGCATAGATCCACAGCTTCGGATATAACACACTCCTGCTTGGGAACAAAGCTTCCCTTCCCCTCACCTTTCAGAGCAGGCCTGGTGAAACCACCACCAACCGCTTACCTTCAGCCAGTGACTTGCTCTCAAGCAAGCGCCCCGCTAAGGCAGGGCTCCTTCCAGAGCATCCTTCACCACCTCCTCCTCCTCCTCTCCACCCTCGTCCCCAGTTCACTTCCGTGAGTCTTTTAACACCCAGCAGGACGGTGAAGCTGCAGAGATGGCACTGTCAGTAATTAGAGCAGGACAAAGTCCAGGACCACTATTCACACCAGTTTTCTTTGACCCCATCCATCATTTGCACCCCCAAGTGACTCAGTGCAGATGCCTGTGGACATTTACTTTACCTGCACTTTAAGTGACACCCTGTGGCTGAGAGAAGGAATTACTGGTGACCATTCCTCCAGTGACACTCTCCCTAAGGTTTGGAGACAATTAAACACAGAGGCTGAACCCCAGTGAGTCGCAGACAGTCCCAAGTGTTCAGCAACCAGAGAGAACATCCTGATTCCACCTTCCCCAGCAGGGTTTCAGACCTCATCCTCCCACAGCTTGGCTGGATGGAAAATGGGTCACGAGGCAGAATAAAACAAGAAATCCCACATCCACAAGAGAGACCCCACGTGAGGTGTAGCTGGGTGGGATTCTTCCTCTCATTTTGACATTGTGAGATGAGCATTCCTGCTTTGTCTCTCCTTGTAGTGTGTTTAATTCTTTCATTTCCTCATATATTCCTGAGCCACTCCCTCTTCCACTCCTCCCATGGCCCCAGAAGCACACGATTTTGCAAGTATCATCTAATTCCTAACTTGTGGGAAGAAACGGAACCTCAGTCCATCTGTTTGCCAGCTGGTAGTTGCTGTCAGCTTAGACAACAGCTCACTATCTCATGCAAGCAACAGATAGCTGGACGGGGCAGCTTCCTTAGAGAGAGGCTCACGAAGACTCCCAAGATAATGTGGGGAACCCAGTGTTTGCTGACTGTCCTGGAGGCCACAAGGTTCAGAGCCCTCTAAGAGACCTGTCATCGCTCTATTGATGTTACAAGTCACTTTCTCCAAACATTATGGGTGGCTCCTCTGCCACAAGTTCAGGATTTGCACCCTGAAGGGCGAAGGAAGGGACGTGGCCTCCTGCTGCTGCTGTCAGGTCTCATTGACTTTGGTGGAGGATCAGATGGGCTTTGATGGACAACGGCAGCAGCAGTTCCTGTCTCTGGGAAATGTGTGAAGTCTACCTCAAAAGTCATGCCTAAACTTAAGAGAATCCCAATCAGACACAACAGAATCATAGCAAAGCCACCTCATAACTTACCAGTGAAGAACAAAAATACTAATCATTGTTTAATTATCTGGAGAAAAGGTTCCTGAACATGACTGAAGTTACAGCGACAATCTTCTCCTTTTACTACATGCAATTAACTTCTATTCTGTGCTCAGTAAAGAAATCACATTTCACAGGATGATAGCAGGGGGAGAAAGAAAGGTGAGTTATTTTCATCCCTCCTTGAAGTATTGTTTTCAACACTTTTCTTCCAAACTGCAAAATCAGAGCGGTCTCTTACCACAAATTACGCCTCACAATGGAAAGGAAAAAAAAGAAAAGCAAGGGGAAAAAAAGAAAAGCCTCTCTCATCTGTGCATGCACTGAAATCAAGAGCCTCCCACTGCTGTATTTGTGGAAGAATTCAACCTAAACTAGTAAAAGAAAGTGAACAAAGATGGTTGAAATCTTAATCTGGACGCAACGCTATTGGCGTCAAGCTGACCTAATCAACTGCAGATTTGGTCTCCTCAGAGGGAAGCTTTACAAGCTTAAAAATTATGTTTTATTTCCCTCCACAGAATTCTACTTCCAGCCTTCTTTTCCCTCTGTCATGTTTGTTTGGTTTCTTATCTGTCTCCTTTCTTTATCTTTCATGTACTCCTGACTCCCTAGCCAAAACCATTGGGTTCATCCCCCCAGGACAGCTAAAAGACAGCTTCTGCAAGACTGCAGACTCTTTTTTTCTTTTTTACAGCCTTTTTCTATAATTAAAATTGGCTACAAAACATCTCTTCCTACCCCGAATCTCCTTCTGTCATTAAGCATTCCACTGGAATAACAGCCTCTAACATCTAACATAAAAGACATCTAACAAGGTTACAGAAGAGGGATGAGGTGGGAATAGTTTCAAGGCTTCATAGTACTTTTCTGAAAATCTGAAAACACACATGCATTGCCCAGCAGAAAGAGAGAGTTCTGCATTTCATCTTTGAAACTCTTCTTTTGGAAATGTGTTTTAAATATATAAAGTGCCCTTCAATCCAAACGGCAGCGCACCAGAACTGCTCAGCATCTGCTGCCTCTCAGGCTGGGACGCTTCCTCTCACCTTGTCCTTCTCCCCAGCCCCACACCTCAGCTGCATCTCCTCGCTGCATCCAGCTGTACCTCTAGAAACCCACCACTCGTGCTTACCAGCCTGTCTTGATGGGTTTTTATTCCTCCCTCTCCAATAAAGATGAAAGGCCACCAGAGCAGAAAGGGTCTCTTGTTTTTTTACAAAGGGTCTTGGCTTTCAAAAATGCACCCTTTAAAAATCAAACCACAAGAACCTTTGAGGAAAAAGTAATGTGATCAACAAAAGCGCTTGAGACACTAAAATACACAAGACAAAACACAACTGAAAATGTTAATTGAGCCTCCAGGCAAGACACTCATAAAAGCGCCCATTTCTGTAATTGTCGGGACAGCTCTTACCCATATGGTATGAGCAAGACTCGGGGACCAGTCAGTTCCACCCAAGGCTCACTTTTTATATGCAGGCTGAAGCCACCACTCCACAACTTTGAACAATATTTAATCAGAAAGAAAAGCAGCAGAAGTTACATCTTGATAAAAGAATAGCTGTTTAACCTATGAAAATTAACTCGTTTGCTCTTTAGAAAATTAAATCACTTTAACCCCTTTCAAAAGAGAGAGGATGCAAAACAGAAGAGCTATTAATTCACTTTTTCTCTTTGCACTCACAAGATTATTTGCCTCTGTTCACAATGAGACAACAAATAGCTGCAGGAATTATTCTTTCAGTGTGGAGTAAACCATGTCAAAGGGACAACTGTGATCCTTGTGCCGATGGCTGTTACTCCCATGTTCATCCATGTGAACAATAATCCAGTTGCTAAGCTGCCAAGCCTATCCAAATCATTTTCAACAAGGCAACACCAAATCGTTCTCTATAAGGCCACCAAAAAAATCACAGAATCATGGGATATCTCAAGTTGGAAGGGACCCATAAAAATCACCAAGTCCAGGTCCCTGCTCCTCACTACCTAAAACTAAACCATATGACTAAAAGTGTCGTCCAGATGCTCCTTGAACTGTGAAGTCTTGTGCTGTGACCACTTCCCTGGAGTCTGTTTCAGTGACTGATCACCTTTTCAGTGAAGAATCTCTTCCTAATGTCCAGTCTGAACTTCCCTTGATGCAGCTTTATTCCACTTACTCATGTCCTATAGTTGGTCACCAGAGAGAGGAGATCAGCACTTTCCTCTCCATTGCCTATCTTGGGGATGTTGTAGACTGCGATGAGGTGACCCCTCAGCCTAGTCTTTGCCAAGTTGCACAAGCCAACTGACCTCAGCCACTTAGCTTAAATCTCACCCTGGATGCCTTTCACCATCTTGGTTGTCCTCCTCTGGACACACTCTAATAGTCTGATGTCCTTCTTATATTGAGGTGCCCAAAACTGCACACAGTACTCAAGATGGGACCACAAACACTGGTGGGGACAGTGCAGTTTAGAGTGTGGCAGTCACTTCCCTTGACTGTCCAGCTATGCTGTGCATGATGCACCCCAGGACATGGTGTGTACATGCCCTCAGAACAAGGAGTAGGCAAGGAGGGACCTAAACCCCATCAGTGCAAGGTTAGCAGTACTTATATGCCTGTTTTCAGCAGCGTAGTCTGTGGAGAAGATGCTGCTGCTGCTTTTTGCAATACCCAAACCACTCATCTGAAGTGGTTATTTCAGCCAAGAGCTTTCCTACACTGAGGGATTGAGGGGGGATTTGCAGAGAGGGAGTTTAGAGCTGTAGAGACTTTTTGTTGCTGATGACCACAAAAGTTGTCTGGCCTCAGTTCAGCTCAACAGACACCCAGAGATGAATTCAGCTGCCTAAACACAGGCATGGTGTCATTTGTCTTAGAGTATCTGCAACACCTACGTAGCCTGGAAGATAAACCCCAAACCCACATGAGGCCTGGGCCCTCTGAAGCAGGAACTAGATACCAGGCAAGATATCCCTGGACATACCAAATGGCACTAGCACTTTTGCATGGGCTCCTGAACTACCTGTACATTCAGGTTAAGCCAAGTAACTCTCTAGGCTTCATCCTCTATAACCATTAGAGCTCCACTAACTTGTATTACAGCTCAGATACTTAAACTGACTGTCAATACCTACATGGAAAGACACAGATTTGTGGGCCTTAATCTGCAAGCCGGAGACTTTCCAGTGCCTCCACCTCCTACCTGCAGCCAGCACAAACCGAGCTGACCAGCCCCAGAGGACAGGTCTCAGCATGGAACACCCCACTGCTGTAGACAAACTCAAATGGGACAGCGAAGGCTACAAGAATCAACACTTACTGTTCACCAGATGAACATCTGATCCTGCATTTCCCCATTGCCTGGGGACAATTTGTTGGGGAAGAGCTACAGGAGAGATGCTTTAGCCTGTAACATGCTGTAAGTACTTGCATGTACAACCATGTTTTTTTGCAAGCAGCAAAAAGCATCTCATTACTGCCCATTTGCTGAATTAATCAAGCTTTGGAATACCCTAATAAGTGAATTAATCTGTTTCCCAAAACCAGAATAAAAGCCTCACACTGTCAAAGCACAAACACATCTAGAGGGCAGCAACGATATTGTCATCTTGAGCTAAATATAGATCCAGAGCAGAGACAAGTGCACAGCCACACACTGCACCAACACATACATTCTCCCCCTCCCCTCCCCTTTATTCATTTGCCTTTTTCCTCTGAGAACAATACATAGGCTTTACTGCAAAAAAAGTTGTAAGTGGATGGCATCATTTTCAGATCCTTGGTCAAAACCCCATTTTGCCTGTATTCACAAATCACACTACAGGCTAACCAGATCTTGGTTTGTCCGCAGGACTTTATTTCCCAAATAAAGAGAGAGAACAACAAGAACAACAAAAAAACCCAACAAGAAACAACCCATCACCAAAATAACAAAATGTTGGAGATGAAAAATACTCACAGGCTGACAGACTTGGTTTTACGAATCCAGCCGAAACTTATCTGAGTCACTCAGCGGCTCCCCAGAGACGCACAGAAACACAGACACACGCACAGAAGCACCAGGGGAGCTTTTTGCAGTCAGAATGGAAATATTTTATGCAAACAGTTTATCCTATAGTGGCCAAAAAAAAAGGGAGGGGGAGAATTTTTTAACGCACCTGTTCCTGTTCTTAAACTTTTTTGACTCAAACACTCTTGCCTGAAGTTCTGCCGGCATATCGCAGGGTTTGACAGAATTCCCCACCCAAGCACTCAGGGGGCTCTGAGTCAGACCGACAACCAAAGCATGAGTGTTGAGGAGATGGATACCAAACCAGGGCAGGTCCCTCCAAAGCCTTGGATGAGCTGACCTCTGCTGATGGGAACTACTGGTCACATTTTGTCCTTAATTCTGCACACTACGTGCACAGAGACGGCAATAAAGGACAGAAATAGCCCTGTGAGTGCCAGAACTTGGGCTGCCTGCTTTGCCGTGGAACAGTGTCTTGTGTTTGAGCTGAGCCTCCTGTAAGTTTTTCACAGAGCTTGGGCACTTCCAAGTCTGGATTTCCTATTGTCTACAATGCCAAAGCTTTGATTTATGGGAAATGCTACTGGGCTCATTCCCTCCAGCTGACGAGCTACTTTTATGAAGCTGCTAAGAACGTGGCATCTTTGAGAGCTTCATTTCTAAAAAAAAAACCCAAAAATAAAATCACTGAAATTCATCCAAAAGTTTTATACACATTAGAATGGGAAATACACTGACTGACATGGAAAACCAAACTAAAGGTACACTGTACTTCCTAAAAGGTGGCAGCTCGCAAGCACGAGATGTGTGACTATAAGAAGTAGCTGAGTTACGACGTAGAACTGGATAAACCCTTAGAAGAAAGGCACTGAATAGTGCTTTTCTTCTAAACTTGGCTGATTTTGCTCTCGAAACCAATTCAGTATGATATTATACACCATCATTTCACCCTCTGCTTCACCAAAATGCAAAACAATACAGGACAAAACTACACTACATGTCCTAGGCAGAAACCTTATGTTGATCCAAGTCATCATCTCCTCTTCAAACCTTCCATTCTCAGCTGGGTCATTCACCTCTGAAATCGGCACGATCCATTTTTCATTGGTTGTCTGTGCTAATTTTATTATCTGCACGAGGCACACAGTCTAGGTTTCAAGCACATCAAGTCTCATTGCAATCAGCCCACAAATTAAAGTGGTGAAATCATGCAAGTCAAAGTAGACAGACCAATGTCAGTATTTGGCCTTCCTAATCTTTGGGCATGTTCTGCATGTACTAATTGCCTCGTCTTTCAAAACGCAAAAGAGATTGCACCTTTGCATACACCTCTTGACCTGTTTTCTTACTGCTTTCCCAAGCCTTAATCACTACTATCACCAAGGAGCTACTGGTTTTATAAGTTGACTCAAATGATGTAGTCCTTCCCTTTGCTCTGCCACAGCTTGGAGGAGCTACACAGCTGGAAGAGTATGAGATCAACTGAAAGCCACCTACAGTGGCTTCTGTGAGCTCTGGTTTTCTATTCTGAGCTACATAAACCACCACATCTGGGTACCAGTACGTACCACCAACCAGTCCTGCAGACATACATTCTCTCAACTTGACCACTCACATTTTAGGGTGATAGGAGAAGGATGTCCGTTTCCCCAGACTATGACAAAATACGGTCATATTTCTTTTCGGTAATATTTTTTTCATTGGTCTTTAATCTAATTAACGCGCCACTGTCTTAAGAAGAATGAATTTAAGAAAATTTATTAGTCCTGTAATACAAGCATTAGCCACCATTGAGAAGGAGAGGAGCGGGGAAGAACTCTAAATCAGGTCATTGATGAACTCCAGAAGGCACTAACAAAGCTTGTCAAAATAAAACGGGGTATTCCAGACTTTTTTTCTTCCCTGCACAGGAAAAGACTCTAAGATCTCTCCACTGTGTTTATGATAGAAATAAGGAATCACCCGTGATTAATTTTTACCCCTTCTTTCTTTCCTTTTGGAGAAACAAAAATAGGGCAGTGGAAATACTGACCCACCAGAGAAAGAAAAAAAAAGGAAATGGAAACAAAAGGTCTTACTTCTTTGAGGTACCTTTTTCTGTGTCTCCTCTTTTAGGGTCTGACCAACTTGCTCCATTCTGAGCTGTCCTTAATTCTTAGAAATTTTCTTCTGATCTCGGCTGTGACTGTAAAGGTAGGGGTCTACCTGCTACAATCCAAGACGGCATAAGCCAGCCCTTCGTGTGCTCCCACCTATTTTATTGCAAAGAGCACGGGTCAGATAGTGTATGGTTTGAGGATGATCTTCCAGTTCTCTGAGGTAACCGCCTTACTCTGCTCAAAGTCAAGGAGGCAAAAGCTGGCCCTTAAGAATAAATGTGGAAAAAGGTGTTGTTTCACATAGCAAATACTCAGGATTTTTGTCTAGTTATCTGACCCTTGGCGCCTAGAGCTAGGGAGAGAATAAATTCAACAAGTTAAAAGATAAGGTCTGAGATGACAGGGTCAATTCTTGTATGGGACTTATTAGAGAATGCCAGTCCCACAAAACTAACACTACCTGGAAATTAGACCACTGACACCCAAGCAACAGTTCAGAGTGAAGCACGGAATTAAATGTTGCCCACAACCAAATGCAGAGCGAGTAGCCTGAAGAAATGAATGACAAACAAGCGGGTACACACATCACACATTTGGAACTAATATGTTAAAAAACTCTTAATGAAAGGTCCAAACAATATGAACAGATAAGGCAAAGGAAATGAGTGCCTGGGTCCGACAGCCTGAATAATACATTTTTAGTGAGTCATTGTGATTGATTTACCTCTAAGACTAAAGCACCAGTTCCAAGAGATTTCTAAGGAGCCCCCATACTCTCTTGTTTTGAATATTATTCGCCTCATAACATGCTCTGCTGTTTCCCTTGCAGAAATGATGCAGCCACCCCAGCCTCATAAACCAACCGCTGATGAAGTTACCAAACAGATTCCAGACCTCAGCCTTATGTTTGTCGGACACAACTTCCAGCCCAGTTTGTCCCCCTGTTCACACAGCCAGGTCTCAAAGGGAGAGTCCTCTCTGAGTACGGCTTTTCGGCGTTAAGACTAAGTACTTTGCAACTCACGGGTTCTTTAATTATCCAGATGGCTGAAGCACTGCTACAAATATATTCAGCTACATGGATCTACACATGAACAAGCACACAAAGCACAGCACACCCTCCTTAGACTGCAGAGGGGATTTTTGCCCAGGTCTACCTAACTACATTTAAGCAAAGAGGAATCTACGTTGAAAAGTCTGTGCTTTTGAGAAATTTGCATCATTCCAGACAGGAATTTTAAACATACAGGCTGGAATGCAGAGGAAATGTTGATTCCCAGGCAAATTCTTTTTTTCTTTTATCAATTGAAAATCTGTTTTGGGTCTGCCCAGGTGCCTTCTCAACACCGGATCTGTGGGAGAAGAAAAGGAGCTTGTACTTACTTGTGGTGTTGTATTTGATCCCATTGAAGAACTCCGGGCAAGGTCTCTCTACTAGTTCCCCCGCAGAGGTTCTGGGCCAGCAGGTCCCGATCTGATCAGTGGTGGCATTGCAGTAGGGACCTTTTGCGTTAAAAAAGGAGACAGAAAAGGGAAAAAGAAGCAGTTGAGAAAGCACAAAAGCGACACACTTTGCATCACAAAGCAAACAGAATCACAGCTTTTCCGAGCCTTGTGCTAGGTAATGTTTCCTACCATCAAAGCCCAGGAAAGGGATAGAGGAACTCTCTAAAAAAGTCTCATGTAAACGATCCAGGAGGCTGCAGTTGACATCAAATTCTTCTAAGATGAGCTGAGATATGGTCACATCCATTATTCCCCCCGGGACTGCTGGACTGGAACAGGCTCCTTCCCCCTTTTCTGGTTCTTGTTGTTGTTGTTGTTTTATGTATTTATTTTTTTTTTTCTTGTTCACTCTCCTTTCTTCCTTTCTGGAAGCAGACGGACATCAAGCTGCGGACACCCTGCAATCTCGTGTGTGTGTGTGCCTGTGTGTGAGCCTCTCTTCCTCCCAGCGTGCTGACAACTTGGCCGAGAGTCTGCGTCTGGCTGTGCGGTTCAATCCTCCGAGCTCTTCTTCCCTTTAAAACAGCAGCTCGGGAACCAATGGGATCCCGCAGAGCCCGGAGTAAGGGGCTTGCGTCTCTTCGCCAGCTTCCCTTGGTCTAGCAGCTCTCCAGTGCCGCCTCGCATTGCCAGACTCTTGTATTGCTTTCCCTCCCTCTCTCCCTCCCTCCCTCTTCTTCCTCTCTCTTTCTCTCTCTCTCTTTCACACACACACACACAGTTTTATTGTCAGCTCCGGGGACGAGCACTTTTGCAAAAATCCTCACTGCGAATTAGAGGCAGGGAAGAGAAAAAGAAAAGCTGTCAGATGAATCTAACTCCCCTGCCTTTTTTTTTCCCTTTTTCTTTCTTTCTTTTTTTTTTTTTTTTTTCCTTTTTTGTGAAGCAAAGCAATTCCTGCCTTTTGCAGTGCAGAACTGAGGATTAGCAGAGATGCTTGGGCAGGGAGGGGGAAGAGGGCGCACCCAGTCTTGTAGATGCAGTACTGGATCGGGTCTTGGGAAAGAAGAGAAATAGTAAAAGCTGGTACGAGGGAGATGGTCTGATAGAAAGGTGGTATCAAAACAAAGGATTCCAGAGTAACAACCCAAAGGAGAACCAAACCGGGAAGGCAAGAGAAGGGTTGGGAACCCAGCCTGGGAAAAGCAAGGCAGAGGCGAAACACATCTTTCTGCCCCTCATGCAGGTGGGCTGGGATGGACAGTCTATTAGAGCAAGGCACGGAGAGCAGAGTAGAACTTTGGAGAGAAGAACAGATTATTCAGGGGACAAGGAAGGAAAAAAAGACCAAGGTCTCATCTTCCAGCAGTAAGAGTGGAGCAAGCACTTCAGAGAGGATGAGCACCCAGACTGATCCAGGAAGCAGGAAGAGAAGCCTCTAAACAAGGAAATCATGACATGGGGAAAGAGGGAAAAGCAAAGGGCTTGACAAACTGAGATTATTATAAAACATGATGAACATGAAGGCTCTGGGGAAGGGGAAAGATGACAATAAGTTTGGAGGGAGCTTCCCAGATGCTTGGTCACCTTTTGGTAAATCAGTACAATGGGAACTGGGTGAAGTTCTGCGCTCTGGGACAAGCCAGAGAGCAGCTTAGACCTAACAAGCCTTGCTGGCTTGCTACGTTAGGATATTAGGACATCTTTTATGAAACCATGACTAAAACTTGCTAAGGAGGATCATTCAGGATCACAGATACGGAAGGATCTTAGGAAGCAAACAGAAAACTGACTTTTAAGGGAGAAAAGCAAAATTAGTATATATGTGCTAGTAGCAGAGATGAATGCAGGAACAGAGGGCGAGGGCAATGAAGAAGTTTTAATGGCCAGCCCAGCACAAAGCTCAACAAGAAGCTTTGACAGAAAAAATCAGAGATCCAGAAATGAGCTCCTGTTTACAGCTTTAGATCAGACATGGTGCTTACAATGAATTCAAAGCAACACTACAGGACTTCTAGTAACATCTGTCTCCTACCCTGCAACGGCCTGGACTTTCCCTTTACTCCTATTTAAGACTGAAGGGCTTCATCCAAAGAAAGGACAAAGGAAAAAATCACAGGGTTAGAAAGGCAAATGAACTAACAACATGCACTGATGAGAGAACCAGACAGAAAGCTATTCTGCCATCTGGGAATCTGGAGATTTTTTAACATGTTCAGATTGTAAAATGGGGAAAAGGGAGGAGTGCCATCGTGGTACTGGAATGAGCATTTTTGTTTTAAATATGTAAAAGCTCATAAAAATAACAAGTGTCCTAACACTCTACGCAGCGTGATATTCTGAGGCAAAGGGATGCAACCCTGTTGCATGCTCTCTTTCCAGAGCCACGATCTCCTTCCCAAGTGAATGTCCCCCAAATTGCAACCCTTCTTGAGAAATCTGCATTTTAACAAATTGACCCTTGTCAGCACCACCAGATCTCTTTGTCCCACGCACGTCTCATCCCCAAAAACAGGAGAGAAAATTTCTTTAGTATCATTCACACAATATGACCACGACCAACGCCCTGGTTGTCTTTAAACAGGGCTCCCAGATGGTAACTTCAACTTTTAATTTAAAAGTAGTTCTTTAGCTGTTAACACCCAAAACAACAGCCCTGAATTAAACTAAATATTTTTTTCAGGATTAAGAGAATGATTTCTCCATTTTTGTCACAAAAACCTAGAAAATCTTCACTCTAAACCCATTCTTCCCTCCACCTTTTCAGTTCAGCCAACCTTAGAAAATCAGAAGCAGTACATCTCGCGCAGATGATACTATTGCATTCCATATATTTAACAACCAAAAAATCCCACCCCAAAATAAATATAGAGGTGATGATCAGGTTGTCTAGGAGTGAGTCTGGATGAAGAAAATAATTTGTTGTCCCCCAGTCCCCAGATTAGCGCCATTGTTTAACAAATCTCTTCCAAGTTCTGGAGCTTCTTGATGAAAAACTACATTTGCAATTTTCCTTGGTATGATTAATGGCTGAGTGCAAGATTCCCTCTGGCTGGATCTAGTCAAATCCTGACCACGTCAATTCAACTCATTTGATATGAAAATGTTGCTCTTTATAAAAGAAACAAACCCAGCTATCCAAAAGATTGGCAGAAATATTGTAGCTTCCAGCCTAGTATCTACCTCTGCATTTCTCTACCTCTACATTTTTGTTACCTTTAAATATGAGGCAGGAGGGCTTCAAATGGCACAATACGTTTTTTCCTCATCTCTCCTTTTTCTGTTTGAAAAATGTCCCCAAGTAATTCTTAATTATTGCAATGACCTTTCAACATCTGACACAAAAGTTAGTGGGGTTATTCAGCTAGGTAAGGAATGCAAGACCATGCACTTCAAGGAAGGTACTAATTAACCAGAGTGGCTGCTGCACCATATACCCGAGGGCCCTCCGTCTCAACATGCACTGCAAAACGTCACTTTCAAATGCAGTGACAACATGACAGAGATCTGGAGGTGCTGGAGTGAGTGCAAAGGAGGGCAATGGAGCTGGTGAAGGGCCTGGAGCATAAATCTTATAAGGAACGATTGAGGGAGCTGGGAGTGTTTAGTTTGAGGAAGAGGAGGCTGAGGGGAGATCTCATCACTCTCTACAACTGCTTGAAAGGGCATAGGAGAGAGGTTGGTGCTGGTCTCTTCTCCCAGGTAATTAGTGATAGAATGAGAGGGAATGGCTGCAAGCTGCAGCAGGGTAGGGTTAGGTTGGACATTAGCAAAAAATTCTTCCCAAAAAGAGTGGTCAGACCCTGGAATGGGCTGCCCAGGGAGGTGGTGGAGTCCCCATCCCTGAATGTGTTTAAGAGTCAATTAGATGTGGTGTTGAGGGATCTGGTGTAGGGGAGAGCTTTGTAGAGTAGGGCTGATGGTTGGACTCGATGAACCATCTCTTCCAACCTAAATGATTCTATGACCATTACCTGGTAAAACATTTATCTTTCCTTTTTATTCCAGCAGTTTTCAAAGTGGGAATGGGACAGCTTCTTACCATACGGATCAAGACAACCCAGGCAGCAAAAGAGACCAAGCAGCTTCAAAGCCAGTACCTCTAGAACCACCATAGCAATGTCATATATGGCTGTCTTCTGTGCCACACCATGCCATGGCTTCTGACAATGAATTATACTCCACTACAGGAGGAGACTGTTAAAGCAAACCACTTCTCAAATTGAGTACTACACTTCTACTCAGAATCTGCTCCTACTGCATGTACTTGAGATTTACCCACAATGTGCAGAACCGCGAAGAGTTGCATGTGGAGAGAAATATCAGCCATAGATTAGTAAAGATCTTCGTTTCAGTTGATAGACCCATTTGTTAGGAACAGGAGACATCCCTTATTGCCACAAATGAAGTATGACTGCAGTGAGCAATGGCAAAATTCAGAAATTCAGGTCTGGGGTGATGAATCTTTGCAGCTTCATTGATGTTTGAAAATATTTATTGTGGGTGTAAAAAGATTCAGCAGCATACATAATAAATGGCTTGTAGTTACACATTAGTATATTTCTTTCAGCACATTAATACACTTGTCATTCTCCCCAGCTATAAAACCCGTACAAGTGAATCACATCACATGAGACAAACGATGAGACATTGCAGGGAGATTATAAGACCAGACAAAAGAACCAACCTTGACACACTCAGAAAGCGCCAATGTTTTGTTTTGTTTTTTTTTTTTTAAGTGAGGTGTTTGGGAGGAATGTGCATCTACCACATGAGAGCACACGAACATTCATTCCAGAAGAACAGTCATTTTCTACGCCGTCAAATTCAGGGTCAGTGCTTCACAGACCTACACGAACACAAAGGACTGGGTTTATATATTTATTTACGCCTGGCAAAGCCCCAGTCCTGTGTGTACAGCATAAGCAAATAAAGTACCTTTAGACAAAGGGCACCAGGTCACATCTGAACAAATGATGACCATGACGATGCGTCTCATTAGTCCCACTTTCTTTCTGTTCTGTTCAGTGGGACCGTTGCCAAATATGATGTATAGAATCAGGGGTCTTGCCCTGCTCTCCTCCTTACAACACATGAGGCAACAAGATTTCTTGTGGCTTGATTAAGGCCATGCCAGTTCAAGCTTTTGCTCTCTCTTCCTCCCCCCTCTGCCTCTTTGTGCTGACTGTCAATGCATGGTGGGAAGATCCGAGTAGTCATCCCATATTGTCTAAAGATGGGAGGAAGCACAGAAAGAGAAGGTAGGGGATAATAAAATATCCAGAAGTCAATCTCCCATTTAGTTCCGTCATCTGGGTCATCTAGTTGCAACCCCCTGCCACAGGCAGGGGCACCTTCAGCTAGACCAGGTTGCTCAAATCATGTTGCCCCATATCCACTCTCTGACAATGACCAAAATCAGATGCTTCAGAAAATTGTTGAGCCCACCAACACAACCAGCCTGCTCCAAATTGCCACGTTTTAATTACCAGGGTATCCAAAGTGACCTTAACATTCGCAGTAAGAGAATTAATTCTTTGGATTATGGGTCTTGCCTTCATTGCCCAGCATTCAGCATTGTAGCTACAGTGCTGTAACTCATGGTTTTAAACCATCCAGCTCGTATCTGATTGGGTTCTTTAGAAGCAGCAATGGTCTGGCTTTGAGACCCTGGGCTAGTGACTTATGTGCATCTCTGCCCAACCCAGGTGCAAATTCCAGGAGTCATAACAGAGTCGACAGCTCTCAGATTCAGATTGCTTTGACTCTCCGCTTTTCATGAGGGATCCAAGCCGCCATTATAGCCATGGAGGACCTAGATTCTCATTCAACAGCCCAAAAATACATGTCCAGTACCATTTGAGACACTCTAGCATACCTGAGGCCAGCACATGAGGCTAGCAGATAAACACAGGACCTAGGGAAGAACCACCTTTTCTGAAGCAGCAGCTGTAGGCCAGGTATTTTGTCTTCAAGCATCTAAAATGTTCTGGGACACCCGTATCTAAGCAACAAAATAAAGCCTCGGATATCCAGTGACTACAAGGGTTGACCAGGTCTCCTTTGAAGATATGTATGCATGGGCACATAACCTTGAAGACTTAAGGTGGCTTCCAGCTAGCAGGACAGTATCAGTATACATTGCTCCTCTACATTCCCTCAAGTATCTCACCATTGTCAAACTCGACAAGGAGGAACAATAGCAATTTTTTTCATACTTGGTCTTCTAGTATGCATGTCCACTCAGGCTACTGGATATTCAACTAAGGGAAAATCGGACCTTCCATAGAAGGGAAGAAGCCCACCATCAGCGTGTCACTAGGGAGAGTCTTTCACTATTATTACTTGGGCTTTACCCTGTGTAATCATTTTTTTATTCCTTGGGTTACCTCACTTGAATCCTTCATAAACATGGGAAACCTCCCAAAAAACCCCACAAGCAAAAAAAACCCAAAAAAGTAGCACAAGCAGTAGCCTCATTGAGCAAACAAAGCTTTCCTGATGATTTTCTTCCCTTGGTTGAACTGTTATGCTTATCTTCTCACAGGGGAAACAAATTCTGAACACATCACATCTTCTACCATATCTCCAGTGCAGATGTCTCCAGAGGTGTCGATCAACCTAGGTTTCTTTTGCAGCCAATGGAAAGAAATAGGAACTTATGTGATGCAATTCACCTAGATTATTGTAATCACCTATGTTAGGATGAGATTGATTTTGCCCTCAGCTCCATTCCATACCCTGAGTAGATCCCTGCTGTCTAAGAGGAACATCTAACAACTTGGACTGATCATATGAATCCCATTCCAGGTGCCTAGAACAAAGATGAAATTGTTTGCTGAGCTCTTCCCCGCTGGCCTGCAGCACCTTGTCTCCCTAGAGCATTTGGCCACTGTAATTCCATGAGTTCAGGCCTGTCATTTCATGCAAGATCAAACAAAAGTATTTCAAATCAAACATCACAAATAAAGGAGAGAAACAAAATGTCCTGCTGTGATAGGACTATCACAATTCTAGTGACGTATCATTATGTTTAGAGATTTTGTGTCTTAAATGTAATGAAGTTATTTACAAGAGGAAACCCATGCAATGCACACAGTGTATAATAGCTGATTATTGTAGGGACTCCAGGATATTCAACAAGCACGAGAGAAATGCCTGGAAATTAAGTGAAAGAAGGCATGAGCAGTCATCCCAACGTCAAGAAGTGAGACCAGTAGTTCTCAAGAGCATCATTCTGTAACAGAAAGTGAGGTAGGCTCCAGTCACACTAGACAGAAGCTGGAACAATTAGGCATGAAAATGGATTATCCTAATATTATTAGGGCCATGTTAACGGAGTAAAGAAGAACCTCACGAGCCCCTGCTTTGTGATTTGCAAAGCACTTTTGAACTCCTACCATATGAGATTGCAGCCCCAGAAGAACAGAATGGATGGAAGGACATTATCTCTGCAGCATTAGCTTGTGCCTGTGTCTGGAATCAGTCACCCTTGCTACGCACATAATGTTGGATACCTCCTGGGAGAACCGATCCATCTACCTCCCTTTGGAGCTCTTCCCTAGCTTAAATCAGTACCCTTTGACCTTTTTTATTACCAGAGCCAGTATTTCTGATTCGGTATCACAGGGTACCTCAGGTCTTGCTTAAGTAGGCGCTGGGTATTTGTGAGATTCATAGTGGCAGAGGGATTCATCTCACCTAATTTCAGCCACCTAAAATTTGGGTGTCTAGACTAAGCCAGGTATCTAGGCTCTTTAACAGTCTCCGGGGAAATGGCCACTTTCAGAGAATGATGATTCATTTAATTTGGAGACAAATAACATCAATAACAATTTGGAGACAAATGACTTCAAGTTCATAACTCTTCAAGATATTCTGCTTAGTAGGGTGTAATTCAACCCACGAGATGGCTAGATACATTCGTATTTTAGGCAGAGCTCTCTCCTGACGACACACCACATATCTGAGTTGAATACTGGAGCTTTAGATATATGTCAGGCATAAATGGAAGAGCACAAATCATGCAGTGCAGCACAGCTTGGAAGCAGAAGCAAAAAGGGTCTACTTTAAGCTGTCTTTAAAAGATGAATTGTGTTAACTACTGTCCACAGATATGGTTCGATGGGGGAGACTTCCACTGAAGGAGAAGAGACTGAAGAGACACCTCTGTTCCATTGAGCCCTGCAGACCACGCGTTGTGTTAGGGAACTCTACTGCCCACACACACACACTCAATTGTGAGGGAATATGCTCTTGGGTACAGGCTATTTCCTTTCACTGGTGCTTTGATGCTTAAACATCACCTAACATTAAGCCCACGCTTAACTTGCACTGACTTCAGGTATTAAGGAGGAAGTTTGAGCAACTTGGTGAATGGAGGTAATTTGTGGAACTGGGGCTTAAATGCTGCTTTGGTGGAAATGCACGCTTATTTGTTCACATAGTGTGTTCCTTCCTTGAAGTTTATTGGTCTTGTATAAAGGTTATAGAATCTTGTTATTCTGAAACGTACATTTTGAGCCACCTGCAAACTGACTGTGTCCATTTTACAGGTGAGAACTTTCATAGTGAGAATAAATATCAGAAAGCAGTTAACAGCCTCGAAACCAGTGTTTTTCTGTTCTTAGCAAGTGTTTAGCCAGGGGGAATTCAATCTATAACTGGTTCCATCAGCATTAGTTACAGTGGATTTTGACAAAAGCCAAGGATCAGTCCCCAAGAATTCAATGCAAAACAGCTGAAGACTGAAATAAGCACCAGCATTAAAACACAGTTATTTCAGCAGAGATGTAAAATACGTGTAACTGTCATCAAGTAAAATAAAATAGCTGATATCGTGTTAGATATTTCAAAAACAGGTGCAGCAAAACATTAATCCTGCAAAGTGTGGCATTTCCAATCTACTTGACAGCACAGCTGGGTTCCTTGTCCCATGACATGTTAATCTGGTTTGTATTTGGGAAACTGCATGTCTCACCCCAATGAATATTAAAGAAAGAGTTTTGGGAAACTGTGTAACATTCCGAATAAACATTTTGTCATTTCCATGCTCTCACATTCAATTGCAAAACACAGGTAACTTACCAACTTGCTGGTAGCAAGTGCTGCTTCTCTGATGGAATCATCAAATTTCCTCATTAACCTTTCGAAATCTACCCCTCTCTAATTAGAGTAGCCATTCACAGTGTTGCTAACTGGCAGTTCTCTTAAGTAGATGTCAAGCTCTGCAGACTGGTGCCTGGAAAAGATATTCTTTCTCAGCACTTCCTCCCTGCCCCAGCTTATAAAATCATCAGAATTGTTATTGACAGCAATATTGCAGGCAGCAAGCACCTGGTCGTCACAACTTTGCCTTTGGGGGCTATTTAATGAAGAAATAATTATATTTTTGAGACGAGATTTTTTTTTGCAGTTATTGCAGTAGGAATACTAATTAGTACTTCAGTGAGGACCAAGTTCTGTTCACTTTAATTTCCTGTAAAGTTAAGAAATATAAAACACATTCGTTCATCCCCAAAAGTATTTTCCCCTTCACGCAAATAACCCCTCCTAGACAGAAACGACGAATGAATAAATACATGCTTATTTCTTTCAGGGACAGGCAGCGAGTTTGCCAAGTGCTGTGGAACTCTTCTGGATCAAAGGACCAATGTAAGCAGGATATAAGTCATCCCTAACAGGACTGGAAGCTACTACCTTTGACATACGTCTCCCCCTGGTTTCTAGACTCGTTTGGCTCACTGCCAGCACAATGTTGATTTTATTTTTTTTAATATATATATAATTATTTTTTTCCCTCTCGGCCACTGGAGGGCTCTCCTAATTCTCCATTTCTGCAAAAGGAACATTTGATTTGACTTTAAAAACGTTATGAAAGAAAATCTGTTTAGAGTTACCTGAATGCAAAAAAAAACCAAACCCCAACAACCCCAACTAAGCACCAAAACAGGAGAGTTCACTAGTTCATACAAAGGTCTGCATGTGGACAGAGCGCGTTTTACTGCCCTTTCTTCTATAACAGCAAAAATGTCAGTATGGTACGAGATGAGGTCACTGAAGAGAAAATTTCCTTTTACACACAAGATTATCAACTGCACAAGAGATCACAGGTTTGAGATGGACAGCAGGGCCTGTCCTCATCACCCATTCCTCCCCACACCACCCTGCTGCACTCCCAAATCACTGCACAGCTCAATCCATTTTTCCCAGTAAGTGTGCTTTCTGACCTCTGCCATCTGATTTCTAACTTATTTCCCCACCTCGAGACCAATTCCCCCGGATGATTCAATTTGCTCCTGGATGGCAACTCTGATGGATCAATCACCTTATCCCGTGGCACATTAATGCTGCTCCTGTGGAAAGAGAAGATCATGGAAGGCTTTCCATCCCTCTGTGGAGAGAGCCACGATACGTCCATGCAACCATGAGCATCTACAGACTATTGCCAACTGAGAATTTCTGACTGTTTCTTTTTTTCCTGTTTTTTTCATTATTATTACTAATTTTTTTTTATTATTTTTTTTTTTTACTAAAAAGACTTATTTAGTTAAAACTAACCTGTCTTATGGAAACTGAGCAGTTTGTTAAATCTTTTCTTAGGGCAGTATTTCCTGTGCCAAAACAAGAGACAACTTTGATCATTCCAGAATAATAATTTGGGATGGACTTTCCCTTGCAATGATGGCAAACTGGCTGTAGGGTCCTGTTTCACCAAGTTTTGCTCCATAACTTTATCACTCACTGCTCAACGAAACTCTTAGGTATAACCTAACCAAAATATCTTTTCTTTTTTCCTGGAGCCCACTACAGTGGACTTTATTTGCACACAAAGAGCACAGCAGCTTTCACAAGTCTTGTGGGAAGACACCCATCTCCAGATGGACACCAGATCCTTTGAGACACTCTACCACAAACAGAAAAACTACCTGCAATAATGGACAAGTGGATTTTTTTGGCTTCTGTGACTCTACTTCTGCCTTTGAACTTAAGATTGTTTACCTCGTTGGGCTGGAACCCCCGAGGGGTCATTTAAATTGCACTTTAATAATTTGGTTTGAATTCCATGGGATTTTTAGTTTGCCAGGTGACAGAAAATGTAAAAAGGAGAAGACCAAAGGTGTAAAATCTGGAGCAGCACTTTACACCAGTTTCGTACAGGTTTTTCGAAATCTGCGTCTTCCTGAAGGAAGGAAGTGGTTGGGATCTTTAAATTTTAGATGTTGGTTAGCTTACCCTCAAGGCCTTTATGATATCATCAGTGTATTACAGTTAATAATAACAGTATCTCTGTGCTTGGACCTGCACTAGGTCATCTGCAAACACAGGCTGGAAGCTCCAGGTGAGAACGCTCTGACCAGGTGGATGTGCAGTGGTCCCTGCCTGCAAGCTGACCCCCTGGTCTCTCTTAACCACCAATAAAAGAACCAGGCACATCTCATTAAAGCTCACATTGAAATCAAATGGAAGTATAAACGCTGCAACGGTGGCAATGGCTTTCAGAGGAGCCTGAGGTGTCTGACTTAATGGCAGCTGTATCTAAAGTTAGGGCAGCCCAGTTCTTCTTCCTCCTCTGACTATGAGCAAAGGTAATTCCTTCAGTACAGTCCTGTGAGTTTCAGTGTTAAAATTCCTCACTGAAATCAATAGCTGAGTGTTCCTCCACACCAAGAAAGCCCCGGTTTCATCCAAAACAACAGACTATCATCTTTTGAAGATGCGAGCACAACTCATTTAACCCTCTTCAGACAAAAACTAACCACCTCCTTATAAGAAATTTCTGAGAATAAGAAGCAATTTGTGATTTTTAGAATAAAACACCACTATCTTCAGAAGAAGTCTACTTGGTTTTATGGACTATGTCCCCTAAAAGTCCTTTCTGGAGGCAAAATGTGTAGAAAATAGAAACCAAGTGGTCCATAAAAGAATTGAGAGGAGGACATTGCTCAGGCCAGTTCTCCTATGAGCAGATGATGCGGATGGGATCGTTTGTCTCAGTTTAATGGTCTATAAAGTAGCTGTCAGTGGCAGAGAAATCTCTTCCTTGGAAGTCAAGAGGGATCTAGTCAGTGCAGTCAGTGGGCTCTACAGGATGATTTCTGTCACCGTAAAGACACAACAGAATGAACATTGCTCCAAGAGGGAGATGCCAGTTTTTTATTTCATTGGTGTATATGGCTGTGTCCTGCTCCCCAAAATAACTACGAGGGTCGTTGAAGCAGGAAGTGCTCATGCAGGTAATTATCTATATTGCAGAAGAATTAGTCTTCTTCATAGGAATTTGCCTAAGACTGGCTGAAATGATTTAACCCAGCTGACAACTGTTCATGCCTGACTCTGGAAACAGGCAGAACGAAAAGGTGTTCTCGAATTCACCTTTCATGTGTTTCGGTGCTCATAGCTCTGAGTTGGAGCAGGCTGCACACCTTTCACGAGAGACTGGCCTTCCTGCGGTTTGCTTTAAGCCTCAGATTAACAGAATTTGGAAGGAAAATTGTCTCGTGCTACAAACCCAGCCCAGTGGGAAAGCTGGAGTGATAGACGTCTTCTTGATGCACAGGGCTAGACCCAAGGCAGGAGGACCGACTGTTTCTCCACCACGAGTTCCATGGTTGAAACTGCACTGATGGACTTCACAAATATATGGTTTGTGATCAAGCATGTGTGAGGCTGTAACAAACTAACCAGCTAAATCACAGCACCAAAACAACCCATTTCACCCCATTTTCTGGACCCAGGAGGAGTCAAACTGCTCAGGACTCAGAGCTCGGCATCACTACAGAAATGCCGGAGTCGTACAAAACACTCAAAAAATATCCCGCTACTGCAAAGTGCTGAGTTTGGGGATTTTCTGCTGAATAGATTCCATTTGTATAGGAAATAAAATTTTATTTTCTGGAATTCACACATCTACAGTTAACACAGGCCATCAGTTTGGGACTGATGGAATTTTAAGAACGTTAGGAGAAGAAAATCTCAATGAAGCTCATGCTTTCCAGAATAAATATGAAGGGAAGGAAGGAGGTAAATAATCAACTATAAACTCTTACTGTTTCAAGGATAAAAAACTCTTCCTTTCTCAGCACGTTGAGATCTGCACAGTGTTTATCCCAAGAGACATGCTGATCTGATTAAACTTCGAGATGCTATTGTAATAAGAAAATGAATAATAACAATAAGAATATAAACAATAACAAAAAGAATATGATTTGTGACCACAGACTTTGAGTTTTCATTTCTGAGATTAGAAGTGCACCAGAAAATTGGAGCTTATTGGTTGCCAAAAAGCTTTCATTAATGAGTTGAAACAGTAAATATAAAGGAAAAACTGTTATTCTAGAAAGCAGCTGGGAACCTATTCACACAGAGTGTATGTGGATTTGCAGAGAGGTATTGAAAATGAAGGTTTCCAAGACAGAGCTGGTCACCTTCTATTTATGTCCAGCAGAGGAATACAAAGCCTCCATGGACCGGGTGATTTGCTACCAATGGAAACTTTCCCACTGGAGGTGCCTGTTTCTTGTCCCACTGCTTGTCCCACTGCTAGGGGAGGTTTAGATCACAAGTAGACAGACCCTTGGGTGATCTGGACCTCTCCAGGAAAGCAAAGTGTGTTGAGCAAGGCCCCAACAGCCCAGAAACAGACCCTGCATCTTTCCTGTCCTTGTTCAATTACCTACAGGCCGTTCTTTTGCCTTCAGGTATCATGTCTCCTCCTCTGCCTGCTGCACCACCATAACAAGCCCTCGTTGTGACTCAAATTGTCCTTTTTTCTACTGATAAAAGAGGGATTTTGTCAAGTTCTGCACTTTAAACAACCATTTCAATTCTTACAAGCCAAAAGTATGAATAACCCCTACCTTCGTGACCCCACAAGGGAGTAACTGTTTCTGAACCACATAATCAACACTACAGTGTGCTAATGATAAAAAATGGGAATTTTTAAGCATTAAAGTATATTCCTTCATTATAAATCATTGAAAATTACCTTTGCTGGTACCCAAATTGTAGAAGCAGGACAGAAGCCCATAGCAATGGAAAAGAAACATTACATACCAAGTAGGAAGTGCTAGGATGGGAGAAAATGGCCTCAAGTTGCACCAGGGGAGGTTTATGATGGATATTAGGAAAAAATTTCTTCCCCTAAAGGGTTATCAATTGGAACAGGCTGCCCAGGGAAGTGGTTGAATTACCCTCCCTGGAGGTATTTTAAAAATTTGTAAATGTGACACTTAGGGAGACAGATTAGTGGTGGACTTGGCAGTGCTGGGCTTATGGTTGGGCTTGATGATCTTAAAGGTCTTTTTCCAACCCAAATGATTCCATGATTCTATGTTTCTTCGATTTTAGGGTCATTCTTAGAAATGCATTCGCTGCTTTCCTTAATTGAAGCCCGTGGTTCTTCCGAACAGCATTTTCCTTGGATAATTACAGCTCAGTTTATGAGAGAAACACAACAAAATGCAGGCTGAAGGCTACAAAAAGATAATGGTTATGATATCCTAATAGCACTAAAATCAGTGTAAGCAGAGGAAAGGCCTGATTATACAAACAAACAGGGTAGAATTAATCTCACCTAATTTTAGGCATCCACAGCAGAAGGTGAATTTTATCCCACGTATTTTAAAGTTTGAATTTTCTCAGACAAGCCTCTCCCTTCATTTTCTGCTTATGCATAACTTAAATTGATTTGAATGAGGTTTCATTTACGGATTTAATGATGATTTTTTAAATACATGGATTTTCCAAACATGTCAAAGTTTTTACCTTGTCAAAAGAAAACATTTACATTTATGCAAATTCAGATTTATTTTTTTTTTCCTCTGGCAGTAACTGTTGAAAATTACACACGTTTCATAACGTCAAAATCTGTATGTTTGGAGTTAAAAGGAATGTTGAAGGAAAACATTCCCTATGTTCTAAATGGCATCGGGAGTCAGCAGGTTTCTCCCCTGGGATGGGCCTAGAGCAGAACTGGTGAGCTCCAGAGAGGGTTCCACCACCCACTAATGCCTGATGGATGCCTGGAAATGAAGAGCCCATCAGATTATTATTGATCCCCCCTGAGAGTTATTTGGGTTTTGCTCCATATATTTTATACTCTCACTGGACTCGGCTGTCAAGTGATCAGTCAACTACTGAATAATGTATGTGGTCAATCATGATAAGATTAGCACAGACTGAGAAGCTTCCATCCCTCCTGAGACCTAACAAACAAAGGACTATCAGCCTGAATGGAAAGCAAACTCTCTTTGCCTAAATCAGTTTCAGCACTAAGAAAGGAGGGGAGGGAAGAAATGCCTGCTTAAAAATGGGCTGCGATAACGAGTACTTATCTGACAGTACCCTAAGTAAAAGGCTGCTTTTCCTCCAGGCTAATGTTATTTATAATTTATTCCTAATTTTTTAAAAAACAGCCAGTTAAATGAGGTCTGGTTTACCTTTTCTGAAGGTTTCAATACACTCGACAGTAGTTTCCAAAACATTTTCAAATCCTTACAAAGTAAAAAACTTCCTAAAGGTAAAATTTGTATTATTCTCACTTAGGCATCTACTAGCAGTCAGAAAGACGGAGACTTTAAGTTGTTTTGGGGTGGTTTTTTAATTTTTTTTTTATTGTTTGCTTTTGCCTGTGGGAAATTTTAAATTATCCTTGCCTTAAGAATTTGTGCTGGGAATTCCTAAACAGACAGGAATAGCAAACACTCTGACTGTAATTGTATTCAGCGTTTGGGAACCCCTCAGTGCATTAGGAGAACTGGAAGAAAAGGCACTGAATCTAAGTGCATAATCACGCTACTAGCTTTATATTCCTTTTCTGTTTTAATCTAGGTCATATTCAGAAATTAATTTACTAACAAGATCGTGTTTAAGTGCTTCCTGAACTTTAAAGAGTGTGTCTTGTTAAATGCTCTGCCATGCTAACAATCACTGAAAATACCGCTTTCCTAGATGTACCAAAAGATTTCAGATTTAAACTGTGACCTTGACATAGCATCCAATAAACACAAGTCTAAATTTTAAAAGCACTTTTTAAAAAAACCCTCTTGGTTGTAACATCCCATGACAATTGCTTCTCCACAATGATCTTGAGAGAGCAAGAGAAGAAAACCTGAACATCTTCCAGATATCCACCCCAGCCCTGATCTTAAGAACAAAGTCCAGCTCTAGATCCTGCTCTAACTCTCCATTGCCCCCATCTTTCTAACAGCTCCACAAGCTCAGGAGGATGGATAAGGATTGGTGAGGACTTCTAGACACCTGCAATGAGGAAGATAGAGAGAAGGATCTGTGGGTCCAAAGAAGATGGAGAGAGGGATGTCCTATATTTCAGGAGTCTGTGAAAAAGCAGGAAGAAAGGGGAGAGAGAGTTGAGGAAGTCCTGGAGAAGAGGGGAAAGATACACAGTCCATCCATCCCCTGGCTTCTCAGCCCCTTCCTATGCTGTGAAATTTCCAAATTAGCAGTGACTCTTCACCCTCTCTGCTCTCTATCAGGAACCAGCTCAGCCAAACCTCTTCATGTGCAAGGAGCAGCAAAATTATTTCACTCCAGGCAATCGCAATCACGCAATCCAGAATAATAAATGTACAGCGTTGCAACCCATGCAGCATCTGCAGAATTGTGAGAGACAAGGACACCTATCTGCAACCAGACACTGTCACACGACAACTCATGATTTCNCAAAAAAGTTAGCTCCTTACTTTTAACTGCTCTGGTTTTAGTACCAACCAAATACCGCAGGCAGGCTGCAGAGTCAGAAGGTCNACAACTCATGATTTCAAAAAGCAAATAAAGAGGAAAGCACTGGGAGGCAGAAAGTGAAACAACACTGACTTGAAATTACCCAACAGAATAACTCAACCCGAAAAAGGAAAACATTGCTTGCCCACACAAGGTCTTTGCTAGCACTTAGCTAGTGGGGCCCTTTAAATTCCACCCCCTGGTAACTCAGCTGGAGAGGGCAAAGGGTAGTGATTACAAAGCAGAACTGTCATTTGCAAGGTGTAATGCAATCATGGGCCAAAAGTCAAACAAAAAAATAACCATTGGAAACAAGAAATGCTTTAAATTTGTCCTTGAAAATAATAAAGAAAGCATAGGAGAAATAAAGCATGTGGAGAAGTATCCAACTGCATGAAGGCACAAGTGATGGCAATGCAAGATGAGGCCTCCTGGCCCAGACTGTTGCTTATGAGGGAACAGAATGGAGCCCCTATAGAATCAAGCCCCTATGTTTGCAACAGAGCACTTGGCCCAACAGCAAATGATCTACCAAGAACAGAGAGTAGAAGGTGAAGGAAACCAATGATTCAGGCTGCACTGACATGAAAAATATAAAAAAAGAAGAGCTCAAGAATGTAGCACCTCTGATGCTTATTAACAGACACTCTGCGGTGTTCCAGGAAGAAAAGTGCTGTACCTACAAAAGGCTGTCATGGTAACAAGGCTAGAAGCACTTTTGTTTCATATTAAATTCTGTAATTGCGTGTGCTGAGGTGTTTGGCCACACAACTCTCTGAGGTAAATCCCACAGCTGACCCCCTCTTAGGCTTTGGGCCAGAATATCCTGCAACGGTTCACAGAGGTCCTTCAGGACCAAAGTGACTCAACAGCTTTCTTTGATTCGGGTCTGTGTTTCAGTTTTTTCCTGACAGGGATTTTTCACACATTTGAGAATTTCCAGCTACTCTTCAGGACCAACTTTATAGATCAGATGAAGGCTGGATATGATCAGGTAAGATTTCTGTAGTTGTTGGCTTGTCCACATCATTATTCTCTTCCCTGACAGTCTTGTCTACATCATTGTTTAGTTAAGTCAATATATTTGTCCAATACACACACCAAAACCCTGGACAATTCAGAGAAATTATCAGTAGCATTTACATATGAGTCAAGAAAAGACAAAGAGGATGGGTTCTCTACAACTACCTGAAAGGAGGGTATAGAGAGGTGGGGGTTAGTCTCTTCTCCCAAGTCACAGTTGATAGGACAAGAGGAAATGGTCTCAAGTTGCACCAGGGGAGGTTCAGGTTGGATATTAGGAAGAATTTTTACACTGAAATGGTTACTAAGCATTGGAATGGGCTGCCCAGGGAAGGGGTTGAGGCACTATCCCTGGAGGTATTTAAAAAATGGTAGACATGGCGCTTAGAGATATGGTTTAGGGATGGTCTTTTACCAGAGTTAGGTTGATGGTTGGACTAAATGATCTTAAGGATCCCTTCCACAGACAATTCTATGAT